>CM077158.1:231039942-231100341 GCA_039583875.1 Platanthera guangdongensis
GTCAAAATGTCTATCTTCGTCGTTTGACGTCAGATTGCGACGCAACGAGTTCCGATGTGCTCGTATTGACTATATGAGGCCATAGGAACTGACAGAACTCAAATTGTAGTTCTTCCAGCTGATATTCAAAATCTTGTCTTCACGGCGTTTACGAGGAATGGTCATATCTACCATATGACCTCGGGGTCCAATGGAACGAGTTCCAATGCGCTCGTATTAACTATATGAGGCCACAAGAATAGACAGAACTCAAATAGGAGATCTTTAGCTCCATTTCTCGCTTAGAGTTACCTCCTACCAGGTCGCGGGTAGGGGTTCAAGTCACTTTTATTGGGATAACTACGGTTCTGGTGGCCCAATAGAAGTCGAGATGTACACGGCAAAGAACTAACCCAGAAGATCTTGCGTCAAATTCTACTGGCCTACTATGAAAAAATATGTGGTCGAGTTTGTCCAAAATTACAAGAGCTGCCAACTGCACTCGAGCGTTCCACGTCAGCCTCTGATCACTCTTACGACACTGAAAGGAGCTTAGCCTTTTGCATAATGGGGCATCGATCTTCTCGGTCCCCTCCCCGGGACTCAGGACAGAGGAAAATCATCATACTGGCCATTGATTACTTTACTAAGTGGGTGGAAGCAAAACCCATGGCCAAAATCACAAAATAAAATGCTAAGCAGTTCGTTTAGAAGAACATCGTGTGTCGTTTGGGCATTCCTGCAACCATCATTGTTGATAATGGTACACAATTCACTGGGAAATCCTTTACAAAGATGTGCGAAGACTTGAAGATTAATCTGCGACATACCGTCGTGGCACACCCGCAGACCAACAGACAAGTGGAAGTGATGAATTGTACCATCCTCAAGGGCTTGAAGACTCGACTATAGGAAGCTTGGGGGCAATGGTTTGATGTGCTCCCCAATGTATTATAGGCTTACTGAACCACAGAGAGAATTCCTATCAAAGAAACCCCATACAATCTCTGTTATGGAACCGAAGTCATCATCCCAGTCGATATCAGAGTCCCAAGTGCCAGTGTTTTGAAGTTCGATCCAGAGAAGAATGACAAGGAGCTTCGAGAAAATCTCGACTTAGTTCCAGGAGTCAGGGATTCGACTGCCCTTCACGTCGCCGCCTATCAAGGATGAGTAGCACAACTCTACAACCAAAGATTAAAGCCCAGACCTATCAATGTCGGGGACCTGGTCTTACGAAGCATAAAAGCATCTAACAAAGGACCACATGGAGACAAGCTCTCTCCTTCATGGGAGGGACCGTTTGTTGTCACTACAATCGTCAAGCTAGGAATCTTCAAGATTAGAACTGAGAAGGAAAGACCCTTCCCTGCACATGAAATGCACAGAACCTGCGCAGATTTTACAAGTGACTTCTTATTCTTTTGGTTACTATTTATTTCTTGTTTGAATTCGATATTTTGATGATGTAAAAGCTGCGGTCTATGATTTATGCAAACTTTTTCAAAGTAATAAATGATGTATTGTGTTTTCTCTCTATATTGCCTCAAGATAAGTCGATTAAGTAAGATTGCGTATAGTTTGAATGATACAGCTCTTCACCGAACCTGCCTTTCTATGCCTCGTCGTCTTCTGGGACTGCCCCCTTGCAATCAATACCAACCACTTGGTAAAACTGCGTATGCGGTTTGAATGAGACAACTCTTTGCAGAACCTGCCTTTTTATGCCTTATCGTCACCCGAGCCTGCCCCCCTCACGATCAACACCAACCGCTTGGTAAGACTGCGCAAGCGGTTTGAATGAGACAACTCTTTACCAAACCTGCCTTTTTATGCCTTGTCGTCACCTATGCCTTCCCCCCTCGCGATCAACACCAACCACTTGGTAAGACTATGCATGTGGTTTGAATGACTCAGCTCTTCACAAAACCTGCCTTTCTACGACTCGTCGTCACCCGAGCCTGCCCCCCTTGCGATCAACACCAACCACTTTGTAAGACTGCGTATGTAGTTTGAATGAGACAGCTCATCATTGAACCTGCATTTATATTCCTCGTCGTTGCCTGGGCCTTTTCCTTCACGATTGATACCAAACAAAATTTAATTAATAGGGACACACAACCAGATTGAGCAAACAAGCTCTTCGTCGTCATTGTAGACCTAATATTCACTAACTACTAAACATTCATACAAATAAGTAAAAAACATGGGAAATGTCATACAACAAACATAAGACATACAACAAATGACCTCAACGGGGTAGCAAAGAATGCCCGCAGGTTTAAAAAAAAGATCAAGCATACATCATCATGTAACAGACTCAACTAAAGAAAGAATAAACATACAGGAGTAAAAGGGTTATGCTACTACACATTTGTTGCATCTACATCAGAATTAGGGCTCGAGTTCTCATCATTTGAGATATCATCGAAGCTAAGGTAGGACACATCACACTTCAAGTTCTTGGTGACAAGGCGAAGAGCCTTCGACATTGCATGTATAAGTGCAAGCTCGTGAATATCTTCCAACTGAGACTCCACCTATCTAGTCCAGATCTCCTCACAAACCTTCTCGCCAATCAAACAATGATCACGCATGTAGTCCAAAGACTCCATATACTTAACAAGCCCAGCGGCCTTCAACTGTGGTGCTCGGTCTTCAAAAGAAAGCATCTCCACTTGAGCCTTTGAATCCCCAAGCTTTATCTCCAAACGGGAAATCTCTTCTTGCGCGTTCTTCAGCAACTGTGTGGTTTTCTCTACAAGAGATTTCTCCACCTCCAATTCCGGTCGAGCCTCCTCCAGTTCTGTCTTAAGCTCCAACCCGATCCGTCGAAATCAGGACACATCTCGATCATTATCATCTCTCAAAGCAGCAAATGAGCTCTCCGTTGTCCGGAGCTTCCCCTGAAGGGCTAAGTATCCATCATTCAAGCTCATGCAATGATCATTTCACGTGAAAGCAATATGAGCCTGAGCTACAATCTACAAGCAGAAGAGCAAGCTCAATTACTACATTGCTCATTGCCTTCAGATAAGAAGACACACGCAGAGCAGAAGCATCTGAAGGGGGGCTGGGGTGTAGAGCTCCCCATCACCTGCATGTCAGCATCAACGGAAGTGGTCTCACCTCGACAACCAGGAAGAACTGCTTCATACTGACTAGCTTTTCGCTTCGAATAAGATGGAGGCTTCATGCCCTCATCATTACAACTGGCCATAGCAACCTTCCTTTTCCGGTCACGAACTGAAGACACCTCAGCTGCTCGCTTAGAATCTGTAGATACTCTACACAATAACATATGTTTCTCCTCTATGAATAAGGAGATGTTAAATAAACGATTGGCCAACACCCGAGGCTATATAAATCCAAGCATCGAGAAAAACTCTTGTTCTTTCCCCATCTGGCGACGACAACAGTCAGACAACACATTCCATAGTTCCGGCAAGCCCCAAGAATTCCTGACATAACCAAACAGGGTGTTCCCATGATGACAAACCGTCCTGGTATCAAAGTCAAGCCAGCTTTTATTGCTGAAGATTTTGACTCGACCGCCACCGTCAACGCAGAGATCACGACAATCTTTTAACCAACTCAATGAGAATTTTAAACCATGCTCTTTAAAGAATACAACCAATCCTATAAGGCACACCATCCCAATCAGAGTGAATTGGGACATCAGAACACTGTATAACTTCAGAATATCAATCACCTCCTCGCATGGCGAAAATCAGAAGCCTGATCTCAGAGTGGTCTCGCAAACCGTCAACCAGCCTCTCGGTGGATTTTGGACCCTCTCCACAACATATGGTATCCTCACCTCAGGACATCAGGTCATCACAAAATGACGAGCGCAAACACATAGGTCTCATAGGGCGCTTTGAAGCCTAAAATGGAAGAAAAACAAAGGCTCAAATTCAACAATAAAAACAAGGGTGTTCAATTGAACAGTCAATGCACCATCACCCCATCTCCGCAAAGTAAAGACGCATACCCCGTTGAATGTGCGCCCACATGCAGAGATCCTGCACACCTCTAGGTACTTGCGCAAAGACCGCGCACACTTTTGACTGCGCAAGCGTGCACGCAATTGCGCACCTACAGGCGAGTGCGCGTGCGCTTGGCCGCACGAATCTACATTTACGTGTGCACGCAATCGAGCACACCGTCAAGGGCGCGTGTGCGCAATCGTGTGCACCTGTAGGTGCGCGCGCGCGCTTGATCGTACACACCTACTGGTGCAAGCCTGCGTGCGATCGAGCGCACCATCAGGTGCGCGCGCGACTGCGCCCACCATTAGGTGCGCGCACGCGACATCGCGCACCTTCAGGTGCGTCCGCGCGCGCACCCGTAGGTGCGTCCGCGCACGCACCCGCAGGTGTGCCCGCGCGTGCACCCACCGGTGCATCCGCGCTCGCGACCGCGCGATCGTGCATGGCTTCATTTGAGTACACCCGCCGGCCGCCCGCTCCTTCAAGAGCGCATGCGCGCCCAGCCGCGAACACTGCGAGGGCACAGCCGGGCCGATGAAGCCATTCCGGCTCGTCGGCGCGACACACGGAACACGCGGGGAGTTCCCCCTTATCGCGCACACTCTACCTTTTCGTCATGCCAAGTGTCGTACATGGGCTTGCATAGCACCGCATCCGTTTTCTCCGGCGCTTCTTCATTCGCCATCGTCATCACCACCGCCAAAAGCCCTCGAGGGAAAGAAGAAATCCTCGCTCTTCTCCTAAGCCATTTTCTATCACTGAGAATTTCGGGGGGTAATTAATATGAGTAAGAGTCATTTTATAAGAATTTTGAGGTGCAGATATCTCACTCCTGATGCCCCACTATCTTAGTGGGGACATGGGTTTGACCGCAACGCGCGATCGACACGCGTGATCGCATGCGATCCCCCTCCCAATGGCTGTCTGGGGTAGGCTAAACAACCGACCACCTGTTCCTTTCCTCTCCGTCGGCCTACCCAAGTCGACTCGGCTTCCGACCGGCAAAGTGGTCGCGCCTTGCGGCTGCACCTCTGGGCTGAATTGCCCGACCACCCCACTGTGCTCCCCCATCAGCAGGGGCTCCCCTCCCACGACAACATTTGCGGTCGTAGGAGGCCGCTGGTTAAGGTCGGTCGCGCCTTGTGCATCCCGGCTTCGGCTGGCCGCACCCTGCGGCCAGCTGGGGTCAGGTTCTTAGTCGGTGCCAGCCGCTCGACCGACGGCCGGTGTCGGGGGCCCGCCCAGCTTCCCGTGCCTGACCGACTCCGGTCGGCCGCTTCTCGTGCCCGACCGACTACTTCCCTTGCCCAGCCGGCGCAACACTGGTGGGTGGTTTTCGGTCGGCACCTTGCCGACGGGAGGTGACAAGCGCGGGTGTCGGTCGCCTCCCTCGCACGTGAGGGGAAACGGCTCTCCCGTTGGCCACGACGCCACATACTTTCTCCGCCATTCGATTTACTCGGTGTAATCACACCAATAAGTTCCAGGGAAAAACAGTCTGCGTAACTTCCTCCGTTAGTGGGGGCATCATGATAATAATGGCGGTGTTGAAGCCGGGAAAATCCCTACTCCAAAAATTAGATCAAGGTAGCCTAAGGTTACTAATTCTACTGTCCGACGTCACAATTCAAATGACTAACACGAGAGAGAAAAAACTATCTATAACCACACCCCAAGTTCTCCAGTAGGGTGGGGCCACCACATACCCGGAAGTTTGGGAGAAACTTCCCCTTTACAACCAAAAGGCTTGGCGAGGTACTAGGCAGACATGGACTTTGCGAGTATCCACTTGGGGTGACCTCAACCTATTCCAAAAATCCATTTCTAATACCATTAGGGGGTCTATTTATAGAGAGATCCTAGGAGGGTATATGCGAGAATCCAGCCTCTGCTAGCGAGTATCTAAGGCTACTTGCCCATACTCGTGAGGTACTCACCCATACTCTCCCAAATTCACCTCTGCTCGCCCAAGCTCACCTCTGGTCTCCCATGCTCTCCTCTGGTCACCCAAGCTTGCCTATAGTCTCCCAAGCTCGTCTCTGGTCGCCCAAGCTCTCCTCTGCTGACCCAAGCTCACCTCTGCGCACCCAAGCTTGCCTCTGGTCTCCTAAGCTCTCCTCTGATCGTCCAAGCTCGCCTATGGTCACCCAAGGCCACCTCTGCCTGCCCAATGGTCTGCAAAAGACATCTGCTTGGGTATTTCTTATCTCGATGAATTACGGGTTATACATGCAGCTTACATTTAGGAAGTTATTGCAGTATGGAAACCGGGCGGTCTGACGACTTGACTCTCGCGGTTTGGAGACCGGGCGGTCTGGTGGTTTCACTCTGGCTGCTTGATTGTCGGGCAGTCTTGTAGCTTCTCTTCAGTGGCTTGGTAGCCGGGCAGTCTAGCGTTCTCCTCTGGCGGCTTGTCGCTATAGTCGGCAGTTAGCCATCTCGTTTAACCGTACGACCTGTGCGGTCTCGTTTTGTCTAGCCGCTAGTCACCATAAATGTATTTAATCTCACATTGCTTATTTTTAATCTCTCTCTTCTCCTCCATTCTATAAAAGGAGGTCATACCTTTGTAATATACACAATTTTTGGAAATAAAAACTCTGTTATTATCCAAAATTTGGTTTCTCTTTTTTCGTTTGCACATGATATCAGAGGACTCGATCTTTTCTGCTTGATTCTGTGAGCGATTCTGTCCGTGCGGTTTGTCCCCTCCTTCTTGCGCCCTGTCCGCACAGTTTCCTTCTCTTTCTTGTTGTTGCTCTCTGTGTGCGTGACCTCTTTTGCTTTCGCGCGACCTCATCTTTGTTCGCGTGGCTTCTCGCTTTCTGCTCGTGACCTATTTTCGCGGGTTGCCTTTCGCTCAGAGATCTGTTTTCATAATCTGTCTTCACGACCTATGCTCGCGACATCTTCCTTTCACACGGCCTCTTGTTTGTGCAGCTCCTTGTTACTTTCGTGCGGCCTCTTGTCTATTCGCGTGAACTGTTGCCCGCGAACGGTTGCTTTCATGTGTCCTCTTGTCTATCCGCACGGCTTCTTTTTCCCTAATCGCACGGCTTCCTTTCTGTCCGCTCTGTTCTTCTCTATGGCTCTCTCCAATACCTCTACTACTACTAATCTCGTGGCCCACCCTCCTACTCCTACTCCGTCAGGTAATCTTGGAACCGTTTCCAAACTTATCAGTTCCAACTACCTGGACTAGAGTGCTTCCTTCACCTTTCTACTTCCCTCACAACGCAAATGTCATCATCTCACTGATGACCCTCCTCCAGAGTCTGATCTCTTTGATGACTGGGATGCTAACGACGCTCTTGTTCGCATGTAACAGCCCAAATCCCAAAATTGGGTTCAGGCTGGACAACACGGCCTGGGATATGGGTGTGTCCCAAGCCGTGTCCTACTCTGTATGGTTAAGTAGCCTGTCGAGTGCTTGACGAAATGCACTCGACGAGTTCTCGAGATGGAACACGGCCTGCAACATGGGCATGTCCGAGGCCGTGTCCTCCTCTGGTTCGACGAACTCCGCTCGAGTAAATGCACTCGATGATTCTCGAGAGGCACTCGAGTGGGGCACATGACCTGTAACACGGGCTTGTCACATGGTTGTGTCCTTCTCTGGATTTGGCCAAGGCAATGAGGCTTGGTGAACACGGGATAGACACGGGCGTGTCTGAAGCCGTGTCAGGGCACACGGCCTATGACACGGGCGTGTCACATGGCCGTGTCCTGTTCGGGTTGAGTCAGTTGTGTGCCGCTTAAGGTACACGACCTGTGATACGGGCATGTCACGGGTCGTGTTCAGCCCAAAATAGACATGTTTAGGGCGATTTGTGGCCGTTCATTTTCTTCATATGGGATCCAATGGTACAAGCTTCTCCCTACTAAGTAAAGACGAAGAATTGAGAAGATAATTCTCATTCATCTTGTCTATCCTCTTTCTAAAAGAGTAGAGAGAAGGGAGAGCGAGGAGGTGGAGGAAAAAGGGATCCGTCTATCGGTGGAGCTTCCGAGTTCTGAATCGAGATCCGAGGCCAGATTTGTGGAGGCAAGGCCGCTGCGGTGCTTTCCAACCGGCTAGATTTCCATGGCACCAAAGAGGTTGTCAAGGGTAACGATCTTCCTTCTTGGACATGTGAAGTCCTTCTTTTTGGCATGTGCATGGTTTTCCCCCACCAGAGGGTGGATTGCAAAGGGATTTCCCTTGGGTTGATTCTTGGAATCCCCAATAATCTTGCATATAGATCCGAAAATATGTAGTACGGAATAGGCATGCTGTGTGAAGCTCATCTATACAGGTTGGTCTGGATTTGTGATATTTCATTTGCACACCGGAGAAGACTCCGCAGTTAAACATGTAGTTTGTGGAGTCGATAAGTTGGACCTGTGAAGGGCAGTAGCAGGAAGTAGTGGAGTGGTAGTCCAGGAAAATATCCTGGAGATGCTTGTGATGTTTGCTATGGCAAGACCAGTTTTATGGCACTACAGGATGCTGCAGGGTTTGGGCGGAGTTGGGTGCAGAAAGAGAGTTTCTGCTGAACCCGCTAAGCGATCTCGAAGGACGCTAGCATGAACTCCCCTTTTTGATTGTGAAGCCAGTCCTTGGTGGACATTGTGGTTATTGTGAAGCCAGTCCTTGGTGGACATTGTGGCTATTGTGAAGCCAGTCCTTGGTGGACAGTATGACTATTGTGAGTTGTAAGCTCTTAAAAAGGCTTCGTGTTGAACAGGAAAGGTGAAACCGACCTGCGCCTTAGATTTGGCCTCGAGTATGTTGGTATTCGTGATGCCAAGGCGACTTGAGCAACGGGGGGGGGGGGGGGGGGGGGCTGATCCGTGCCCACGTTATGTCCGTCCGACTTGGATACCTAAAAGTGTGGTCAGTTGGAGCGCATAATGAGAGTCTTAAGACTGCGCGTCGTTAAGACTAAATGCTCAAACTTTACCATTGGGTTTTAGACCTTGAACGGTGGTGGGAACCTGGGTATTTCCGGTACACCAAGAATGTGCCCTGAGTGCATGGAGCGTCAGGCCGCGTGGCCGGCGTTTATGATATATTGTTTATGTGTGAGAGCACAATGTGTGATATATCTGCCTATGAATTGTTATGTCTACAGGGAAGGAATACCACTGCCCCTGGAAAGGGGCAGGGTCGTTATATATTGGTCAGCTGAATGCTGACCGTTGCCTTGTTTGCCACCGCTTGGTGGGCTGTCCCTGTACAGATGTTGGAGAGCCGAGTGGGAAATATAAGGGCTGAAGTCCCTGCTGCTGCTGCTAGCCCTTGAAGGCTAAGCAAAGTCTTTTGTGTTGTGTTCATGTGTGGCTGGCCTGCTAGTCGATGTATGGAATCCACACTTGTAAAGAGGAACTGTAAGGCCTTGGGACAAATGTTAATGTATTTGTTGTACATGTCTATATAAATGTGGTTGTTTATATTAGTGGGCATTCCTGTTTTGAGTTCAGTATAATTGTTAAAAGCTTCCGCTAGAATGCTCTGTGTTTGGATGCGATTATGAATTGGTATTAACCTGTAACCTAGCCGTCTGTTTTGTGGCATATGGTGTGGGGCCCTGGCCAGACCTTCTATTATATGCTATATGAATGGATGGATTCGTTATATTTTGGTATCAGCTTGTGTTGGGTACATTGGAATATATGTACCAGATTTGAAGAAGCCTCACCCTACTTCATGATATACATCAAGGTGTATTTGATGTGTTTTGAGTTTATTTGTGCAGGTTAAGTAACTGCAGGATTGCAGGAAAAGTTTCTAAGTCCATGTGTCGACACCTAGAGGAAAAGTGTCGACACTTAAGTAGGCTTGTGTCGACACCTAAAGAAGTTGTGTCGACACTAGGAGTAATTGTGTCGACACCAGGAAAGGCAGAGTCGACACAAGAAGCAAAGTGTCGACACATACAGGCAGTGTCGACACACTGTGAAGAATTGTCAACATAAAATGTGTCGACACTTAGAGGCAGTGTCGACACCCAAAGAAACTTTGTCGACATTAAATGTGTCGACACTTAGAGGCTGTGTCGACACTCAGCAAGCATCAAATGTGTCGACACTTAGAGGTTGTGTCGACACTCAACAAGCATCAACAAAGTTAAAGTACTTGTGTCGACACAAAGGAGATGTGTCGACACTCGGCAAGTTTCAACACATGAAGGCATGTGTCGACACAAAGGAGATGTGTCGACACTCAGCAAGTATCTAAAACAAAAGGAGATGTGTCGACACAAAGGATATGTGTCGACACACGGCAGAATTCAACTAAGTATCAAAGAAGAAGTACTTGTGTCGACACACTCAATCAGTGTCGACACATTTTACAGAAGGCTTGTGTCGACACACAGAATCAGTGCCGACACATTCTGAAGAAGCAGTGTCGAGAAGCTGTTACAACAACACAAGGAGTTGTGTCGACACCATCAAGACTAGTGTCGACACTTAGTCCACTTGTATCGACACTTGGTCTATTTGTGTCGACACATAATGACTATCTGTCTCGACACTTTCAGACAGTGACAGTGATTTTAAGAAGTGACTGGATGACTTGACAGTTGCCATTTAAACCGGTCAACTGCAATTGTCAGAGCTGCCAGAAGGTTGTTAGAAACTGGATCAGCCGGTTACCTTGGAGGAAGACTATTTAAAGACCCTTCTCCTTCGACAGAAACAATGATCAATCAATTGAAAAACAACATAAAAAGAAGAAGACCTTCAACAGAAGATCTAAGAAGTTGGAGAGAGAGAGCTCCTTCTAAGAAGAACAGCTGTTGAACCAGGTTACAAAGTAAGATTCAGATTGAGATCTGAATCTCAAGACAAAAGTTGATTGAAGATCATCTTCACAGGAGATTCAACCCTACTGTGTTCTAATTCAAGAAGCTTTGAAGAAAGCCAAGGGAGGTTGATCTCTGCAAAGTTCTTTCAAGAACTCATCAAGAAGCCAGTCAACTCATCTTTCTCTTTTAGAGTTGTGGTTAATTACCTTGTATCATTAAAATTCTTGTAGGATCCTAAGGGATCTGAGTTGTAAGCCTATTTTATAAAGGCTGAGTGTAGGAGACTGTGTGCTCTGAGTGTAGGTCTTGTTGAAGACTGAGGTAGGGTCTTGTGCCTGAGTTGTAGGAGACTTTGTTCTCTGAGTGTAAGTCTTGTTGAAGACTGAGTGGTAGGGCTTATTGCCTGAGTTGTAGGAGTGGGGACACTCTGAGTTGTAGGAACCTGTTTGGGGTTCTGAGCTGTAAGATCTGAGGATCTGAGGAGAAGTGCTGAAGTTAGGCCGAATCTAGTACACTACTAGATAGGCGAAGGGGGAAAGTGGATGTACCCAGACCTTGGGGAACCACTATAAATACTGTGTGCACTCTGTGAATGTTTGTATCTGTGATTGTTGTGTTGTGATAGCTGTAGAATTGCATTTGATGTATAGAATTTCTGCCTTACATTTAAAAAGAAAAAAGAACACCTATTCACCCCCCTCTAGGTGATAGGCACTATTTCTTTCAAGTGGTATCAAAGCGAGGTTACTCAAAAAGGGATATAACAGTCTGAGTAAGATCCTGTAGGCAGATTCAGAATAATCAAGATTCAAGAAAATAGGTTCTAGTGAGAATCACAAAGAGCTGGGGTCCATGAAATTGCCAATCTGTAGAAAAGAGATATTTGGCATTTGGAAAGAGAGGGTTAAACTTTTTATGGAAGCCTCTGACCCAAGAATATATATCACAGTCAAAGAAGGGTCATATGTGCCAATGAAGGTATCTATTCTGGATGCAAATCAGAAAATTCCCAAGGATTATTCAGAAATGACCAAGGATGAAATAATCTTGGCAACTATGGATAAGAGGATCCAAAACATCATAGTGAGTGTCATTGATGATTCTACCTTTCAGAATTTGATTCATTGCAACACTTCAAAGGAAATGTGGGATACTTTGATAGTCTATATGGAAGGATCAGAAGAAGTAAGACAAGACAGGAAGTCCTTGTTAAATCAGGAATATGAAAGCTTCAGACAAGGAAAGTCTGATAGCATTACTGAATGCTACAAGAATTTCTATAGGATAGTGAATGAATTGATGTCCTATGGAAGAGAATTCAACAACTATGAGCTGAATGACAAGTTTTTAAGATCCCTGACTAAGGACTGGGACACCAAGATTTGTGCCATTAGGGAAGTGACCAAACTAGCTGATATACCTCCTCCAACTTTGTTTGGAAAACTGTTATCTTATGAGATGCAGTTAATGGTTAGGAAGGAGGAAGGAAGACTATAAGAGTGGAGCACAAGGAAAGATCTGTGGCCTTCAAGACTGAAGCCACTAGGAAGTATAGAAGCAAGTCTCCATCTCCACCTCAAATAGTTGCTGAGGCTGAGATAGATAATTTAGAAAGCAAGAATTCAGATAGCAGTGAAAGTGATGAAGACTTTGCTGCTTTTACAAGACATTTTCAAAAGTTTCTGAAGAAGAAGCAGTGGAGGTCTAAGTCATCCACTTCACACCCAAAATATGACTACTATCAGAAAAGAAAGTCATCAAGGAATGACAGAAGAAAGTCCAAGCCAAGTAAAACTACATCCTCAAAGATTGTATGCTATTGTTGCAATAGACAGGGACATGTAGTGGCTGACTGTCCTGAAAAGAGCAAGGAGTCATCTGACAAAAAAAAGACTCAGTTTAAGGGCAAAAAGGAAAAGTCCTTTGTTGCTAAGAAAGACAAGAGTTTGACTGATCAGTCATCTGCAGAAACAGAATCAGAAGCTGAAGCCTATATTGGTTTATTTGCTGAAAAGGAAGAAGATGAGTTCATGCAGCTAATGAACTCAATTTATGAGCATGAGGACATTCAGTGCAAGGGACTGATGGCCTTATCTGAAGGAGACAAAATCCAGGATCAGCTTGGACCAAGTAAGGTACAAAGTTGTTCTTTTAGTTCAATTTCTAGTACTGAGTCATAATCATATACATCTGCATCAAGTGATGTGGGTGGGTCTGAATCTGAAGGAGATATTCATCAGTTAATTGTTGAATATAGGGACTTGTTGCAGGCCTTGAAGAAAAACAAAACCTTGGCCAAAACTCAGGCAAAGGAGATTGCTACTCTTAAATTGGCTGCTGCTGATTCAGACAAGTTGTTTGATCAGAAACTGAATGAAATAGCCAGGCTAAAGAACATTACTGTTATTCAGATGGGTACTATTACCTTTAAGAATGATCAAATTAGAAATCTGGAGGCTAGACTTCAGAAGGAGAGAGAGATTGTAGCAAGTTTTTCTAAACCTAAATCTGTTTTACCTTTGATAGATGAGTTTGTACCACAAAAGGGTAAGACTGGATTGGGGTTTAAAAAAACCTACCTGGACTGCTAAGTCCAAATCTAAGGGCAAAGCACCAGCACTAAACAAGAAGCCTGTAGTGGATAATCCAGCCAGGGTTGTACCTAAACAAAGGTACAACGGGTTTGAGTGCTGGTGTTGTGGCAAGATAGGCCACTTTGCCATAGACTGTTGGCACAATTCAAGTGTCAAGGAGAGTAGCAAACTGCCTGCTAGAAGAGCTACAGGTAGTTTTGTTAAAAGTCAGACTAACCTGCACCAAGGACCCAAGAGTTATTTGGGTTCTAAGGTTAAGTAATCTGTTTTGTAGGTGAGTCCAAGTGGTCATGCCCCTATATGGTACTTGGACAGTGGATGTTCCAGGCACATGACTGGAACTAGGGGGTTGCTGAAGGACTATACATCTATCAAGGATGGTTCTAAAGTTACCTTTAGTGGTTCAGAAAAAGGAATCATCAAAGGCTTTGGTAACATTTCTAGTAACCTGATTACAATTACTCAAGTGGCTTATGTAAAGGGTTTGAAACATAACCTAATTAGCATAAGTCAGCTGAGTGATTTAGGATATGACATCTCATTTATCAAGAATGGTTGTCATATCAAGAGGTCAAATGATCAAAAGATCATTCTGACAGGATATAGGAAGAGAATTGTCTATTGTCTAGACTTTATGTGTGAGAACAATGTTTCTCCTATTTGTCTTGTAGCTGATGAAAGAGTCTCACATTGTGTTAAATGGCACAAGAGGCTAGCTCATCTTAACTATAAGACAATTGGCCAACTCTTTAGCAAAGAGTTAGTGAGAAATGGTCCTCAAGTTAAGTGCATAAAGGATGAGATATGCTCAGCTTGTTAAAAAGGCAAGCAGACCAAATCCACCTTTCATAGCCTTGAGAACAAGGATTCTGTGAGGTGTCTATACCTCTTGCATATGGATCTTTTTGGTCCTATGCCAGTTCACAGTCTAGGTAGGAAGGTATACACATTTGTGGTAGTAGATGACTATTTAAGGTATTCCTGGGTGTTCTTCCTAAGGCAAAAATCTGAAACTCCAAGTATCTTATATAGTTTTGTTAAACAAATTTAGAATGAGTTGGACAGTACAGTGGTCAAAATTAGAAGTGACCATGGTACTGAATTTCAGTCTAAAAGTATGACAAAACTGTGTGAAGAATTTGGAATTTTTCAGGAATTTTCCTCACCAAGAACACCTCAGCAAAATGGTATTGCTGAAAGGAAAAATAGAACCTTGATAGAGGCTGGTAGAACCCTATTGAGTGACACTTCTCTCCCAGAATATTTCTGGGCTGAGGCAGTAAATACTGCTTGTCATGTGATCAATAGGGCTACTATCACTAAGAGTCACAAGAAGACCCCCTATGAGATTGTGAAGGGCAGAAAACCAAATTTATCATATTTCAGGATCTTTGGTTGCAAGTGTTATATACTTAATAATGGAAAGTCTTATCTAACCAAGTTTGCTGCCAAATCCCAAGAGGGAATCTTTGTTGGGTACATCAATAATAGTAAGGCTTATAGGGTCTACAACTTAATTACTCAAGTTGTAGAAGAGTCTGTACATGTAGTTTTTGATGAAGCTAGACTCATTAACTGTGAATTGCCAAGAAATGTTTGCAGCTCCACATGTGTAACTGAGAGAATGGACAAGCTTACCTTAATAGAAGGTTCTTCTGCAAGTCAGCAAGTGGAAGATGGTGGCTGCTGTCCAGGGGGAGTACAAGATACACCTGATGCTGAAGAATACCAAGAGGTGCAGCTAAATGAAGAGATTGAAGGTGTACAACCTGAAGACAGGCTGCCTCCAGCAAATAGACACCAAAAGGATCATCCAGTCAATCAAATAATTGGAGATCCCAGACAAGGGGTGCAAACAAGGAACAGGAATCTAAGTATAGTTCTTTACTCCAGCTTCCTATCCCAAGTGGAGCCAAAGAAATTTGAAGAAGCAATCCTAGACCCTCATTGGATTGAGGCCATGCAAGAGGAGCTGAATCAATTCAAAAGATGCAAGGTTTGGGAGCTAGTTCCTAAACCCAAGGACCACAACATTATTGGAACTAAGTGGATCTTTAGGAACAATTTGGATGAGAATGGAATCATCATAAAGAATAAAGCTAGACTTGTTGCAAAGGGATATAGACAGGAAGAAGGTATTGATTTTGATCAAACCTTTGCTCCAGTAGCAAGACTGGAAGCAATAAGGATGTTCCTTGCCTATGCAACATATCAAGGTTTCAAGGTATATCAAATGGATGTTAAGTCAGCTTTTCTAAATGGAAATCTGAAGGAAGAAGTCTATATAGAGCAGCCATCAGGTTTTGTTGATTCTATGAAACCTGATTATGATTATAGACTTAGGAAGGCTTTGTATGGGTTAAAACAAGCCCCAAGGGCTTGGTATGAAACCCTGCCTAGTTTTCTCATTGAGAACAAATTCTCAAGGGGGAAAATAGACAAGACTCTATTCCTTAGGGAATCGAGAGGCAAGATTATCTTAGTCCAAATTTATGTAGATGACATAATATTTGGGTCTACAGAAAGTAGTCTTTGCAGAAAATTTGCAAAACTTATGCAAAGACAATTTGAAATGAGCAGTAAGGGGGAACTTAAGTTTTTCTTGGGTCTCCAAGTTAGACAGACTGAAAATGGATTATCCATATGCTAGTCTAAGTTCACCCTAGAGTTAATAAAAAAGTATGGTATGCAATCATCCACTACCATGAAAACTCCTATGGGGTCAAGCATGTCTCTAAGCAAAGATGATGCAGGGAAACCTGTAGATGAGACTTTGTATAGAGGGATAGTTGACTCCCTACTGTATTTGACTGCTAGTAGACCAGATATCATGTATGCTACATGTGTCTGTGCTAGGTACCAGACATGCCCTATAGAATCTCATCTGACTGCAGTCAAAAGGATTTTGAGATATCTTAAGGGCACACCTTATCTAGGCCTTTGGTACCCTGGGAATGAAGATTTTGTACTGACAGGTTATTCAGATGCAGATTTTGTAGGCTGTAAGGAAGATAGGAAGAGTACTACAGAAACCTGTCAATTTCTAGGTGGAAGGCTGGTGTCATGGAGTAGTAAGAAGCAGACCAGTGTGGCCATCTCCACAGCTGAGTCAGAGTATGTTGCCGCAGGAAGCTGCTGTGCACAACTACTATGAATACAACACCAGCTAGAAGATTATGGTATTCAAGTAAGTAGAACACCTTTATTTTATGATTCTAGAAGTGCCATTTCTATTGAAAATAATCCTGTCTCCCATAGTAGGACTAAGGCATAGAAATCAAATGTCATTTTCTTAGAGAACATGTAGAAAAAGGAGACATTTCCCTAGAGTATGTTAAGACAGATAATCAGTCAGCTGATATGTTTACTAAGACACTAAATGAAACCAAATTCAATAAGTTTAAAATTGAATTAGGTATGATAAACTTAGAATAGTTAAAAAAATGGCTAAGTAAAATAGTGTCGACACACAGAGTTGTCTGTGTCGACACATAGAAGTGGTGTCGACATTTCAGAGAAATGGTGTCGACACATCTAGACAGTAAGTCTCGACACTTCAGAGAATTAGTGTCGACACATCCAGAGTAGGTGTCGACACTTAGGATTTACATAGAATTCGTCGAGTAGAGTCTCGACTAATCGTCGAGCTGAGATGAATAAGTGTCGACACATATATTCTGTCGACTATATTTTTGTCGACACATAGTTGTCGAGACATTAAAAGTAAGTGTCGACACTTTTCAACAGTGTCGACACATTTCAAGTATTTTGACACGCTTTTTCACCTTCGATTTTAGAAAGGTATAAATAGGTCTTCACCTTTGTTTATCGACACGCTCACCATAGTTTCGAGACTAAACTTGTGTGTTGACACCTCTCTTCTTTAAATTCAAAATTTCTTCAAACCCTAATGGCGCCCAAGGTAGAAGAGAACATTAATGAAGATTATGAGCTCGTGCGACACGCCTTTGATGACGCGGAACCAGAAATCCAAGGTGTGGTAACCCTAATTACAGAGACTGGATTAAAGTATCTTGTATCAGAACCAATCAAGATCTGGAAGAAGGAGGTCCTTGAATTCTTGAGTGCAGCTTCTCTTGATGAATCTGGACTCAAGATTAAGTCCAAAGTTCATGGGGCAAAAGTCAAGATTACCCTAAAAAGTCTAAGAAAGATTCTACATCTCCCTAGAACTAAAGAAGAGGAAGATGTACCTGCATCAAAGACAAGGGAGGAACTGGAATGGTGTGGTTTAGATTCAAGCCTGAAAATTGGATCAGTTTATAATAGAAAAGGCATGAACATGCAGGGCAAGTTTTTATCTGAAATAGTGGGCAAGGTGATACTGAGCATGCCTGGTGGGCATGATAGGATATCAGCTCACATGTTCAGTTTGATGATAAGGATAATTTTCAAAGTTAATACTAATTGGTAAGCAGTAATGTTTGATAAGATAAAAGAGAGTCTGAAGAAACCCAATCTGGGTAGAATTCTGAGTTTATACTTAGCTGGAAGTATCCCTGAAGTGATGAACCAAGCTGCAGGTTCAAAGATAAACCACATGAGGAGAATGGATGTTAGAATTTTCTCAAGGTGGGATAGAGTATTGACAAAAGAAATACCTACACCAGAGAAGGAAACACCTCAGAAGAAGAAGCAGAAGAAAGCCATTATGGCTTTTGAATCCTCAAGTAGCTCAAAAGAGCAAGTGATTTTTAGTTCTGATGATGAAGAGGGAAGAAATGCTGGACAGTCACCAGCAAGACAAGAAGATGCCTAGAGGCAGGGGGAGTTACCATCAGCTAGCCCTATTCACCTGGATCCACTCCAGGGGGAGCCTCTACATGTAGATGAGCCAACTCAATTAGATAGTGAAAGGGCTACCCAAACAATTCTAGAGGTAATCACTGAAGTTAATCAATTAAATTTCAATATTGAGGATGAATTTTTGACTGAATCATTACTTGATGTTGATCAGCATACACAGTTACATAGTCAACCACAAGATGTTGGCATGGAGGACACATCGGTTGCTGATAAAGTGGTTGGTGAGATCAGAGATTCTCCAGTCCAACCTCAACATGAGTTTATACTAGAAGAACTGTTCCCTGATCTTTTACAAACTGACTTAGAGGGAGAGAAAGCAGCTGTTGAGGGGGAGCAGGTAGACCTTGAGGGGGAGCATGTAGAGGAAACTGCAAGAAAAGAGACTGAGGGGCAAAGGAATGCTGAGGAATTACCAAGGACTGAGATGGAGTTACCTCCTAATCCTAAGGACAGGGTAGACATTGCCAGTACTTCTGCATCAGAGGATGAAGAGGCTGCTAGAGCCAAGAAAAAAAAGTTACAAGTCTTCAAGAGAAGAAGTCAAAGCTACAAGAAAGCTTTACAAATAGTTGCTCCACAACAAGCTCCAACAATTGATTATAGTTCTTTGTTGGTGGCTTTGCAAATAAAACTGGATGAGCAAAGAAAAGCTATGGAAACTTATATGGATGAGCACCATAAGAAATTACAATTGTCCTTAGCTCAAGACATCAAATCTATTAGATTTGAAGTTAATCAACATAAAAAGGAAATGTCTGATTGTTTCCATAAAGGAGGCAATGCAGTGGTATACCTGGCTACTTATCAAGAACAGATAAAGACACAGGTTGATGACATGGCAGTAAAATAAGGATATGTTCTGGAAAACCAGATAAGAATGAATGAAAATTTAACTGAATCCCATAATGTGATAGTAACTGAAATGAAGAATCTTGCAGCTGCTCAGACTGCAGCAAGTGCTACTGCTAAGGAAGAGTTTGACATGCACTTACAGGAGAGCCTCACTGCTGTTAAAACTGTCATTGAAGATTCTCAAAAGGCTATCACTGAAAAGTTCCAAAGGTTAAAACCTTTTTATAAAGATGGAGTTAACTATTTGAATGCTCAGATTAGATCCCAAAAGGATGATCTTCGGGATCATATAGAAAGAGAAGTCATAAATGGGGAGAGGGTGTTAATCAAAGCAGGCTATGATCATGCAAAATGGATTTCAAACTCCATCAGAGCTACCCTTGGATATCCACCCTTGTATGATGATGATAATGTAGCAGAATATGGGATTAATCCTGCATATTTTGGAGGAGAACAAGATGAAGTGGCTCAAGTAATATATCCTCCTGTAGATTTTGACATGATACATCAGGAGGTACAATCTATGTATAGTCCTCCTGAGGGTAATCAGAATGTTATTCTTGAGAAAGTAGTACAGCCTGTGCCAGAGGCAATATTAAAAGAGCAGGAAGCCCAATTATCTAAGAAGAGGTTCAGAGAGCAGGCTGAGTTAAGACCAGACTTTGAGCAATGGAGCCCAACTTCTAGGAATATCATATTAACTGCTTGGAAGGCTGCAAAAGATAATTTTCTAGAGAGGGGCAAATGGTATTCTGACCAAGAGTGGAAAAAGCATGAAGCTAGGCAAGAGACCATAGTACAATACAGAAGGAAGGCTAAATTAGGGAAGCTACCTCCTAATGCACAGGAGCCTAGCAAGTATTTCCCTAAGCAATATCACTATTTTGTGAGACAGAAGATAAGGGCTGAAGAACAGAAAAAGAAAGATCTTAAGGGAAAGAAGCCTATTGATGACAATGAAGCTCCAGTTCAAGCAAAGATTCAATCTGGAAAGGGCATTGTTATCAAGGAGCCAGAGCAGCCATAGGATAGAATTTTCTTAAGTTTACAATTTGTAATCATTTGTTTTAAACTCCATGTAAACTTTTGATTAGTAATGTTGATGCACGAAAATGCAAAGGGAGTCGGGCACCACCAGCTAACGGTTCGAGCACCGGGGGAAGGAAAGGAGGAGACTGTCGACTAATCGGTTACTAGCGGTCGCAGCTAAAGGACAGGAAAAGAGGCCGCTGGCAGCGACAACAACAGAGTTCGCCCGTCGCGGCTTAAATGCCACTCTTGTGGCGGGCTTTCCTTTACTTAAAATGAGAAACAGTTACACGAAGGAGAAGAGACGAAGCCGGCCGGACTACAAGCCGCAAAACACTAGACTTGAGACCGCAGCTCTTAACAGACGAGCTCTTGGATACAAGTCAGCGCGTCTTGGGGAGTGCACCCTCCCCCTATTTATAGGCTCGGGGGCCTGCCTAAGAGGGCAGGGCTAAAGTTACCGGCTGCCCGGGGTACAAGAGAACCGGGCAAAGGTGAGGGGAAGCAAATAAGAAAGAAAACAAGAAAGGAGGGAAGCCGCGCGGCCTGGCGGATTCCTCCTGGCGAGCTGACTGCTGGGTCCCGGGTCTTGTCGCTGAGCAGGGCTGGCGCTGGTGGCGGTCTGACATGGAGACCTCCCGGCTTCGGTGATGACCAGACGAGCTGATTTGGGACGTGGCTAGCCGGCCAGGCCGCCCTTTGGTGACCGCCCAGATTGGGAGACATGTCGCGGATTCCGGGCTTATCAAGTAAAACTTTTGGAAGTTGTAAAAACAATGTTTAATGATTCAATCTATTACATTGTTATTATGAGATAATTGTTTATACATATTTTGTTTATACATGTTTAGTATTTACCCTGTCATTTAATATTGTTATACATCATATTGAGTATTTGTTATGTATGATGTATATCATTGACTAAGGGTTATGACTTCTCCAAATAGGGGGAGATTGTTGGGTACATTGGAATATATGTACCAGATTTTAAGAAGCCTCACCCTACTCCATGATATACATCAAGGTGTATTTGATGTGCTTTGAGTTTATTTGTGCAGGTTAAGTAACTGCAGGATTGCAGGAAAAGTTTCTAAGTCCATGTGTCGACACCTAGAGGAAAAGTGTCGACACTTAAGTAGGCTTGTGTCGACACCTAGAGAAGTTGTGTCGACACTAGGAGTAATTGTGTCGACACCAGAAAAGGCAGAGTCGACACCAGAAGCAAAGTGTCGACACACTGTGAAGAATTGTCAACATAAGATGCGTCGACACTTAGAGGCAGTGTCTGTTGAAATTTGTGAAGTGGAAGTGGTTGACGGGACAGGCCGGGCGGCCTGGGCGGACAGAATTGGCGGACTAGGCAGACTGGGCGGACTGTGATGTGCAGCCTGGTGGAAGGTCTAGTGGAAAGTCGGTTGTCTTCTGAGCGCGTTGTTGCAAGAAGTCTGCGGATTGTGCGGCCTGGTATCTGCGAATAAGGCGTTGGCTGATTGGGTTAGCCAAGGAGCGGCCTGAGCGGATAGAGGCTTGTGGACTGGTGCATTGCTCAATGGCCGTGGTGCAAGCTTGTGCTGACTGGAGGTTTGGCTCATGTCTGCGGGAAGCTTGCAGACTGGTGTGTTCGTGGTATTGGCTGTTGCGGACTGAGCTTAGAGCTTGGTTGAGGCCTTGTCGAGCTCTGGTATTACAACAGGTGCCTTTCTGTGGAAGTTGATTGGCGGACTGGTGTGTTGAAGTCCGGGAGGACTGCTGCGTTGGGCAGGTGTGCGAGGAGCCCACGGACTGCTGGTGGTCTGTGCTTGGGTGTTTGGCAGACATGAGTCTATGTCCGCCATGCTCGCATTGTCCTTTGATGGTTTTTTGGTCTTGGTCACTCTGTGCCAAGACCATGGTGTCCGCAGTATCCGCCAAGTCCGATGTTGACCGGGCGGACTGATGCTGTGCCTTTGGTCGTGGACCTATGGCGGATTGAGGTTTGAGTCTTGCGGACTGCCTCGGGTTGTGCGGACTGCCATTGAAGGGGGATTGATGTCCTGCAGTGGTTGGAGGCTTTGCGGGCTGATGCCTTGTCCGCATAGCTTGGGAGGACTGGAGAGGGTTCGCCAATGTTGCCTTGCTCCTGGTGGTTTTCCTTGGTATCCGGTTAAGTCCTTGCAGACTCGGCGGACGGTGTTTTTGCTATCGCGCGGGCTAGGGCGGTGTCGCTATCTCTAGGGCGGTGACCACACTCCTCACCTCGCCTATAAATAGGACCCTCCTGGCAGGTCTACAGTAACTTGAGTGAACAGTAAGTTGGGCTGGGTCAGGGCTGCGGTCTCAGTTTGTCTGTCCGCACGGATTGATTCAGGGCTAACGGTTTGCTGTGTGCAGGTCGTGCGGGTAGCTTCAAGGAGCCAGGAGTTTGGCTTTGACTTCGGTCGTGCTTGGAAGTGTGCGGACATTGCGGATTCAGTAGGAGGTCGCTTTGCGGCTTGTCAGCATTGTTTCATCTTTGCCAGCTTCAATAACCTGTCCGCCAGCTTCAGGCGGGTAGGGGGTGTTCCTCAGTCCAGCTTCAGCAGGAGGTGAATAACGGTGTGTTCGCGTGGCCTCGCGGCTTCGACGGACTCTGTGGCTATTCGGCGGATTTCAGCTTAGTTCGGACGATCTCAGCGGACTCGGCGACCTCGGCGACCTCGGCGGTCTCGGCGGACTCCAGTGCTGTCCACCCGGCTTGGTTTTTGGTGCTTTCTGTTTACAGCTGTTTATACTAACGAAATCATGTCTCGCTATGTATGCCTCGTGTTGTAAAGAAGTGAATGTATAAAAGATATGCTTGTGCTTCCATTGTTTGTTGGGATTAGCCTTTGTTCCTCGGTTTTCCGCTGGTTCAGAGTGTGAACTGGGTAGTGCTGAAGATATTAATTTGGTGTTTGGGCTACCGCTGATCACTTTGAGAAAATTCAACATGGTATCAGAGCGAGGTTCAGTTGCGTGAGCGGAAGTCAACCAGTGTTGTTACTCAGTGATTGAATGGTGTTCAACCTGTGTTGTTGCTCGGAGCTGTTGAAAGGTTGCCAACAGGTGTTGCAATGGAAGGGAGCTTTGCAAGGGGTCTTGGCATTGAACTCTTAACGCCGACTAACTTTAAGAAGTGAAAGTCATGCATGAAGAGTTATCTTCTTGGCGAGGAGCTGTGGGAAGTCGTCGGTGGTGACGACAGGCAGGAAGTCACGGCTGCGTTCGGTACTGCTGAGTAGGTTAGGCTCTAGAGAAGAACAAATGCTAAGGCAGAGTTCATTCTGAAGAGAGCCGTGTCTCCAGAACTGTTTGATCACATCATTGGATGTGAGTCGGCTGCTGATATTTGGACAACCATTGATGAGTTGTTCAATAGGAAGAATGTGGCTCGGCTGCAGTTTCTGGAGAATGAGTTGGCTAGAACAACTCAGGGAGACTTTTCCATCTCAAAGTACTTCTTAAAGATGAAGAGCTTGTGTGCTGAGCTGTCGGCACTTGATCCTGATGAGCCGATCTCTGAGGCAAAGATGAAAAGGCACATTATCCGGGGCTTGCGGAAGGAGTATGTGGCTTTTGTTACATCTGTTCAAGGTTGGGCTACTCAGCCCTCTCTGCTAGAGCTTGAGAACCTGCTGGCATCTCAGGAGAGCTTGGCAAGGCAGATGGCTGGAATGAATATCAATCAGGAAGGCAGCGAAGCTCTCTTCTCAGGCAAGAAGAAAGGATGGGAAGGGAAGAAGAAGAAGAAGGTGCAGGTCGTTGGTGAGAAGGAGACTTCATCTTCATATTAGCCAGAGAGGAGGCAATGCTCCTAAGGACTGGAAGAATAACTTGAAGTGCTACCGGTATCATCAGCGAGGGCACTTCAAGCGGGACTGCAAGGTCAAACTGAAACCTGGGCATGCTGCGGGAAAAGAGGAAGCTTGCTCAAGAAGTGAAGAAGCAGAATGGGGTGGAGCCTTCATGACGGGCACTTGTGTCCGGGCCTTGTCTGCTGAGGACTTCAACAGCGAGTGGATCGTGGACTCTGGGTGTGGTCATCACCTGACCGGAGACAAGTCCAAGTTCACCTCCATGCAGGTTTACTCAGGTAATGAAGCTATTATCACTGCTGATAATATTGTTTATGCAGTTGAGAAAGAGGGGGTAGTGTTCTTGGGTAGTGATCAGGGGCCACTCACATTAAGGAGTGTGTATCACGTGCCGGGCATGAAGAAAAACCTCTTCTCGGTGACCAACGCGGTGGACGCTGGGTATCACGTTCTGTTTGGGCCAACAGACGTGAGGTTCCTTCGCAATATCAGCGGTTAAGGCTGATGTTGCTCATGTTGGAAGGAGGGTGAAGAACTTGTTTGTTCTTTCCACCAATGCATATGTTGATAGAATGAGGGCTAATGATAGCGCTGCTATCTGGCATGAGCAGCTGGGGCATGTTAGCATGGACAAGCTGAAGGCGATGGCTAGTAGAAGTTTGGTGAGGGGGTTGCCTAAGTTGTCCTCCTTTGGTGACGGGCATGTTTGCGCGGGCTGTCAATACGGTAAGGCACATCGCCTTCCATTTGATAAATCACAAACAAGGAGCAAGAAACCATTGGAGTGTATTCATGGCGACCTGATGGGACCAACGGTCACTGCCAGCCTTGGTGGAAGCAAATACATGTTGGTGTTGCTTGATGACTACTCGAGGTATACTTCGGTGTACTTCTTGAAGGAGAAGGCAGAAGCTTTCCGGTTGTTTGTGGAGTTCAAGGAGTTGGTGGAAGGCCGGCTTGGCTTGCAGATTAAGAAGCTTAGAACTGATAACGGGGGTGAGTTTGTTTCCTCCGAGTTTTCTAACTTCTACAGGAAGCACGGGATCCAACGAGAGCTTACTTGTGCTCACACTCCATAACAAAATGGAGTAGCGGAGCGGAAGATCCGTCATTTGACGGAGACCTGCAAATGCTGGGTTCATGCGAAAGAGATCTCAAGGTCCTTTTGGGCAGAGGGGATGTCTTGTGCTGTCTATGTCATCAATCAGATGCCGCTTAGCCCTATCAACATGAAGACTCCTGTTAAGCTGTTGCTGAAGGAGAAGCCGAGTGTGGGACACCTTAGGGTGTTCAGTTCAACTTGCTACGTGCATGTCCCGGATGCTTCACGGACAAAGCTGGATGCGAAGGCAAGGAAACTTGTCTTTGTTGGCTACGATGAGCGGAAGAAGGGATGGAAATGTATGGACCCTGTGATGAAGAAGTTCGTGGTGTCAAGAGACGTTGTCTTTGACGAGCTGACGTCATATGGAGGTGGCTCGGTTGAGCTAACTGGAAGTAGCATGGTTGATGATGCACCGGTGCTGGCTCCTGAAGGCTTGGAAGAGGAGCTTGTTGTTTCACCAGCAGCTCCTGTTGCTTCTAACTCCGAGGCTGAGCATTCTGGCTCAGGAAGCAGGGGGAGCACTGCTCAATGCTTGCCCCAGGTAGGAGTTGAGGTTGAAGAGGCAACGGAAGCAGTGAGCAAGGAGCCGACCCTTCAGAGATCGAAGAGGGTTGTGAAGCCACCGGCTCGGTACTGTGATGGGAATGCAGTGAGCTTTGTCTCCTGCTTCTTTGTGGGTCCTCTGGATGAGCGAGAGCCTGCAAACTTCAACGAGGCCACTAGAGTAAAGTAGTGGGAAGATGCCATGAAGGAAGAGATTGATGCTCTGAAGAAGAATGAAACCTGGGACCTTGTGCCCAAGGTTGATGTCATTACTCCGGTTACTTGCAAGTGGGTGTATAAGTTGAAGAAGAAGGTTGATGGGAGCATTGATAGATTCAAGGCTCGCCTGGTCGCTAGAGAATTCTCACAGCAGTATGGAGAAGACTATGAGGAGACATTTAGTCCGGTGGGGAAGATGACTTCAGTTAGAGTGGTGATCGTCTTGGCTGCAAGCAAGGGATGGAGGTTGTGGCAACTCGATGTGAAGAATGCCTTTCTTTACGGAGAGATTGACAAGGATATCTTCATGGATCAGCCGCTTGGGTTTATTTCTGAAGATCATCCGGACTACGTCTGCAAACTCAGGAAAGCTCTCTATGGGTTGAAGCAAGCTCCTAGAGCTTGGTATGGGAAGATTGCAGAGTACTTGCAATTCTGTGGATACCTTGCTTCCAACTCGGATTCAAGCTTGTTCGTCAAGAAGAAGGGGGAGCTACAAGTCTTGGTCCTGTTGTATGTGGACGACATGATCATCACAGGGAATTCGGAGGGGGAAGTAGCAAGGCTCAAGGCAGAGCTTGCTATACGCTTCGAGATGAAAGACTTGAGAGAGTTGCATCACTTTCTCGGTCTGGAAGTGGAGAGGAAGGAGTGCGGGATTCTCATTAGCCAGAAAGGGTATGCAGATCGCATTGTGAAGCGGTTCGGCATGGGCGAAGGGAAAAAGTGCTCTACTCCACTGGAACCTGGGCTAAAGCTTCAACGAGATGAGGGAAGGGTTCTTCTTGATCCTTCGGTGTTCAGAGCACTTGTTGGGAGCTTGATTTACCTGACGATTACAAGGCCGGATATTTCTTATGTTGTTGGCCGAGTAAGCCGGTTTATGGCTGAACCAAGGAAGACTCATCTAGTGGCGGCGAAGAGTATTCTGAAGTATGTCAAGTCAACTTCTGACATGGGACTCCTCTATGGAAGGGACTCGGATTTTGCATTGCTTGGGTACACGGATGCTGAATATGGCGGTGATTCGGATGATCGAAGGTCCACTTCAGGTTATGTGTTCACTTGCGGTTGAGCTAGCATCTCGTGGTGTATCAAGAAGCAAGACTCGGTGTCGGTTTCAACCACGGAGGCGGAGTATAAGGCTTCGGCCTTGGCTGCTCGGGAAGCCGTTTGGTTGAGGAGGCTTATAGAGGATGTTCATGAAGAAGTGCAAGGGCCTACTTTACTCCGGGGTGACAATGAGAGTGCTCTCAAACTGGTTAACAATCTTGTGTGTCACTCCAGGACCAAGCATATAGAGATTGATCACCACTTCATCAGGGAGAAGGTGTTAGAGGGGTCTCTGCTGGTCGGGCATGTTTGGAGTGAAGATAATCTTGCTGACATCTTCACGAAGCCACTGTCGAAGGGGCCCTTTGAACGCTTGTGCAGCTTGCTGGGCTTGGTCACCACTTCCCACTTCAAGGGGGAGTGTTGAAATTTGTGAAGTGGAAGTGGTTGACGGGATAGGCCGGGCGGCCTGGGCGGACAGAATTGGCGGACTAGGCGGACTGGGCGGACTGTGATGTGCGGCCTGGTGGAAGGTCTAGTGGAAAACCGGCTGTCTTCTGAGCGGGTTGTTGCATGAAGTGTGCAGATTGTGCGGCCTGGTATTTGCGGATAAGGCGTTGGCTGATTGGTTTAGTCAAGGAGCGGCCTGAGCAGATAGAGGCTTGCGTACTGGTGCATTGCTCAGTGGCTGTGGTGCAAGCTTGTGCTGACTGGCGGTTTGGCTCATGTCTGCGGGAAGCTTGCGGACTGGTGTGTTCGTGGTATTGGCTGTTGTGGACTGAGCTTAGAGCTTGGCTGAGGCCTTGTCGAGCTCTGGTATTACAGCAGGTGCCTTGCTGTGGAAGTTGATTGGCGGACTGGTGTGTTGAAGTCCGAGAGGACTGCTGTGTTGGGCAGGTATGCGAGGAGCCCGCGGACTGCTGGTGGTCTGTGCTTGGGTGTTTGGCGGACGGGAGTCTATGTCCGCCATGCTCGCATTGTCCTTTGATGGTTTTTTGGTCTTGGTCACTCTATGCCAAGACCATGGTCTCCGCAGTATCCGCCAAGTCCGATGTTGACCGGGCGGACTGATGTTGTGCCTTTGGTCGTGGACCTGTGGCGGATTGAGGTTTGAGTCTTGCGGACTGCCTCGGGTTGTGCGGACTGCCTCGGGTTTTGCGGACTGCCATTGAAGGGGGATTGCTGTCCTGCAGTGGTTGGAGGCTTTGCGGGCTGATGCCTTGTCCGCATAGCTTGGGCGGACTGGAGAGGGTTCGCCAATGTTGCCTTGCTCCTGGCGGTTTTCCTTGGTATCCGGCTAAGTCCTTGCGGACTCGGCGGACGGTGTTTTTGCTATCGCGCAGGCTAGGGCGGTGTCGCTATCTCTAGGGCGGTGACCACACTCCTCATCTCGCCTATAAATAGGACCCCCCTGGCAGGTCTACAGTAACTTGAGTGAACAGTAAGTTGGGCTGGGTCAGGGCTGCGGTCTCAGTTTGTCTGTCCGCGCGGATTGATTCAGGGCTGACGGTTTGCTGTGTGCAGGTCGCGCGGGTAGCTTCAAGGAGCCAGGAGTTTGGCTTTGACTTCGGTCATGCTTGGAAGTGTGCGGACTTTGCGGATTCAGCAGGAGGTCGCTTTGCGACTTGTCAGCGTTGTTTCATCTTTGCCAGCTTCAATAACCTGCCCGCCGGCTTCAGGCGGGTAGGGGGTGTTCCTCAGTTCAGCTTCAGCAGGAGGCAAATAACGGTGTGTCCGCGCGGCCTCGCGGCTTCGGCGGACTCCGTGGATATTCGGCGGATTTCAGATTAGTTCGGACGATCTCAGCGGACTCGGCGACCTCGGCCACCTCGGCGGACTCCGGTGCTGTCCGCCCTGCTTGGTTTTTGGTGCTTTCTGTTTATAGCTATTTATACTAGCGAAATCATGTCTCGCTATGTATGCCTCGTGTTGTAAAGAAGTGAATGTATAAAAGATATGCTTGTGCTTCCATTGTTTGTTGGGATTAGCCTTTGTTCCTCGGTTTTCCGCTGGTTCAGAGTGTGAACTGGGTAGTGCTGAAGATATTAATTTGGTGTTTGAGCTATCTTGCTGATCACTTTGAGAAAATTCAACAGTGTCGACACCCAAAGAAACTTTGTCGACATCAAATGTGTCGACACTTAGAGGCTGTGTCGACACTCAGCAAGCATCAAATGTGTCGACACTTAGAGGCTGTGTCGACACTCAGCAAGCATCAACAAAGTTAAAGTACTTGTGTCGACACAAAGGAGATGTGTCGACACTCAGCAAGTTTCAACACATGAAGGCATGTGTCGACACAAAGGAGATGTGTCGACACTCAGCAAGTATCTACAACAAAAGGAGATGTGTCGACACAAAGGAGATGTGTCGATACACAGCAAAATTGAACTAAGTATCAAAGAAGAAGTACTTGTGTCAATACACTCAATCAGTGTCGACACATTTTACAGAAGGCTTGTGTCGACACACAGATCAGTGTCGACACATTCTGAAGAAGCAGTGTTGAGAAGCTGTTACAACAACACAAGGAGTTGTGTCGACACCATTAAGGCTAGTGTCGACACTTAGTCCACTTGTGTTGACACTTGGTCTATTTGTGTCGACACATAATGACTATCTGTCTCGACACTTTCAGACAGTGACAGTGATTTCAAGAAGTGACTGGATGACTTGACAGCTTCCATTTCAACCGGTCAACTGCAACTGTCAGAGCTGCCAGAAGGTTGTTAGAAACCGGTGTCACAACCTGCATTTTCCCAGCATTTAAAACACTATCAGAGTAGGGGAAACTACGCATTGTGATGCCACGTCACGTAGGGGGCATCTACTGACGTTAAGGCAACTCATCGTCTCTCGCAACTTATAGAAATCATTTTTTTTAAAACTCAAAATGATCCAAATATAATTTATGCACAATATGCGAAGCCGTGTCTCCTCGGCTAGGTGGATCAACTAGTCCACGGTTTGAAAATATAGTTTTACGCAGTGGAAAAATACTTAATTTATTCATTTGGTGACCTAAATGCTCGTGTAGACCAAGTGAGGTGCACCATGCAGTATCAGATGTCTAGATTTACTGTACATAAAAGTAGATTTATCATGCACAGAAAGTAATGAGATTAACATTTCAAATCATGGTATGCAATGCTCCAACTGCCTTAGCATATCTAAGCAAGGGGGCTCCCAAGCCAAGCCATAACTAATCGTTCCAGAACAAGTGTCCAAAAGCAATCAAAGAGTAGCAGCAGCAAGGTAGCAGAAAGTTTAACAAAGCGGCACCATGGGCGTCAACACCTGACACGAACCCATGGGTCGGCAAGCTCATAGGAAACCCTACCCCAAGAGGGTCAGAAAACAGCAACTGACGCAGCTCCCCACTAACACCTGCTATAGTCCAGAACCTGAGGCATTCAAAGAAAGAACACCTCAGAAACAAGTTACAAACGACGAAGAAAAACAGGAAAGTAAGCAAACCTCCGCGAGACCGGAGGGAAACATTAGCTGCAAGGGTCAGGTTAAACAAAACTAGTCATAACTAGCAATACAAATCAATCGGAAAAGAGCCCGCCAAAAGATGAGTGGAGACGGACAAAATCAAACTCACCACAGACAAAATAACATTCATTTGAGATCATTAATCTTATTCAAATTAAAGAGACTGATCAGCTCATCAGAAAACAAAAGAGAAACTGTGCGGGGATAATACCATCACACATCGTCACAGCCCTCAGAGCATCGCACCGGTGGCACCGCCAACATCGTGTACGACCTTCAACAGATTTATCATTTTAAAAGAGCATCGCACCGGTGGCACCGCCAACATCATGTACGACCTCCAACAGATTTATCATTTTCTAACTCAAACAAAGGCAAGAGATAAGGCCTACCAGATAATAATTTAGGATTTTAAGAAACAAGATAATGATATTGTAATGAGAAAGGGCTAAACGAACAAAAAATGAACTTAACATTTGAAAACTCGCTAGGAGCATAAAGGAGAGAAAAAAAAACGTAGCAAAAAGGAGAAGAGCAAGATCACCACTTGCCTCAACCACCCGAAACCGCACTTCGGAAGGCACCACGACGCAGATCGGCCCTAGCGAAGGCGAGAAAAAGAAATCTACAACATTAAGGTCGAAACGGAAGTTTAGGGCCAAAAACCCTAACGGAGAAATTCCATGAAAGTAGAAATACTCACCACGACCGCGTAGATCTCGGCGAGAGCTTTCCGAATCTATGTTCGGCTCGCGATTCCGAGCACCGGAGCTCCGTCGGCGGCGGTCGGAAGGCTCCCGAGAAAAAGGAATTCGCTGCACTGCTTCGGCCGAAAAGAACAGGGGAAAAGAAATGGGGGGCTCGTTTCTGCTTCGGGAGGAAAAACCTTATAGTATATATAATAATAATAATATTATTATTATTATAAATTTTATAATGGTTTAAAACCAAAGAAAAAAAAAAGATGGCTCAGAGATCTCTGAGCTGAGCTCGGAGATCTCTGAGCTCAGAGATCTCCAAGCTCAGCTCAGAGATCTCTGAGCTCGGAGATCTTCGAGCTCGGAGATCTCCGAGCTCGGAGATCTCCGAGCTCGGAGATCTCCGAGCTCGGAGATCTCTGAGCTCCGCTCGGAGATCTCTGAGCTCGGAGATCTCTGAGCTCCGCTCGGAGATCTCTGAGCGCAGAGATCTCGGAGCTCCGCTCGGAGATCTCTGAACGCAGAAAATCTAAAAAGGGTAAATTTATTTAAAATTTCTATACTATTACGAAGACCCAAACGCGCGCCAAAACGGACGAAATTCGCGTCCCAGGCGAATGTCGACGCTACGAACCCAACGACGAAGTCGGAATCAAAATCTGACGCACCGAACTCGAGTTATGGCTTAACGAAGTTACGGTAATTTTTTATTATCCGAATTTCAAACGTGGGCCGAGACTCCAAAAAAAACAAAGCTCGGATTGCGACGAAACTCGACGAGCAAGTCAGAAATTATATAACTCAGCTTCCCGATGTAAAAGAAATTTCGGTTCCGACGCATATCCCAAAATCTAGCCGGTCAAACCTAACGGACGCCAAAAAAAACACAAACGGCGTCGCACCGTCAACTCACGGACACGTAACGCCCTTCCGCTATTATGACGTCAGCAGACAAAAGAATAATAATAGGAAAAACCGGGGGCGTTACAACCACTCCCCCTAAAAGAAAGTTTCGTCCCGAAACTTGACGTACGAACAGAAAACATTATCGGGACAAAATAAACGGTGCAGGAAGAAGAGTTTCACCTGGGATAATTAAATGAAGAGGTGCGGATGAGACTCCCGCATAGCTGATTCCAACTCCCATGTCGCGCTCTCGACGTCATGATTTCGCCAGAGAACTTTTACCATGGGAAAGGATTTCCTCCGCAACACATGCTCTTGAGTCTCTAGAATACGGACAGGTTCCTCAACATAAGACAAATTGGGCTGAATCTGAGGCACCGAATCGAGGACTTGACGATTGCTGCGGACACACTTCCTCAACTGACTCACATGAAACACATCATGGACGCCAGGGAAGGTAGCAGGTAACTCTAATCTATAAGCAGACACTCCGATGCGCTCAGCGACCTGAAATGGCCCAACATATCTGGGATCCAACTTGTGGTTCTTCCCAAATCTTTTAACGCCTGGCACCGGAGAGACTTTCAGAAAAACACTGCTCCCAACCTCAAACTCCAGATCTGCCCTTCTTTGATTGGCATACTTTTCATACCGCTCCTGAGCAACGCGGAGCTTCTCCCGAATATTAGTCACCGCCTCTTCCATTTCCACCAAAGCTTCTGGACCTAACAACGGTCTCTCACCGACTTCGGCCCAAAATAAGGGAGTCCTGCAGCGCCTCCCATACAATGCTTCAAAAGGTGCCATCTGTAGGCTCTCTTGGTAACTGTTATTATATGCAAACTCCATCAATCTCAAGCGCTGATCCCATGCGCCACCATGATCCAGAATATAACACCTGATCATGTCCTCCACGATCTGATTCACTCTCTCCGTCTGACCATTTGTCTGTGGATGATAAGCGGTAGAATACCGGAGGTCGGTGCCCAAAGCTCCATGCAAGCTCTTCCAGAAACGTGACATATATCTTGAGTCCCGATCTGACACAATGTTTACAGGCACGCCATGCAATCTAATGACCTCATCCACATACAACTCTGCAATCTTCTCCATCGAATAGCCAACCTTGAAGGGAACGAAATGGGCACACTTCGTCAACCGGTCCACTATGACCCAAACAGAATCATGTCCACGAGGGGACCTCGGTAATCCAGTAATGAAGTCCATCGAGATACTCTCCCATTTCCACATGGGAACTTCCAAAGGGGTCAATTTTCCTCCAGGCCTGCCATGATCGGCCTTTACCCGCTTGCACGTGAAGCACTCCGATACAAATTTGGCGATGTCATTCTTCATGCCCGACCACCACACGATTTGCTTCAGATCTTTATACATCTTGGTGGAACCCGGGTGGTAAGCCACGCTAGATCCATGAGCTTCGTTGCAAATCATCACTCGAATATCTCCCACCGCCGGAATACAGAATCTACCTCTATACAAGAGGGTGTCAAGCTCATCAATAGAGAAATCAGATAATTCTCCTTTCTTGGTCCTAGCTCGCAAGTGCTGCAAATCCGGGTCATCCTTCTGATGCAATCTCGTCAGAGAAATCCAAGAAGGCACCTCGGCTTCCCAGCCAGAGGGCTCGCCACGGCTCGCCACGGAAATATCCATCAAAAGAAACTCCTCAACCAAGGCTCGAACCGATAAATTAAATATCTGAGCCGTCTTCCTACTCAAAGCATCGGCCACCACATTGGCCTTACCAGGATGATAGAGGATGTCCACTTCATAATCAGCCACATACTCCAACCACCGACGCTGGCGCAAATTCAGCTCCTTTTGTGTGAATACATACTTCAGACTTTTATGATCTGTATAAATCTTACATACGGCGCCATATAATAAATGCCTCCACAGCTTCAGGGCATAGATCACTGCCGCAAACTCCAAATCATGAGTAGGGTAGTTCTTTTCATGAACCTTCAATTGCCTAGATCCATAGACGATCACCTTCCCCTCCTGCATCAAAACACAACCAAGTCCAATGTGTGAAGCATCAACATACACCGCATACTCCACTCCCTCAATAGGCAGAATCAGAATTGGGGCAGTGCACAACCTTCTCTTCAACTCTTGGAAAGCCTCCTCACACTTATCACTCCAAATGAAGGCGACATTCTTTTGCGTCAGACGCGTGATCGGAGCGGACAGCGTGGAGAAACCTTCCACAAACCTCCTATAGTATCCAACCAAGCCCAAGAAACTTCTGATCTCCTTTGGTGTAGAAGGTCTCTTCCAATCCATCACCGCTAAAATCTTGGCTGGATCAACAGAGATTCCATCCTTGCTCACCACATGTCCTAAGAAGGACACCCGAGACAGCCAAAACTCGCACTTGCTAAGCTTAGCATACAGCTTATGCTCTCTCAGGACAGACAGAACCAACCGCAAATGATGGGCATGCTCCTCATCGCTGCGAGAATAGACGAGGACGTCGTCGACGAAGACGACCACAAAACGATCAAGAAAATCCTTGAACACACGGTTCATCAGATCCATGAACGCAGAAGGCGCGTTAGTCAAACCGAAGGATAACACGAGGAACTCAAAATGTCCGTGTCGGGATCTAAAAGCTGTCAGAGGAATGTCTGACTCACGAACCCTCATCTGGTGGTAGCCTGAACGGAGATCAATCTTCGAGAACCTGATGCACCCACGCAGCTGGTCGAACAAATCGTCAATCCGCGGCAAAGGATATCTATTCTTGATAGTCACCTTGTTCAGCCCTCGGTAATCGATACACAACCTCATGGAACCGTCCTTCTTTTTCACAAAGAGAACAGGAGCGGCCCATGGAGAAGTACTCGGTCTAATGAAACCACACTCCAGCAGCTCATCCAACTGAACACGTAATTCTTCTAACTCACGAGGCGCCATGCAGTACGGTGCCTTAGCAATGGGCCGGGTGCCTGGCTCGAGGTCTATAGAAATCTCCACCTCTCTTTCGGGGGGAAGTCCAAAAAGCTTATCAGGAAAAACATCAGGAAACTCTCGCACCACCGGGATGCCCTCCACGGCTGGCTCAACACGAGAAGCTTCCAATGCACTGATAGAAACCAAGAAACCCTCATAACCAGATGCTAAAGCTCGGTGGGCACGTACCGTGGATATGATTGGAGATCCCTTTCGAGGAAGGCCATAAACACTCAATGGACGACCGTCTCCCAACTTGAAATCTAACCGCTTCTCCTTGCACTTGATCACGACATCAAATTTGGACAACCAATCCATTCCAAGAATCACATCGAAGTCTGCCAAATCCAGCATCTTTAAATCTGCTAGAACTTGGACACCACCCAAGGAGATGGGCACTCCCGGATACCCCGATCTGACGTAACATGTTCTCTAGATGGAAACTTAACAGACAAGGCATCATCCAACCGATCAACAGGCCATCGGTGCCTGTCAACAAAACTCTGAGCGACAAAGGAGTGAGAAGCTCCCGAATCAAATAGGACACGCGCCCACTTATTTCTCACCTTGAATTCACCTAAGCAAGTATGCATCCCCAAACAACTAGTAAGCTAAAACAAGAAGGAAGGGAACAAGCTAGGAAGAAGGAAACTGACCAGATATCACGTGTGCTGAAGCTTGAGCTTCATCTCTAGTCAACACATTAAGCTTGCCCTTCCCTTTGTCCACGATCCGCGAGGGCGGCGGCAAGGTCTGCAGAGGAACCGCTGAAGTCACGGTTTGAGAGCTTGGGCAGTCGGCCCTACGATGGCCTCTCTGCCCACAGAGAAAACAACACCCAGTTTTCCTGAAACACCGGGCCGCCTCATGACCGGGCTTAGAGCAGAAAGAGCATACCGGGATAACCTTGGGTGCGTCCTGAATCGCACTAATCCTCGACTGCTCCTGCGTATCGAGCCTCTTAAAACACTTTTCGAACGGATGACCCCGCTTGCCGCAGAAGCTACAGTGCCCCATACCCCTCTTCCTTGGGTCCGAGTGTGATGCCTTTGAACTCTCTCGATCGTCCAACTTCCTCTTATCACTCTTCACCTGTTGTCCACGATTCTTTATCTTTTCAATAGACTCGGCCTTCAAAGCGGCCTCCACTGCTTCAGCATAAGTTCCCGACCCATAAGCACTAGCCCACTGCTGGATGTCGCCAGTGAGACCACTCAAAAACCGCTTAACCCTTCCTTCCTCAGAAGCCACCAATTCTGGGGCGAACCTGCTCAACTTGCTGAATTCAATCTCATACTCACTGACGGTGAGCTGCCTCTGCTTCAGATGCAAGAAGCTGTTCATCAATCGGTCGCGCTCAACCGAAGGGAGAAACTTCTTAAGCAACATGGCTTTAAACACCTCCCACGAGCATCCCTCGACAAGACTTTCCTTCTCCCTGATCCACCAACCTTTCGCCAGTCCCTTCAATTGATAAGCAGCCACCATCACCTTCGAAGCTTCGGAGATGCCTGAATAGAAGAACATCTCCTCCATGCCGATCACCCAATCATCCAAAGCCATGAAGTCTGCCCTACCATCATAGATAGGAGGTCCCAAACGCTGGAAGTGGGAAATGAAGTTCATCTCCGGTGGCAATGCCACTGGAGGCGCCAAAGGAGCAGGAACAGCTGGACTCACCACCGGTTCTTGCGCGACAGGTTGCTGCACCGCGGCAGCAGACACCAGGGACTGAATTTGAGTCTGCATCGCGTCTATCTGCCTAGTCAAGGCCTCATTGCTCTGACGCAGACTTTCGATCACGGACGTGCTCTGACCACCAGAAGACTCTCCCTCAGGCTGGGGAGTCGATCGCGTTGCTCTCCCACGACGCATGTCTACAAGATAGACGGACATCAACTCAAAAACCGGCTTAAGGCACTTAAGCCAAGCAAACACAAAAAAAATATATCCCGGATCATTTTGGAACGGAAAAGAAATTTATCTGCTATTGCTGCTACCTTGCTCTGGAATTCCATGAAACAATGCTATGAACTTAACTAGGACGATATGAATGTATGACATGAGTGCATGAACATTTAAATTTCTTTTCAAATCATGTGTGTACATATGTCATCTGGTATGTCTTTAACTTGGCACGCGTGCTTATGCGATGATATGATTGTATGCAGTGCTATGCATTCTAGAAAGAGGCCTTAATGCATGTTATGAGCGGAGTACACATGCAATGTTATGCATCTCATACTACATAACATTACATGTAACGAAAAAAGAAAACGTGCTAATGGGCATTCATGTAACGGTGGTTATGCATCCCATACTACATAACCGTCACATGTCACCTCCTATGATGGATCCATATACAACACATATTATGCATCCCATACTACATAATATGCCTTGTATACTTCTTATCATGCTATGAGTGTAGTGACTGTGCTTCGGTCAAGACATACCGATGACATATCAGTGTGTGTAAACAATGAAATGATCGCTTGAGGTTCTGCTTAGGGTAGCAGTCGTTCGGCTCACTCGCCAAACCACCCAACTACCTTTTTCACAGAACCTCCCTCTGATACCAACTGTCACAACCCGCATTTTCCCAGCATTTAAAACACTATCAGAGTAGGGGAAACTACGCATTGTGATGCCACATCACGTAGGGGGAATCTACTGACGTTAAGGCAACTCATCGTCTCTCGCAACTTATAGAAATCATTTTTTTTTAAACTCAAAATGATCCAAATATAATTTATGCACAATATGCGAAGCCGTGTCCCTCAGCTAGGTGGATCAACTAGTCCACGGTTTGAAAATATAGTTTTACGCAGTGGAAAAATACTTAATTTATTCATTTGGTGACCTAAATGCTCGTGTAGACCAAGTGAGGTGCACCATGCAGTATCAGATGTCTAGATTTACTGTACATAAAAGTAGATTTATCATGCGCAGAAAGTAATGAGATTAACATTTCAAATCATGGTATGCAATGCTCCAACTGCCTTAGCATATCTAAGCAAGGGGGCTCCCAAGCCAAGCCATAACTAATCGTTCCAGAACAAGTGTCCAAAAGCAATCAAAGAGTAGCAGCAGCAAGGTAGCAGAAAGTTTAACAAAGCGGCACCATGGGAGTCAACACCTGACACGAACCCATGGGTCGGCAAGCTCATAGGAAACCCTACCCCAAGAGGGTCAGAAAACAGCAACTGACGCAGCTCCCCACTAACACCTGCTATAGTCCAGAACCTGAGGCATTCAAAGAAAGAACACCTCAGAAACAAGTTACAAACGACGAAGAAAAACAGGAAAGTAAGCAAACCTCCGCGAGACCGGAGGGAAACATTAGCTGCAAGGGTCAGGTTAAACAAAACTAGTCATAACTAGCAATACAAATCAATCGGAAAAGAGCCCGCCAAAAGATGAGTGGAGACGGACAAAATCAAACTCACCACAGACAAAATAACATTCATTTGAGATCATTAATCTTATTCAAATTAAAGAGACTGATCAGCTCATCAGAAAACAAAAGAGAAACTGTGCGGGGATAATACCATCACACATCGTCACAGCCCTCAGAGCATCGCACCGGTGGCACCGCCAACATCGTGTACGACCTTCAACAGATTTATCATTTTAAAAGAGCATCGCACCGGTGGCACCGCCAACATCGTGTACGACCTCCAACAGATTTATCATTTTCTGACTCAAACAAAGGCAAGAGATAAGGCCTACCAGATAATAATTTAGGATTTTAAGAAACAAGATAATGATATTGTAATGAGAAAGGGCTAAACGAACAAAAAATGAACTTAACATTTGAAAACTCGCTAGAAACATAAAGGAGAGAAAAAAAAACGTAGCAAAAAGGAGAAGAGCAAGATCACCACTTGCCTCAACCACCCGAAACCGCACTTCGGAAGGCACCACGACGCAGATCGGCCCTAGCGAAGGCGAGAAAAAGAAATCTACAACATTAAGGTCGAAACGGAAGTTTAGGGCCAAAAACCCTAACGGAGAAATTCCATGAAAGTAGAAATACTCACCACGACCGCGTAGATCTCGGCGAGAGCTTTCCGAATCTATGTTCGGCTCGCGATTCCGAGCACCGGAGCTCCGTCGGCGGCGGTCGGAAGGCTCCCGAGAAAAAGGAATTCGCTGCACTGCTTCGGCCGAAAAGAACAGGGGAAAAGAAATGGGGGGCTCGTTTCTGCTTCGGGAGGAAAAACCTTATAGTATATATAATAATAATAATAATATTATTATTATTATTATAAATTTTATAATAGTTTAAAACCAAAGAAAGAAAAAAAGATGGCTCAGAGATCTCTGAGCTGAGCTCGGAGATCTCTGAGCTCGGAGATCTCTGAGCTGAGCTCTGAGATCTCTGAGCTCGGAGATCTCTAAGCTCGGAGATCTCTGAGCTCGGAGATCTCTGAGCTCCGCTTGGAGATCTCTGAGCTCGGAGATCTCTGAGCTCCGCTTGGAGATCTCTGAGCTCGGAGATCTCTGAGCTCCGCTCAGAGATCTCTGAGCGTAGAGATCTCTGAGCTCCGCTCGGAGATCTCTGAACGCAGAAAATCTAAAAAGGGTAAATTTATTTAAAATTTCTATACTATTACGAAGACCCAAACGCGCGCCAAAACGGACGAAATTCGCGTCCCAGGCGAATGTCGACGCTACGAACCCAACGACGAAGTCGGAATCAAAATCCGATGCACCGAACTCGAGTTATGGCCTAACGAAGTTACGGTAATTTTTTATTATCCGAATTTCAAACGTGGGCCGAGACTCCAAAAAAAACAAAGCTCGGATTGCGACGAAACTCGACGAGCAAGTCAGAAATTATATAACTCAGCTTCCCGATGTAAAAGAAATTTCGGTTCCGACGCATATCCCAAAATCTAGCCGGTCAAACCTAACGGATGCCAAAAAAAAACACAAACGGCGTCGCACCGTCAACTCACGGACACGTAACACCCTTCCGCTATTATGACGTCAGCAGACAAAAGAATAATAATAGGAAAAACCGGGGGCGTTACAACCGGATCAACCGGTTACCTTGGAGGAAGACTATTTAAAGACCCTTCTCCTTCGACAGAAACAATGATCAATCAATTGAAAAACAACACAAAAAGAAGAAGACCTTCAACAGAAGATCTAAGAAGTTGGAGAGAGAGAGCTCCTTCTAAGAAGAACAGTTGTTGAACCAGGTTGCAAAGTAAGATTCAGATTGAGATCTAAATCTCAAGACAGAAGTTGATTGAAGATCATCTTCACAGGAGATTCAACCCTACTGTGTTCTAATTCAAGAAACTTTGAAGAAAGCCAAGGGAGGTTGATCTCTGCAAAGTTCTTTAAAGAACTCATCAAGAAGCCAGTCAACTCATCTTTCTCTTTCAGAGTTGTAATTAATTACCTTGTATCATTAAAATTCTTGTAGGATCCTAAGGGATCTGAGTTGTAAGCCTATTTTATAAAGGCTGAGTGTAGGAGACTGTATGCTCTGAGTGTAGGTCTTGTTGAAGACTGAGGTAGGGCCTTGTGCCTGAGTTGTAGGAGACTTTGTTTTCTGAGTGTAGGTCTTGTTGAAGACTGAGTGGTAGGGCTTATTGCCTGAGTTGTAGGAGTGGGGACACTCTGAGTTGTAGGAACCTGTTTGGGGTTCTAAGCTGTAAGATCTGAGGATCTGAGGAGAAGTGCTGAAGTTAGGCCGAATCTAATACACTACTAGATAGGCGAAGGGGGAAAGTGGAGGCACCCAGACCTTGGGGAACCACTATAAATACTGTGTGCACTATGTGAATGTTTGTATCTGTGATTGTTGTGTTGTGATAGTTGTAGAATTGCATTTGATGTATAGAATTTTTGCCTTACATTTAAAAAGAAAAAGAACACCTATTCACCCCCCCCTCTAGGTGATAGGCACTATTTCTTTCAGCTTGTCTCGGTCTTCCTCTTTCGAATTCATGGTCGAATTCTTTTGTGGGGTGGCTAGCACGTGTCAGTGCGACCCGCGTTAACACTAATGAACTCTTGAATATCCACATAGGAATGCAAATGCACTTGTTTGATTAACTTGCACGTTCCTAAATTATTGTTATTGCTTGTGCGAGGTCGCTAATGTGTGTCTTGTTCACCTATAGGTGACTCGTAGTGGTGCTGGGCAGTCTGAGCCCCAGCATTCTGATGAGAGTACAACACCAGCTGAGGTGCCTTCACCTCCCCCTTTTGCAAAAACTGTCTGCTTAGTTGCTGAGGCGCTATTTGCAATGTTTCATGCACAGCCTGGTGGGCAAGCGCAGCCAGCAGTGTTGGGTACATTGGAATATATGTACCTGATTTGAAGAAGCCTCACCCTACTCAATAATATACATCAAGGTGTATTTGATGTGCTTTGAGTTTATATGTACAGGTTAAGTAACTGCAGGATTGCAGGAAAAATTCTAAGTCCATGTGTCGACACCTAGAGGTGAAGTGTCGGCACTTATGAAGGCTTGTGTCGACACCCAGAGAAGCTGTGTCGACACTTAGAGTAATTGTGTTGACACCAGGAAAGGCTGAGTCGACACCAGAAGAAAAGTGTCGACACATACAGGCAGTATCGACACACAGTGAAGAATTGTCAACATAATCTGTGTCGACACTTAGAGGCAGTGTCGACACCCAGAGAAACTTTGTCGACATCAAATGTGTCGACACCAGAAGGTTGTGTCGACACTCAGCAAACTTCAACAAAGTTAAAGTACTTGTGTCTACATAAATGAGATGTGTCGATACTCAGCAAGTTTCAACACACGAAGGCATGTGTCGACACAAAGGATATGTGTCGACACTCAGCAAGTTTCAACACAAGAAGGCATGTGTCGACACAAAGGAGTTGTGTCGACACACATCAGAAATGAACTAAGTATTAAATAAGAAGTATTTGTGTCGACACACTCAACCAGTGTCGACACATTCAACAGAATGCTTGTGTCGACACACAAAATCAGTGTCGACACATTCTGAAGAAGCAGTGTCGAGAAGCTGTTACAACAACACAAGGAGTTGTGTCGACACCATTAAGGCTAGTGTCGACACTTAGTCTACTTGTGTCGACACTTAGTCTATCTGTGTCGACACATAATGACTATCTGTCTCGACACTTTCAGACAGTGACAGTGATTTCAAGAAGTGACTGGATGACTTGACAGCTGTCATTTCAATCAGTCAACTACAACTGTCAGAGCCGTCAGAAGGTTGTTAGAAACCGGATCAGCCGGTTACCTTGGAGGAAGACTATATAAAGACCTTTATCCTTCAACAGAGAAGGAGGAATCATAATAAGAGAAGGATTACAATTAATCAATAGATCTAACAACACAAAAGAAGAAGACCTTCAACAGAAGATCTAAGAAGTTGGAGAGAGAGAGCTCCTTCTAAGAAGAGCAGCTGCTGAACCAGGCTGCAAAGTAAGATTCAGATTGAGATCTGAATCTCAAGATAGAAGTTGATTGAAGATCATCTTCACAGTAGATTCAACCCTACTGTGTTCTAATTCAAGAAGCTTTGAAGAAAGCTAAGGGAGGTTGATCTCTGACAAGTTCTTTCAAGAACTCATCAAGAAGCCAGTCAACTCATCTCTCTCTTTCAGAGTTGTGGTCAATTACTTTGTAATATCAAAATATCTGTAGGATCTTGTATAGATCTGAGTTGTAAGCCTATTTTATAAAGGCTGGGTGTAGGAGACTGTGTGCTCTGAGTGTAGGTCTTGTTGAAGACTGAGGTAGGATCTTGTGCCTGAGTTGTAGGAGACTTTGTTCTCTGAGTGTAGGTCTTGTTGAAGACTGAGTGGTAGGGCTTTTTGCCTGAGTTGTAGGAGTGGGGACATTCTGAGTTGTAGGAACCTGTTTGGGGTTCTGAGCTGTAAGATCTGAAGATCTGAGGAGAAGTGCTGAAGTTAGGCCAAATCTAGTACACTACTAGATATGCGAAGGGGGAAAGTGGATGTACCCAGACCTTGGGGAACCACTATGAATACTGTGTGCACTCTGTGTATGTTTGTTTCTATGGTTGCTGTGTTGTGATAGTTGTAGAATTGCATTTGCTGTACAGAATTTTTGCCATAAATTTAAAAAGATAAAGTTCACCTATTCACCCCCCCTCTAGGTGTTTAGGCACTATTTCTTTCAAGTGGTATCAGAGCGAGGTTGCTCAAAAAGGGACGTAACAGTCTGAGTAAGATCCTGTAGGCAGATTCAGAATGAACAAGAATCAAGAAAATGGGTTCTAGTGAGACTCACAAAGAGCTGGGGTTCATAAAATTGCCAATCTGTGGAAAAGAGATTTTTGGCATATGGAAAGAGAGGGTTAGACTCTTTATGGAAGCATCTGACCCAAGAATATACATTACAGTCAAAGAAATGTCATATGTGCCAATGAAGGTATCTATTCTGAATGCAAATCAGAAAACTCTCAAGGATTATTCAGAAATGACCAAGGATGAAATAATCTTGGCAACTATGGATAAGAGGGCTCAAAACATCATAGTGAGTGCCATTGATGATTCTACCTTTCAGAATTTGATTCATTGCAAGACTTCAAAGGAAATGTGGGATACTTTGATAGTCTATATGGAAGGGTCTGAAGAAGTAAGACAAGACAGGAAGCCTTGTTAAATCAGGAATATGAAAGCTTCAGACAAGGAAAGTCTGATAGTATTATAGAATGCTACAAGAAGTTCTATAGGATAGTAAATGAATTGATGTCCTATGGAAGAGAATTCAGCAATTATGAGCTGAATGACAAGTTTTTAAGATCCCTGACTAAGGACTGGGACACCAAGATTTGTGTCATTAGGGAAGTGGCCAAACTAGCTGACATACCTCCTCTAACTTTGTTTGGAAAACTGTTATCTTATGAGATGCAGTTAATGCCTAGAAAGGAGGAAGAGAAGACTACTAGAGTGGAGCACAAGGAAAGATCTGTGGCCTTCAAGACTGAAGCCACTAGGAAGTATAGAAGCAAGTCTCCATCTCCACCTCAAATAGTTGTTGAAGTTGTGACAGACAATTTAGAAAGCAAGAATTCAGAAAGTAGTGAAAGTGATAAAGACTTTGCTGCTTTTACTAGGCATTTTCAAAAGTTTCTAAAGAAGAAGCAGTGGAGGTCTAAGCCTTCCACTTCTCAGCCAAAAGATGACTACTATCAGAAAAGAAAGTCATCAAGGAATGACAGAAGCAGATCCAAGCCAAGCAAAGCTACATCATTAAAGACTATGTACTATTGCTGCAATAGATAGGGACATGTAGTGGCTGACTGTCCTGAAAAGAGGAAGGAGTCAGCTGACAAAAAGAAGACTCAGTTTAAGGGCAAAAAGGAAAAGTCCTTTGTTGCTAAGAAAGACAAAAGTCTGACAGATCAGTCATCCTCAGAAACAGAATCAGAAGCTGAAGCCTATATAGGATTGTTTGCTGAAGAGGAAGAAGATGAGTTCATGCAGCTAATGAATTCAATTTATGAGCATGAGGATAATCAGTGCAAAGGGCTGATGGCTTTATCTGAAGGAGACAAAATCAAGGATCAACCTGGACCAAGTAAGGTACAAAGTTATTCTTCTAGTCCAATTTCCAGTACTGAGTCAAAATCAGATACATCTGCATCAAGTGATGTGGGTGGGTCTGAATCTGAAGGAGATATTCATCAGTTAATTGATGAATATAGGGACTTGTTGCAGGCCTTGAAGAAAAGCAAAACCTTGGCCAAAACTCAGGCAAAGGAGATTGCTAGTCTTAAATTGGCTGCTGCTGATTCAGATAAGTTGTTTGATCAGAAACTGAATGAAATAGCCAGGCTGAAGAACATTACTATTATTCAGATGGGTACTATTACATTTAAGAATGAATAAATTAGAAATCTGGAGGTTAGACTTCAGAAGGAGAGAGAGAGAGATTGTAGCAAGTTTTTTTAAACCTAAATCTATTTTACCTTTGAAAGATGAGTTTGTACCTCAAAAGGGTAAGACTGGATTGGGGTTTACAAAACCTGTCAGGACAGCTAAGTCCAAATCTAAGGGCAAAGTCCCAGCACTAAACAAGAAGTCTGCTGTAGATAAAACAGTCAGGGTTGTACCTAAACAAAGGTACAACAGGTTTGAGTGCTGGTGTTGTGGCAAAATAGGCCACTTTGCCATAGATTGGTGGCACAATTCAAGTGTCAAGGAGAGTAGTAAACTGCCTGCTAGAAGAGCTACATGTAGTTTTATTAAAAGTCAGACTAACTTGCACCAAGCACCCAAGAGTTATTTGGGTTCTAAGGTTAAGTAATCTGTTTTGCAGGTGAGTCCAAGTGGCCATGCCCCTATATGGTACTTGGACAGTGGATTTTCCAGGCACATGGCTGGAACTAGAGGGTTGTTGAAGTACTATACACCTATCAAGGATGGCCCTAAAGTTACCTTTGGTGGTTCAGAAAAAGGAATCATCAAAGGCTTTGTGTTTGCAGCTCCACAGGTGTAACTGAGAGAATGGACAAGCTTATCTTAACAGAAGGTTCTTCTGCAAGTCAGCAAGTGGAAGATGCTGGCTGATGTCCATGGGGAGTACAAGATACACCTGATGCTAAAGAAGACCAAGAGGTGCAGCTAAATGAAGAGACTGAAGGTGTAGAACCTGAAGACAGGCTGCCTCCAGCAAATAGACACTTAAAGGATCATCCAGCCAATCAAATAATTGGAGATCCCAGACAAGGAGTGCAAATAAGGAGCAAGAATCTAAGTACAGTTCTTTACTCCAGCTTCCTATCCCAAGTGGAATCAAAGAAGTTTGAAGAAGCAATCCTAGACCCTCATTGGATTGAGGCCATGCAAGAGGAGCTGAATCAATTCAAAAGATGCAAGGTCTGGTAGCTAGTTCCTAAACCCAAGGACCACAACATTATTGGAACTAAGTGGATCTTTAGGAACAAGTTGGATGAGAATGGAATTATCATAAAGAATAAAGCTAGACTTGTTGCAAAGGGATATAGGAAGGAAGAAGGTATTGATTTTGATCAAACCTTTGCTCCAGTAGCAAGACTGGAAGCAATAAGGATGTTCCTTGCCTATGCAACATATCAAGGGTTCAAGGTATATCAAATGGATGTTAAGTCAGCTTTTCTGAATGGAAATCTGAAGGAAGAAGTCTATGTGGAGCAGCCATCAGGTTTTGTTGATTCTCTTAAATCTAATTATATATATAGACTTAGGAAGGCTTTGTATGAGTTAAAACAAGCCCCTAGGGCTTGGTATGAAACTCTGTCTAGTTTCCTCATTGAGAATAAATTCTCAAGGGGAAAAATAAACAAGACTCTATTCTTTAGAGAATCCAGAGGCAAGATTATCTTAGTCCAAATATATGTAGATGACATAATATTTGGGTCTACAGAAAGTAGTATTTGCAGAAAGTTTTCAAAACTTATGTAAGGACAATTTGAAATGAGCAGTATGGGGGAACTTAAGTTTTTCTTGGGTCTCCAAGTTAGACAGACTGCAGATGGCTTGTCCATATGCCAGTCTAAGTTCACCCTAAAGTTAATAAAGCAGTATGATATGGAATCATCCACTACCATGAAAACTCTTATGGGGTCAATCATGTCTCTAAGCAAAGATGATGCAGGGAAACCTGCAGATGAGACTTTGTATAGAGGGATAGTTGGCTCCTTACTGTATTTGACTGCTAGTAGACCAGATATCATGTATGTTATATGTGTCTGTGCTAGGTACCAAGCTTGCCCTAAAGAATCTATCTGACAGCAGTCAAAATAATATTGAGATATCTTAAGGGCACACCTTATTTAGGCCTTTGGTACTCTAGGAATGGAGATTTTGTACTGACAGGTTATTCAGATGTAGATTTTGCAGGCTGCAAGGAAGATAGGAAGAGTACTATAGGAACCTGTCAATTTCTAGGTGGAAGGCTGGTATCATGGAGCAGTAAGAAGCAGACCAGTGTGGCTATCTCTACAGCTGAGTCAGAATATGTTGCTGCAGGAAGTTGCTGTGCACAACTATTATGGATACAGCATCAGCTAGAAGATTATGGTATTCAAGTAAGTAGAACATCTTTGTTTTGTGATTCTACAAGTGCAATTTCTATAGCTAATAATCTGGTCTCACATAGTAGGACTACGCACATAGAAATTAGATACCATTTTCTCAGAGAACATGTACAAAAAGAAGACATTTCCCTAGAATATGTTAAAACAGATAATCAGATAGCTGATATGTTTACTAAGCCCCTAGATGAAACCAAATTCAATAATTTTAAAATTGAATTAGGTATGTTAAACTTAGAATGATTTAAAAAATTGGCTAAGTAAAATAGTGTCGACACACAGAGTTGTCTGTGTCGACACATAGAAGTAGTGTCGACATTTCAGAGAAATGGTGTCGACACATCTAGACAGTCAGTGTCGACACATCAGAGAATTTGTGTCGACACATCGAAAATAGGTGTCGACACATCCAGGGTGGTGTCGACACTTAGGATTTACATAGAATTCGTCGAGTAGCGTCTCGACTAATCATCGAGCTGAGATGTATAAGTGTCGACACATATATTCTGTCGACTATATTTGTGTCGACACATAGTTGTCGAGACATTAAAAGTAAGTGTCGACACTTTTCAACAGTGTCGACACATTTCAAGTATTTTGACGCGTCTTTTCACCTTCGATTTTAGAAAGGTATAAATAGGTCTTCACCATTGTTTGTCGACACGCTCACCATAGTTTCGAGACCAAACTTGTGTGTCGACATCTCTCTTCTCTAAATTCAAAATTTCTTCAAACCCTAATGATGCTCAAGCTAGAAGAGAATATCAATGAAGGTTATGACCTCGTGCGACACGCCTTTGATGACGCGGAACCAGAAATCCAAGGTGTGGTAACCCTAGTTGCAGAGACTGGGTTAGAGTATCTTGTTTCAGAACCAATCAAGATATGGAAGAAGGAAGTCCTCGAATTCTTTAATGCAGCTACCCTAGATGAAACTGGTCTTAAGATTAATGCTAAAGTCCATGGAGTTAAGGTGAAGGTCACCCAGAAGAATCTCAGAAAAGTTCTACATCTCCCTAGAACTAAAGAAGAAGAAGATGTACCTGCATCAAAGACAAGGGAGGCACTGACATGGTGTGGACTTGATTCAAGCATGAAGATTGGATCAGTTTTCAATAGGAAAGGCATGAACATGCAGGGCAAGTTCTTGTCTGAAATAGTTGGCAAGGTAATTCTGAGCAAGCCTGGTGGGCATGATAGAATATCAGCTCACATGTTCAGTTTGATGACCAGGATAATTTTTCAACTTAAAACTGATTGGTCAGTAGTAATGTTTGATAAGATAAAGGAAAGTCTGAAGAAGCCCAATCTGGGTAGGATTCTGAGTTTATACTTAGCTGGAAGTATCCCTGAAGTGATGAACCAAGCTGCTGGATCTAAGATAAATCATATGAGGAGAATGGATGTTAGAATTATCTCAAGATGGGATAGAGTGTTGACAAAGGAAATGTCAACTCCAGAAAAGGAAACACCTCAGAAGAAGAAGAAGAAGGAAGCCATTGTAGCTCCTGAATCCTCAAGTAGCTCAGAGGAGCAGGTGGTTTTTAGTTTTGATGATGGAGAGGATGACAATGCTAGACAGTCACCAGCAAGACAAGAAGATGCCCAGAGGCAGGGGGAGCTACCATCAGCTAGCCCTATTCACCTGGATCCACTCCAGGGGGAGCCTCTACATGTGGATGAGCCAACTCAATTAGATAGTGAAAGGGCTACCCAAACAATTCTAGAGGTAATCACTGAAGTTAATCAATTAAATTTCAATATTGAGGATGAAGTTTTGACTGAATCATTACTTGATGTTGATCAGCATACACAGTTACATAGTCAACCACAAGATGTTGTCATGGAGGACACATCAGTTGCTGATAAAGTGGTATCAGTTGCTCCTGAGATAAGAGATTCTCCAGTATAACCTTAACATGAGTTTACACTAGAAGAGCTGTTCCCTGATCTTTTACAGACTGACTTTGAGGGAGAGAAAGCAGCTTTTGAGGGGGAGAAGGTCAATCTTGAGGGGGAGCATGTAGAGGAGACTGCTAGAAAAGAGACTGAGGTGCAAAGGAATGCTGAGGAGCTACCAAGGACTGAGAAGGATTTACCTCCTAGTCCTAAGGACAGGGTAGACATTGCCAGTACTTCTGCTTCAGAGGATGAAGAGGCTGCTAGAGCCAAGAAAAGAAAGTTACAAGTCTTCAAGAGAAGAAGCCAGACCTACAAAAAGGCACTGCAAACCATTGTTCCACAACAAGCCCCAACTGCTGACTATAGTTCTTTGTTGGTGGCTTTGCAAATCAAGATGGATGAGGAAAGAAAGGCTATGGAAACTTATATGGATGAGCACCATAAGGAATTACAATTTTCTCTAGCTCAAGACATAAAGTCCATAAGATTTGAAGTAAATCAACATAAAAAGGAAATGACTAACTGCTTTCATAAAGGAGGCAATACAGTGGTATATCTGGCTACTCATCAAGAGCAGATAAAGACACAGGTTGATGACATGGCTGTAAAAGAAGGCTATGTTCTTGAAAATCAGATTAGAATGAATGAAAATTTAACAGAGTCCCATAATGCTATAGTCACTGAAATGAAGAATATTGCAAATGCTCAAACTGTGGCTAGGACAACAGCCAAAGAGGAGTTTGATAAGCAATTAAAAGAGACCCTCACTGCCGTGACAACTGCCATTGAAGCTTCAGAAAAGGATATTTCTGCCCAGATTCAGAAATTCAAACCTTTTTATAAAGATGGAGTTAACTATCTAAATGCTCAAATCAGATTTCAGAAGGATGATCTTAGGGTTCATATAGAAAGAGAAGTCATAAAGAGGGAGAGGGTATTAGTCAAAGCAGGCTCTGACCATGCTAAATGGATTTCAAAAAGCATCAGAGCTACCCTTGGATATCCACCTTTATGTGATGATGATAATGTAGCAGAATCTGGGATTAATCCTGCATATTTTGGAGGAGAACAGTCTGAAGTAGCTCAGGTGATCTACCCTCCTGCAGATTTTGACATGATACATCAAGAGATACAGTCTATGTATAGTCCACCAGAAGGTGCTCACAATGTGATCATTGAGAAAGTTATACAGCCTGTGCCAGAGGCAGTACTAAAAGAGCAAGAGGCATTATTAAAGGAGCAAGAAGCTCAATTATCTAAGAAGAGGTTCAGAGAACAGACAGAGTTAAGGCCTGATTTTGAGCAATGAAGTCCAACCTCTAAGAATATCATATTGACTGCTTGGAAGGCTGCAAAGGATAATTTCTTAGAGATGGGCAAATGGTACTCTAACCAAGAGTGGAAAAAATATGAAGCTAGGCAAGAGGCCATTGTACAATACAGAAGGAAGGCTAAATTAGGGAAGCTACCTCCTAATGCACAGGAGCCTAGCAAGTATTTCCCTAAGCCTTATCATTATTTTGAGAGACAGAAGATAAGGGCTGAAGAATAGAAAAAGAAAGATCTTAAGGGAAAGAAGCCTGCTGATGACAATGATGCTCCAGTTCAAGCAAAGATTCAATCTGGAAAGGGCATTGTTATCAAGGAGCCAGAGCAGCCATAGGATAGAATTTTCTTAAGTTTACAATCTTGTAATCATTTGCATTAAACTTCATGTAAACTTTTGATTAATAAAACTTTTGGAAGTTGTAAAAACAATGTTTAATGTTCAATCTATTACATTGTTATTTTGAGATAATTGTTTATACATGTTTTGTTTATACATGTTTAGTATTTACTCTATCATATAATACTATTATACATCATATTGAGTATTTGTTATGTATGGTGTATATCATTGACTAAGGGTTATGACTTCTCCAAATAGGGGGAGATTGTTGGGTACATTGGAATATATGTACCTGATTTGAAGAAGCCTCACCCTACTCAATGATATACATCAAGGTGTATTTGATGTGCTTTGAGTTTATATGTGCAGGTTAAGTAACTGCAGGATTGCAGGAAAAATTCTAAGTCCATGTGTCGACACCTAGAGGTGAAGTGTCGACACTTATGAAGGCTTGTGTCGACACCCAGAGAAGCTATGTCGACAGTTGGAGTAATTGTGTCGACACCAAGAAAGGCTGAGTCGACACCAGAAGAAAAGTGTCGACACATACAGGCAGTGTCGACACACAGTGAAGAATTGTCAACATAATCTGTGTCGACACTTAGAGGCAGTGTCGACACCCAGAGAAACTTTGTCGACATCAAATGTGTCGACACCAGGAGGCTGTGTCGACACTCAGCAAACTTCAACAAAGTTAAAGTACTTGTGTCGGCACAAAGGAGATGTGTCGACACTCATCAAGTTTCAACACATGAAGGCATGTGTCGACACAAAGGAGATGTGTCGACACTCAGCAAGTTTCAACACAAGAAGGCATGTGTCGATACAAAGGAGTTGTGTCGACACACAACAGAAATCAACTAAGTATTAAAGAAGAAGTATTTGTGTCGACACACTCAACCAGTGTCGACACATTCAACAGAAGGCTTGTGTCGACACACAGAATCAGTGTCGACACATTCTGAAGAAGCAGTGTCGAGAAGCTGTTACAACAACACAAGGAGTTGTGTCGACACCATCAAGGCTAGTGTCGACACTTAGTCTACTTGTGTCGACACTTAGTCTATCTGTGTCGACACATAATGACTATCTATCTCGACACTTTCAGACAGTGACAGTGATTTCAAGAAGTGACTGGATGACTTGACAGCTGCCATTTCAACCGGTCAACTGCAACTGTCAGAGCCGTTAGAAGGTTGTTAGAAACCGGATCAGTCGGTTACCTTGGAGGAAGACTATATAAAGACCTTTATCCTTCAACAGAGAAGGACGAATCACAATAAGAGAAGGATTACAATTAATCAAGAGATCTAACAACACAAAAGAAGAAGACCTTCAACAGAAGATCTAAGAAGTTGGAGAGAGAGAGCTCCTTCTAAGAAGAGCAGCTGCTGAACCAGGCTGCAAAGTAAGATTCAGATTGAGATCTGAATCTCAAGACAGAAGTTGATTGAAGATCATCTTCACAGGAGATTCAACCATACTGTGTTCTAATTCAAGAAGATTTGAAGAAAGCCAAGGGAGGTTGATCTCTGCCAGGTTCTTTCAAGAACTCATCAAGAAGCCAGTCAACTCATCTCTCTCTTTCAGAGTTGTGGTCAATTACTTTGTAATATCAAAATATCTGTAGGATCTTGTATAGATCTGAGTTGTAATCCTATTTTATAAAGGCTGAGTGTAGGAGACTGTATGCTCTGAGTGTAGGTCTTGTTGAAGACTGAGGTAGGGCCTTGTGCCTGAGTTGTAGGAGACTTTGTTCTCTGAGTGTAGGTCTTGTTGAAGACTGAGTGGTAGAGCTTTTTGCCTGAGTTGTAGGAGTGAGGACACTCTGAGTTGTAGGAACCTGTTTGAGTTTCTGAGCTGTAAGATCTGAGGATCTGAGGAGAAGTGCTGAAGTTAGGCCGAATCTAGTACACTACTAGATAGGCGAAGGGGGAAAGTGGATGTACCCAGACCTTGGGGAACCACTATAAATACTGTGTGCACTCTGTGTATGTTTGTTTCTATGGTTGTTGTGTTGTGATAGTTGTAGAATTGCATTTGCTGTATAGAATTTCTGCCTTAAATTTAAAAAGTTAAAGTTCACCTATTCACCCCCGCCCTCTAGGTGTTTAGGCACTATTTCTTTCAGGCAGTGGTGTTAGAATAGGTTGGTGTAAGGCCAGAACCTGTTGCGGCTGTTGATACTTGAGTAGTTGAACGACAGTTGAAGCAGTTCATGAGCTTCAATCCTCCTACGTTTACGGGTATGGGATCCCCAACGCAGGCGGGGGATTGGTTATCGTGAGTCAAGCATATATTGACGACGATCAGGACGGAGGAAGATCAGAAGGTCACCTTGGCCACCTTCTTATTGGAAGGTGAGGCTCAGTTATGGTGGGATGAAATGGAGTTACACCATTTAGCGGACATGCAATTAACACAAGTCTCGATTGAGGAGTTCTCGCGATTTTTCCTGGCAAAGCACCGACCAGCGGCACAATGCATTGCCATGGAAAATGAGTTCCAACGGCTAATGCAAGGAGAAAGTAGTGTTGATACTTACCTGCATGAGTTCACAAGGTTGGGATGTTATGCGAGCTCTATCTTCGCCGATGAGCAAAGGAAAACCAATAGGTTCTACGAAGGATTGCGGGATGAGTTGCGATTCCTGCTCTCAAGTTCGGTAAACCATGGATTTCAGGCATTGGTCGATACTGCATGTGCGCTGGAGAAGGATATGAAATGGGTGCAAAGAAAAAGGGACTTGGCTGTGATAAAGCCAGAGTTCAAAGCGCCCGTCCTAGAAAATCGTACTATCAAAAGAAATAGGGCAAGAGGTCCAAGCCTTTTGGGCAAGCTCCTTCAACTGTTGTGTCGGGGGAAACTTCGAGGCAAGGGCATCGTACCTGTTATACATGTGGGAAAGTGGGACATATAGCCCGTGACTGTTGGGCTGGTCCGCCAAAGGGAGAAAAGAAGACGGGAGCATCTTATGTTGATAAGGGAAAGACAGTGGTGGAGTCCTCTACATCCCAGGCGCAGCCCCGTGTCTATAACCTTGGCCAGCAGGAGGTCATAAAGCAAAGTGACGTCGTCACAGGTACGATTTAAGTTACTGATTACTTTTCTTATTTCATACCTTGTTTGTAGCTTGTGTATGGTGTGTTTGCCACAGGCTTTATCTTGATTCGGAATAATCCGGCAAGAGCACTGTTTGATATGGGTACTTCACATTCATATCTGTCTAAGGACTTTGTAACTCGAATTGGAGTACCTAGTCATATGACGACGGATAGTGTAAAGGTGTTATTACTGAATGGATGTTTGATGCTTGCGGATAGGGCTTGCGATGTAGAGGTTCAAATAGGAAGTCAGGATTTCTATTTGAATGCATATGTGCTACTGATATCGGAATTTGATGTGATTTTTTGGTATGGACTTGCTCTCGGAGCAGCGCGCCTTTATTGATTGCAATTCAAAAGAGATCACACTGTGCCAGAATACCGAGCTTGAGACTAAGTTCGCTGGTATGCGAGGGGTGGGTGGGACCCTGATGTCTGCACTCCAAGTCGTTAATGCTGTTTGGAAGGGCGCGAAGTTATTCTTCACGCTTATTCAGGCTGTTGAGCCAAAGACCAGTGTGAGTGATGTTCTGATTGTATCGGAGTTTGTTGATGTGTTTCCTAAGGATCTTCTTGGGTTACCACCCCAGCGGGAGATAGACTTCACTATTAAGTTGGTGTCAGGTGCGAAACCTATGGCCCGCACGCCATATCGCGTAGCGCCAAAGGAAATGGCTGAATTGAAAGTCCAATTGCAAGAGTTGTTAGAACTGGGGTACATACGCCCAAGTATGTCACCTTGGAGCACACCTGTTCTTTTTTTGAAAAAGAAAGACGGTAGTTTGCGGTTATATATTGACTATCGTGAATTGAATAAGCTGACAGAGAAAAACAAGTATCCAATTCCACGGATAGATGAATTGTTTGATCAGCTAGTGGGATTAACCATCAATTCCAAATTGGATTTGAAATCTGGATATTACCAATTGAGGATTCGGGAAGGTGACGTTCCCAAAACAGTATTTGGAACACGATATGGTCATTATGAGTTCACTGTAATGTCGTTTGGGCTATGTAATGCGCCATCGGTGTTCATAGACCTAATGCACTGAATGTTCCGAGAGTACTTGGACCTATTTGTGATTGTATTCATTAATGATATCTTGGTGTACTCTCAATCAGAAGCTGATCATGCAAACTATTTGTGGTTGGTATTGCATATCTTGCGGAGGAATAAGCTTTATGTCAAGTTCTCAAAGTGTGATTTTTGGCTGTCGTCGGTGGCTTTTCTTGGCCATGTGGTAAGTGGAGAGGGCATAGCAGTGGATCCGTCAAAGATAAAAGCCATACAGGAGTGGCCGGTGTTGTCTTCGGTGGCCGATGTCAGGAGTTTCCTTGGACTGGTAGGTTACTACATACATTTTGTTGAAAACTTCTCACGGATCGCTTTGCCTCTTACCACATTAATGCGGAAAGATCAGAAGTTTGTTTGGACGCCAGAGTGCGTGCGAGCTTTTGAAGAGCTAAAGAGTCGTTTGACCACGACGCCTATTTTAACAACGCCATGTGGTACAGACGGCTATGAGATCTATAGTGATGCGTCAGGGAGCGGCTTAGGCTTCGTTCTTCTGCAGTTTGAAAAGATGATTGCTTATGGCTCACGCCAGTTGAAAGTGTATGAGCGAAATTATCTCGTCCACGACTTGGAGTTGGCGGCGGTGATCTTTGCGCTTAAATTATGGCGGCATTATTTATATGGCGTAAAAGTAGATATCTTTACGGACCATAAGAGCCTAAAGTATCTGTTGGATCAGAAAGATCTTAATATGCGACAATGAAGCTGGATGGAGTTCCTTGGGGACTACACCTTTGATATTCATTATACTCCCGGGAAGGGAAACGTGGTCGTTGATGCCTTGAGTCGTAGGACTTCGTTAAGGGCAAATTGGTTGCAGATGTATGATGAGCATCTGATCCAGGAGTTGTAAGCGTTAGAGATTTCTTGTGTTGACAAGAATTCCACAGCCGATGCATGCTTAAACTGGATGGAGGTACAATATGACCTTGCGGACAGGGTTCGACGAGCAATGGAACTGGATGAAAGTCTCCAACGCTATGCAAAGGATGGACTAGATGGCCAATTCTCCTGGGATGACAACCTTTTACGGAAAGAGGGTCGTTTGTGCGTCCCGAGTGTGGGTAAGTTGAGAGAAGAATTTATGTATGAAGCTCACTTTACAAAATACTCAATTCACCTTGGGAGCACAAAGATGTTCAAGGACATGAAAAAGTTATTCTGGTGGCCAGGATTAAAGAAATACATAGCGCATTATGTTGCAAAATGTCAAACTTGTTCCTTGGTGAAAGCGGAATGTCAGAAGCCTGGAGGTTTCTTGAAGTCGTTACCTATTCCAGAATGAAAGTTTGATGATATTCAATGGATTTCATGCACGGGTTGTCGAGATCTCAATGCGGGAATGATTTAATCTGGGTGATTGTAGACCGGTTGACTAAAGTGGCACACTTCCTTCCGAACAAGCGGGGAGATTCAGTGGAAAGTTTGGCAAAACTCTATATGGAGCAGATTGTATGATTGCACGGTGTTCCCCATAGCATCGTGAGTGACCGTGATGGACGCTTTACATCGAATGATTGGAGGCTAATCCATTAATTATTGGGAACGTAGTTAACGTTCAGTACGGCCTTTCATCCCCAAACTGATGGACAGACTGAGAGGACCAACATAACAATGGAGGATATGCTCCAAATGTGCGCCCTGGATTTTGGTAAGAGATGGGAAGATCATCTCTATATGGTGGAGTTTTCCTACAACAATAGTTACCAAGCGAGCATCGGTATGGCACCATTTGAAGATTTGTATGGTCGTAAATGCCATACACCGTTAGCTTGGGCAGAAGTAGGCGAATCCAAACTATATAAGCGTAAAGAAGTCGAAGAAGCTAACTCGACGATACACTTTATTCGGGAGAGGCTATTGATATCCCAGGATCGTCGAGCAAAATACTGCAACGCCAATCATCGGAAGTGGAGTTCGCGGTGGGCGATTGGGTACATTTGAAGATTAAACCCTTCAAAGGCGTGTCCAGTGTTGGGTACATTGGTTCTAATGTACCTGATTTGAAGAAGCCTCACCTTACTCAATGATATACATCAAAATGTATTTGATGTATTTTGAGTTGCCTTGTGCATGTTAAGTATTTACAGGAAAGATGAAAAAGTTTCTAAGTCCATGTGTCGACACCCAGGAGCAAAGTGTCGACACTTAAGAAGACTTGTGTTGACACCCAAGCAAGCAGTGTCGACACATGGAGTATTTGTGTCGACACCAGGGATGTAGAGTCGACACCAGACAGAAAGTGTCGACATAAGGAGCTGTGTCGACACTCAGTGAAGAAAAGTCAAGTGAAGCTGTGTCGACACTTAGCAATTGTGTCGACACCTAGTGAAACTATGTCTACATCAGAAAGTGTCGACACTTGGAGGCTGTGTCGACACTCAGCAAAAGTCAGTAGAGTCTAAGTATAAGTGTCGACACAAGAAAGAATGTGTCGACACTCAGCAGAAGACTCAACACTTGAAGAAAGTGTCGACACAAGAAAGAATGTGTCGACACTCAGCAGAAGACTCAACACTTGAAGAAAGTGTCGACACAAGGAGCTGTGTCGACACTTAGCAAAGATCAGCAAAATTCTAAGTACAAGTGTCGACACTAAGGAGATGTGTCGACACTCAGCAAAAGTCTCAACAGAAGAAGAATGTGTCGACACAAGGAGCAGTGTCGATACTCAGCAAGTATCAACACAGAAGGCATGTGTCGACACCAAGAAGATGTGTCGACACTGAACAAGTTCAAACACATGAAGATGTGTCGACACAAAGGAGTTGTGTCGACACTTACAAGAATTCAACTAAGTGCTGAAGAACAAGGAGTTGTGTCGATACTCAATATCAGTGTCGACACATGAAGAAGAAACTGTGTCGAGAAGTGAATTCTACAACACAAGGAGTTGTGTCGACACCTTGAAGGCTAGTGCCGACACTTAGTCAACTTGTGTCGACACTTGGTCTATAAGTGTCGACACCTAAAGACAGACAGTCTCGACACTTTCAGACAGTTACAGATTTTTCAAGAACTGACTGGATGACTTGACAACTGCCATTCCAGCCGGTCTACTGCACCTGTCAGAGTTGTCAGAAATCAGTTATGAACCGGACCAGCCGGTTACCATGAAGAAGGCCTATAAATAGGCTTATACTGTCTACAGAATAAAAGGACTAACAGTTCAAAACAAGAAGAAGATCTAGTTATTCATTGAAGAATCAAGTGAAGTTCTAAGTAGTTGGAGAGAGAGAGCTCCATCCAAGAAAGACAGCCGTTGGAACCAGGCTGAGAAGAAGGATTCAGATTTTGATCTGAATCTTAAGTAGCAGAGATCAAGGATCAACTGCAGAGGAGATCAATCATATTGTGTTCTACATTCAAGAAGCTTTGAAGAAAGCCAAGTCAGACTGATCAAAGCACAGAGTTCATCCAAGAACTCATCAAGATACTCTCAACTCTTCTCTATTTTCTTTGAGTTGTAGGGTTTACATTTTGTATTCATATTATCTTGTAGGATCCTTAGGGATCTGAGTTTGTAAGCATGTAATTATAAAGGCTGAGTGTTGGGCCTGTGTGCCTGAGTGTAGGAGATTTGTATCTCTGAGTGTAGGCCTGTTGTGGCTGAGTGTAGGCTTTGTGAAGATGTTGAGTGTAGGCTTTGTGAAGAATCTGAGTTGTAGGGCCTTGGGCCTGAGCTGTAGGAACCTGGTTGAGGTTCTAAGTGTAAGATCTGAGGATCTGAGATAGTGGAGGAGTTTGGCCGAATCTAGTACACTACTAGATAGGCGAAGGGGGAAAGTGGATGTACCCAAACATTGGGAAACCACTATAAACCTGTGTATTCACTGTGTGTATGTGGTTTGCTGTGATTGCTGTTTGATTGCTTGGTAAAAGTAGTTATAACTCTGAGAATTAATCTGAATTCTGCCTAAAAAGTTAAAAAGATTTAAGTCACCTATTCACCCCCCCCCCCTCTAGGTGATTAGGTACAATATCTTTCAAGTGGTATCAGAGGGAGGTTACTCAAAAAGGGACATAACTGTCTGAGTAGATCCTGTTGGCAGATTCAGTCTAAGTAAATTGCAGAATCAAGAACATCAAGAAACATGGGTTCTACTGAGAATCATAAGGAATTGGGATCCATGAAGCTACCCATTTGCAGAAAAGAAATATTTGGCATCTGGAAGGAAAAGGTGAGACTTTTTATGGAAGCCTCAGACCCTAAGATATACATCACAGTTAAAGAAGGGTCATATGTGCCCATGAAGGTTTCAGTCTTAGATGCAAATCAGAGAACACCTAAGGATTTCTCTGAAATGACAAAGGATGAGATAGTTCTAGCCACAATGGACAAGAGGGCTCAAAATATCATTGTGAGTGCTATAGATGATGCTACCTTTCAGAATTTGATACACTGTAAGACATCTAAGGAGATGTGGAATACTCTTATTGTGTACATGGAGGTTCTGAAGAAGTGAGGCAGGACAGAAAGTCCTTATTAAACCAAGAATATGAAAGCTTCAGGCAAGGTAGATCTGATAGCATAACTGAATGCTATAAGAAGTTCTATATGATTGTGAATGAGCTAATATCCTATGGCAGAGAATTCAGTAATTATGAGTTAAATGATAAGTTTCTAAGGTCCCTAACAAAGGATTGAGACACTAAGATCTGTGTCATAAGGGAAATGACAAAGTTAACAGATATCCCTCCACCCACACTGTTTGGAAAACTGCTATCCTATGAGATGCAGTTGATGGTGAGAAAAGAAGAGGAGAAATCTACAAGAAGTGAACATAAAGAAAGAACAGTGGCTTTCAAGACAGAAGCCACCAGAAAGTACAGAAGTAAGTCACCAACTCCACCTCCTAAAGTAGCTGAGACTGAGTCAAATGATTCAAAAAGCAGAAAGTCTGAAAGCAGTGAAAGTGATGAGAACTTTGCAGCATTCACAAGACACTTTCAGAAGTTCTTAAAGAAGAAACAGTGGAGGACAAAGTCATCCACTTCACAAGGAAAAGATGACTATTATCAGAACAAGAAGTCATCAAAGAAAGACAGGAAAAAGGCCAAGTCTAGCAAAATAACTCAATCAAAAATTGTATGCTATTGATGTAACAGACAAGGACATGTTATTGCAGACTGTCCAGAGAAAATAAAGGAGTCTAATGATAAGAAAAAAGACTCAATTCAAGGGCAAGAAGGAAAGATCTTTTGTTGCCAAAAAGGATAAGAAGCCTGTCAGACATATCTTCATCAGAAACTGAGTCAGATGCTGAAGCATACATAGGACTGTTTGCTGAGGAAGAAGAAGAAGAGTTCATTCAGATCACGAACTCTATATATGAACAAGGGGACAGTCAGTGCAAGGACTGATGGCATTGACAGAAAGTGACAAAATCCAGGAGCAGCCTGGACCTAGTAAGGTACAAAATTGTTCTTTCAGTTCAATTTCTTGTGCTAGTTCAGAATCAGATTCATCATCATCAAGTGATGAGAGTGCATCTGAGTCTGAAGAGGATATTCATCAATTGATAGATGAATATAAAGTTCTGTTGCAAGCTTTTAAGAAGAGCAAGTCCCTAGCCAAGAGTCAGGCAAAGGAAATTGCTAGTCTCAAAGTTACTGCAACTAATTTTGAGAAGATGATTGATCAAAAGCTAAATGAAATAGCCAGACTGAAGCACATAACTGTGATTCAGATGGGGACTATAT
>CM077158.1:231100841-231388108 GCA_039583875.1 Platanthera guangdongensis
CTAGTATAACTTCAAAACACTATATTAAACAACAGTTCACCATGATCGAGAGTATAGTTAAACTTCAAAAGAGGTAGTCGCCCCTGATCGACAGATCTGTTTCATCTCCCATTGCTCAGCTACTAAGTAGAGGCCCACCCCTATCTAGCTATGACGGTTTCCAATCTGAAGGACACACTCAGCATATCATAGGAGGGGAGCAACCAGAAGTGGCTCAAGTAATCTACCCTCCTCCAGATTTTGATATGGTCCAAGCTGATATACAGTCTATGTATAGCCCACCTGAGGGTCAGCAAAATGTCATCATAGAGAAGGTGGTTCAGCCAGTATCTGAGGCTTTACAGGAAGCTATACTGAAGGAACAAGCTGAACAAGAAGCCAAACTGTCTAAGAAGAGGTTCAGAGAGCAAGCTGAACAAATGCCTGACTTTGAGCAGTGGAGCCCCACTTCAAGAAATATTATTTTGACTACATGGAAAGCTGCCAAAGATAATATTCAAGACAGAAACAAATGGTTTTCTGAACAAGAATGGAGAAAGCATGAGACAAGGCAAGAAGCCATAGTGCAATACAGGAGAAAGGCAAAGATGGGAAAGCTACCTCCTACTGCCCAGGAGCCTAGCAAGTACTTTCCCAAGCCTTATCACTACTTTGAGAGGCAAAAGATTAAAGTTGAAGAACAAAAGAAGAAGGATCTGAAAGGCAAGAAACCTGTTGATACTGAAGTTGCTGAAGCCCCTGTGCAAGCAAAGATACAGACTGGGAATGGCATAGTGATCAAGGAGGCAGAGCAAAAATAGAATAACATTATCTTAAGTCTACTATGTAATCTTTTGATGTTAAACATTCTGTAAACTTTTGTTTAATGTATATAACAAAGTTGTTAGAACAATATGATGTGTGATTAATCTATTTCATAATTGTTCTGAGATGATATCTGAGTATACATGTTTTGATTAATACATGTTTATGTTTGCCCTGTTATATAATCCTGTTTTACATCATGCTATGATTTTATTCTGTATGGTGTATATCATTGACTAAGGGTTATGACTTCTCCAAATAGGGGGAGATTGTTGGGTATATTGGTTCTAATGTACCTAATTGAAGAAGAAGCCTCACCCTACTCAATGATATACATCAAAATGTATTTGATGTATTTTGAGTTGCCTTGTGCAGGTTAAGTATTTACAGGAAAGATGAAAAAGATTCTAAGTCCATGTGTCAACACCCCGGAGCAAAGTGTCGACACTTAAGAAGACTTGTGTCGACACCCAGGCAAGCAGTGTCGACACTTGGAGTATTTGTGTCGACACCAGGGATGCAGAGTCGACACCAGACAGAAAGTGTCAACACAAGGAGCTGTGTCGACACTCAGTGAAGAAAAGTCCAGTGAAGCTGTGTCGACACTTAGCAGTTGTGTCGACACCCAGTGAAACTATGTCTACATCAGAAAGTGTCGACACTTGGAGGCTGTGTCGACACTCAGCAAAATTCAGCAGAGTCTAAGTATAAGTGTCGACACAAGAAAGAATGTGTCGACACTCAGCAGAAGACTCAACACTTGAAGAAAGTGTCGACACAAGAAAAAATGTGTCGACACTCAGCAGAAGACTCAACACTTGAAGAAAGTATCGACACAAGTAGCTGTGTCGACACTTAGCAAAGATCAGCAAAATTCTAAGTACAAGTGTCGACACTAAGGAGATGTGTCGACACTCAGCAAAAGTCTCAACAGAAGAAGAATGTGTCGACACAAGGAGCAGTGTCGACACTCAGCAAGTATCAACACAGAAGGCATGTGTCGATACCAAGAAGATGTGTCGACACTGAACAAGTTCAACACATGAAGATGTGTTGACACAAAGGAGTTGTGTCGACACTTACAAGAATTCAACTAAGTGATGAAGAACAAGGAGCTGTGTCGACACTCAATATCAGTGTCGACACATGAAGAAGAAACTGTGTCGAGAAGTGAATTCTACAACACAAGGAGTTGTGTCGACACCTTGAAGGCTAGTGTCGACACTTAGTCAACTTGTGTCGACACTTGGTCTATAAGTGTCGACAACTAAAGACAGACAGTCTCGACACTTTCAGACAGTTACAGATTTTTCAAGAACTGACTGGATGACTTGACAGCTGTCATTCCAGCCGGTCTACTGCACCTGTCAGAGTTGTCAGAAATCAGTTATGAACCGGACCAGCCGGTTACCATGAAGAAGGCCTATAAATAGGCTTATACTGTCTACAGAATAAAAGGATTAACAGTTCAAAAACAAGAAGAAGATCTAGCTATTCATTGAAGAATCAAGTGAAGATCTAAGTAGTTGGAGAGAGAGAGCTCCATCCAATAAAGACAGCCGTTGGAACCAGGCTGAGAAGAAGGATTCAGATTTTGATCTGAATCTTAACTAGCAGAGATCAAGGATCAACTGCAGAGGAGATCAATCCTATTGTGTTCTACATTCAAGAAGCTTTGAAGAAAGCCAAGTCAGATTGATCTCAGCACAGAGTTCATCCAAGAACTCATCAATATACTCTCAACTCTTCTCTCTTTTCTTTGAGTTGTAGGGTTTACATTTTGTATTCATATTATCTGTAGGATCCTTAGGGATCTGAGTTTGTAAGCCTGTAATTATAAAAGCTGAGTGTAGGGCCTGTGTGCCTGAGTGTAGGAGATTTGTATCTCTGAGTGTAGGCTGTTGTGGCTGAGTGTAGGCCTTGGTGGCTGAGTGTAGGCTTTGTGAAGAGGCTGAGTGTAGGCTTTGTGAAGAAGCTGAGTTGTAGGGCCTTGGGCCTGAGTTGTAGGAACCTGGTTGAGGTTCTGAGTGTAAGATCTGAGGATCTGAGATAGTGGAGGAGTTTGGCCGAATCTAGTACACTACTAGATAGGCGAAGGGGGAAAGTGGATGTACCCAAACATTGGGGAACCACTATAAACCTGTGTGTTCACTGTGTGTATGTGGTTTGCTGTGATTGCTGTTTGATTGCTTGGTAAAAGTAGTTATAACTCTGAGAATTAATCTGAATTCTGCCTAAAAAGTTAAAAAGATTTAAGTCACCTATTCACCCCCCATCTAGGTGATTAGATACAATATCTTTCATCCAGGATTCAGCGTCCGAAAAAGTTAAGTCCGAGATATCTTGGTTTGTTTGAAGTGGTGGAGCGAATTGGTGAAGCTGCCTATCAGCTAGCTCTTTCAACGGAATTGAGTGGATTACATGATGTGTTCCACATATCTGTGCTTCAGAAAGCTGTCAAAGATACAGCTCAAGTAATTACGAGCGATCGCGTACCAATTGAATCTGGGCTAATGACGAAGGTTAGGCCCATTCGGATCGAGGATAAAGCCGATAAACAGTTGCGGAATAAGACAATCAAGATGGTCAAGGTCCAATGGGACAACTGTGGATGTGAGGAGCTAATATGGGAGCGAGAGCAGACCATGCTTGCTGAATTTCCCGAGCTGTTTGTTTAATTGTTGTACAGTGCATCTCTTGTTGTAGCAGACATTTTGAAGTTATAACATTTTGACTGCTGGGTTCCTTGCTGTGTGCAAATTTCGGGACGAAATTTCTTGTAAGGAGGGGAGGGTTGTAACACCCCAAATCCCAAAATTGGGTTCAGGCTGGGCAACACGGCCTAGGACATGAGCGTGTCCCAAGCCGTGTCCTGCTCTGTATGGTTAAGCAGCCTGTCGAGTGCTCGATGAAATGCACTTGATGAGTTCTCAAGAGGGAACACGGCCTGCGACACGGGCGTGTCTGAGGCCGTATCCTCCTCTAGTTCGACGAACTCCACTCGAGTAAACGCACTCGACGATTCTTGAGAGGCACTTGAGTGGGGCATACGGCCTGTGAAACGGGCGTGTCACATGGTCGTGTCCTTCTCTAGATTTGGCTAAGGCAATGAGGCTTGGTGAACACGGGATAGACACAGGTGTGTCTGAAGCCGTGTTAGGGCACACGACCTGTGACACGGGCGTGTCACATGGCCGTGTCCTGTTCGGGTTGAGTTGGTTGTGTGTCGCTTAAGGTACACGGCCTGTGACACGGGCGTGTCACAGGCCGTGTTCAACCCAAAATAGACGTGTTTAGGGCGATTTGTGGCCGTTCATTTTCTTCATCTGGGATCCAATGGTCCAAGCTTCTCCCTGCTGAGTAAAGACCAAGAATTGAGAAGATAATTCACATCCATCTTGGCTATCCTCTTTCTAAAAGAGTTGAGAGAAGGGAGAACTAGGAGGAGGAGGAGAAAGGGATCCAGCCATCGGTGGAGCTTCCTAGTTCCGAATCGAGATCCGAGGCCAGATTTATGGAGGCAAGGCCGCTGCGGTGCTTTCCAATCGGCTAGATTTCCATGATGCCAAAGAGGTCATCAAGGTTAATGATCTTCCTTCTTGGACATGTGAAGTCCTTATTTTTGGCATGTGCATGGATTTCCCCCACCAGAGGGTGGATTGCAGAGGGATTTCTCTTGGGTTGATTCTTGGAATCCCCAATAGTCTTGTATATAGATCCAAAAATGTGTAGTATGTAATAGACATGCTGTGTGAAGCTCATTTAGACAGGTTGGTCTGGATTAGTGATGTTTCATTTGGACACCGGAGAAGACTCCGCGGTTAAACGTGTAGTTTGTGGAGTCGATGGGTTGGACCTGTGAAGGGCAGTAGCAGAAAGTACTGGAGTGGTAGTCCAGGAAAATACCCGTGTGTTGTTTGTGCTGTGTGTTATGGCAAAACCAATTTTCTGGCACTGCAAGATGTTGCAGGGTTTGGGCAGAGTTGGGTGCAGAAAGAGATTTTTTGCTGAACCCGCTAAGCGATTGCGAAGGACGCTAGCATGAACTCCCCTTTTTGATTGTGAAGCCAGTCCTTGGTGGACATTGTGGCTATTGTGAAGCCAGTCATTGGTGGACATTGTGGCTATTGTGAAGGCAGTCCTTGGTGGACAGTATGGCTATGGTGAGCTGTAAGCTCTTAAAAAGGATTCTTGCCGAACAGGAAAGGTGAAACCGACCCGCGCCTTAGATTTGGCCTCGAGTACGTTGGTATTTGTGATGGCATGGCGACTTGAGCAACGGGGGGGGGGGGGGGGGTGGCTGATCCGTACCTGCGTTATGTCCATCCGACTTGGAAACCTGAAAGTGTGGTCAGTTGGAGCGCATAATGAGAGTCTTAGGCATGCGCGTCATTAAGACTAAATGCTCAAACTTTACCGTTGGGTTTCGGACCTTGAATGGTGGTGGAACCCTAGGTATTTCTGGGACACCAAGAATGTGCCCGGAGTGCACGGAGCGTCGGGCGACGTGGCCGGCATTTGTGATATGTTATTTGTGCATGAGAGCACAATGTTTGATATATCTGCCTATGAATTGTTATGCCAGCAGGGAAGGAATACCACTGCCCCGGGAAAGGGGTAGGGTCGTTATAAATTGTTCAGCTGAATGCTGACCATTGCCTTGTTTACCACCGCTTGGTGGGTTGTCCCTGTACAGGTGCTGGAGAGCCGAGCGGGAAATATATGGGCTGAAGTCCCTGTTGCTGCTGCTGCTAGCCCTTGAAGGCTAAACAAAGTCTTTTGTGTTGTGTTCATGTGTGACCGGCCTACTCGCCGATGTATGGAATCCACACTTGTAAAGAGGAACTGTAAGGCCTTAGGCCAAACGTTAATGTATTTGTTGTACATGCCTATATAAATGTGGTTGTTTATATTAGTGGACATTCCTGGTTTGAGTTCAGTATTATTGTTAAAATCTTTCGCTAGAATGCTATGTGTTAGGATGCTATTATGAATTGGTATTAACCTGTAACCTCGCCGCTTGTTTTGTGGCATATGGTGTGGGGCCCCGACCGGACCTTCTATTATATGCTATATGAACGGATGGAGTCGTTACATCGCACTTGGCTGGCTAACAGCCTTTCTGATGAGTGTCTCCCTGTCATCCGTCATGATGAAACGGTAAAGGCTACTTGACTTCATCTTGCCGCTCTTTACTCCAAGGGGGCTCAGACGTCTCGCATCAATACTCTTTATGCAGACCTCTTTGCCCGTCCCTCCATGTCTCCTGTTGTCGCCTACCAATAAGTTCAGGCTCTTGGAGCCGAAATTCTTCAGAATCGTCCATTCTCTGCGGATCTGGTCGAGCAACACAAGAACTTCCATGAGCTTCTGGTTGTGTGCTATCTTCTACGTCTTCCGGAGTCATGTGACATGATCCATCAACAGATCCTTGGTGAGGTGGATTCTCCCACGTTGGATTCCACCACTGCATGCATCGCTGCTATTAACTCTCTGCTTCAGAGTCTGCTGCTATCCTTCCCACCGCTCACTGGCACCTACGCTCATCATACTCAGCGGGGTGGCTCTGGTGGCCGGGACCATCAATCCGACGAACGTAGACCTTCCCGCTTTTTCTGCTCTCACTATGGCCGCATTGGCCATATAGTTGATCGTTGCTGGATGAAGCATCTGCATCTTCGCCCATCTAATGATGCTTCCACCTCCTCTTCGAAGCAGTCCTCCTTAGTGGTCACGTCTTCAGGTAGTGCCCATATGGTGACTCAAGGTAAATGGCTGATTGACTCTAGTGCTACTAATCATATGACCGACAATCCTCAATGTTTTTCTCTCCTAGAAAAATATGATCGGTTGCCCCCGGTCTTCATTGTGGACGGCTCTCCCTCACCGGTTAATGGGATGAGAGTTGTTCAAGTCAATCTGTCTCTTCGCCTAGCGAACACCCTCTACATGTCCCAGTTTCCATGCAATTTGTTATCTGTTACTTCTCTTTGCAAGCAACTACAGTGCTCTGTCACATTCAATCCTTCTTGTTCTTTTCAGGATCCGAGCTCCTAAAGGACGATTACTACTGAGACTGAGAGCGGCGGCCTCTACTTCCCAGACAACTTATTTGCTCTGTCTGTTTTTTCTTCTTCTACGGATCTTCTACAATGACATCTTTGCCTTGTTCATCCTCCTCCATAGATTCTTCGTCAGCTTCTGCCCCACCTACCTCCACACAGTCCTCCTCTGAACTGTGATGCCTGTCAGCTTGGCAAGTATCACCGCTCCTCCTTCCCACCGAAGCAAGGTCATGGCTCTTCCCATCCTTTTGATCTCATTCACTCTGATGTCTGGGGTCCTGCCCCTACCCTAACTGTAGGTCATGGTAGTTCATATTTTGTAACTTTTATTGATGATTTCTCTCGGTGTACGTGGGTGTATCTCTTAAAAGAGCGCTCTGAGCTATTCTCTTTATGGACATCCTTCTATTATACGATTAAAACATTGTTTAATACGTCTATTCGGTTTTTCGTTCTGATAATACCAAAGAATATCTTAGTCATGATTTTTCTTCTTTTTATGTGCAAAATGGAATTATTCATCAAAATAGCTGCGTCTATACCTCACAACAAAATGACGTGGTTGAACGCAAAAAACCATCACCCCCTTGATATCGCTCGAATGCTAATGACACAAATGCAGGTTCTTTGATCCTATTGGGGCTATGCCGTTCTTATCTCCTGCTATCTCATAAACCACATTCCCTCCATGGTTCTATATGACCGCACATCGTTCTCCATTCTCTATTCGGGCAAGGAACCCTTCCCTCTTCCTCTATGTATATTTGGGTGTATGACTTTTTTGCACTCTCCCTCCGCCACTCGTGACAAGCTCTCTCCAAGTGCCACCAAGTATTTTTTTCTGGGTTACTCTTCCACTCAAAAAGGTTACTATTATTTTAATCTTGTTCTTCGGAAGCAGTTCGTCTTCGCGGACGTTAGTTTCTTCGAAAATGCGTCCTATTTCTCTCACGACTCCTCCCTTCTTCCTGATATTCCTGCTCCTCCTACCCACTCCTCCGTCCCGGCTATGCCCACCAAAACCCCTCCTCATTCGTCGTGTCCACCATCTCCTCCTCCTCCTCTATCTACACCTTCGCCATCTCTCTCTGCTCTTGGGCCAGCTCTCTCCTCCATGGATGTACTGGATGATGATAAACACGATGACCTGGATCTTCTCATTGCTCTTCGCAAAGGGATGCAGACATGTACCCAACATTCGCTTACTACTGTTATTTCCTATGCACGTCTTACCCCTTCTCGCTGGAATTTTGCGTTGGCTATCTCTGCCACTGCCACTCCTCGCACCTACCAGGACGCCCTTGTTGTTTTTCATTGGAAGGCCGCCATGGATGAGAAAATTACAACCCTCACTGAGCGGGGTACATGGACTCTTGTCCCTTCTCCTTTGGGTACTGATGTTGTTGGCTGTCGATGGGTCTTTATTGTGAAGTTCCATCCAGATGGCAGTATGGATTGTTACAAGGCACGCCTGGTCACTAATGGCTTCACTAAGACCTATGACGTTGATTGTTTTGACACCTTCTCCCTCGTTGCTCGTCTCAGCACTATTCAGGTTCTCCTGTCTGTGGTCAGATTGGCCCATTTCCCAACTAAATGTCAAGAATGTCTTCCTCTATGGTGATCTACAAGAGGATGTCTACATGGAGCAATCTCCTGGGTATGTTGCTTAGGGGAAGACACGAGTATGGAGACTAAAGAAGGCCATCTATGGCCTAAAGCAAAGCCCTCGGGCGTGGTTCGATAAGTTCAACAATATTGTGGAAACCGTTGGTTTCACAAGAAGCTCCGCCGATCACTCGTTGTTCCTTCACAAAACAGCACTGGGTCTGGTGGTTCTTGTTGTATATGTGGATGATATTCTTCTCACGGGTGATGACCAGGCTGTGGTAGCGCTGACAAAGAAACATCTCCATCAACACCTGTGACAAAGGATATGAGCTCCCCAAATTACTTCCTGGGGATAAAAATCTCTTGAAAGCCTAATTTTTTGGTCCTCTCCCAATGTAAGTATGCTCTTGATATTCTGAAAGAGACTGGGTTGATTGGGCCTAAACCCGCTCGATGCCCCATGGCTACTGGAGAAGATAAAACTTGGACAGACGACTCGCCTCCTCTATCATATGTTACATGGTATAAGCGTTTGGTTGGCAAACTCATTTATCTCACGATAACCAGACTCGACATCTCCTATGTTGTAGGAAAGGTTAGTCAGTTCATGCAAGCTCCTAGAGAGTTTCATCTACAGTCGACCCTGAGAATATTGTTATATGTTAAAGCGTCACCTTTTAAGGGACTACTGTTTTAGAGGAATAGTCATTTAAAGGTTGAGGCCTACTCATATTCTAGCTATGCTGACGACAAAGGTGATCTCAAGTCCACATCGGGCTTCTGCACCTTTGTGGGAGGAAACCTAGTGAGCTGAAAGAGCAAGAAACAGTCGGTCGTCTCCAGGTCTAGTGTCGAAGCTAAATATCGCAGTATGACGTCAACCACTTGTGAGTTAAAGTGGTTACGGGCTCTCATGCTGGACTTAGGAGAATTGTATAATAATCCTTTACCAATGTTCTGCGACAACAAGGCTGCTATATATATCTCGAAAAATCCGGTATTTCATGAGAGAACAAAGCACATCGAAGTTGACTGTCATTTCATGAGAGAAGAGATCTTGAAAAAATAGTTTTGCACTCCCCTAATTACTTCAGACAATAAGTTGACAGATATCTTCACCAAGCTCGTGTCCGCTTCCTTTTTTTCACATTTTGCGACAAGGTGTGCATGATTTATATATATGCTCCAGCTTGAGGGGGAGTGTTGCAGTATGGAAATCGGGCGGTCTGGCAACTTGACTCTGGCGGTTTAGTGACCGAGCGATCTGGCAGTTTTACTATGGCAGCTTAGTAGTCGGGCAGTCTGGCGGCTTCTCTCCAGCGGCTTGGTAGCCGGGAGGTCTAGCGTTCTCCTCTGGCGGCTTTTTGTTATAGTCGGGCGGTTAGCCTTCTCGTCTAACCGCGCAACCTGTGCGGTCTAGTTTTTATCTAGCCACTAGTCACTGTAAATGTATTTAGTCCCACATTGCTTATTTGTAATCTCTCTTTTCTCCTCCATTCTATAAAAGGGAGGTCATATCTTTATAATATACATAATTTTCGGAAATAAAAACTTTGTTATTGTTCAAATTTCGGTTTCTCTTTTTCTGTTCGCACACAAGTATTATACACTTTAAAACTATGAAGAAAATATTAATATTGGTGGTTACATGTTGCAGATAGCCGCATAACTACCATAACCACCCCATGAAGGCTATATAAGGAGCGCCAGACCCCCCCCCCCCCCTCATTTCTTAATTTTCTCCTCAGAGCTTAATCTTCCTCAGGACAAAGCTCTGTCAGCTACAAGCCACTGTCCCTCCTCCAGAATCCTCCCTCGGGTCACCGTTGCTCCACCGTGAACTCGGCGAAGTACTCATCATCACTGCGAAGAAGATGCTCTGCTCGTGACGAGAAGAAAGCCTCGTTCGTGCTCAACCTCCAGAAAGCCCGCTCCAACCTCGCTCTGCGCGTTCTGTAAGACCCCCCCCCCCCCCCCCCCGAAACACAAAACACGGTTGAGGGGGAGTCTTATGCCCAGAACAGCTGCCTTGCGATAGCGTTAGCATACGGGCTAACCCGTACTACAAGACGCCTATCCTGCAGGCCAAACATATCATTCATGCCAACCCAATATAAAGAAAGTAAGGAGTAGTCAAAATTACACACTAGTATAAAGTCCACAAGTACAACAAATAAAAGAAGCAACCAAGGCTTCCATAATATCAGAGTACATAATGTCAAACAACTATAAAATGAGTCTTGCAACAACACACATCAGTCATTGACGACAGCAATGGTACCGTCACTTCAGGCCATATCTCCCTGGCTTGGCTGCCCTCCTGCAAAACATGTTGTTGCTTTGTCTACGGGGTTTCCTCCTAAAAAGGAAGACGTAGCAACTGTTAGTCATGAAGACTAAATGGTTATCACATCCGCTCCCCCGACGGCTCTTAGGCGCTGGGCGGAGAAAAGAACAAGGGTACAATATAAGTATGTAAGCAGTAGTACAAATCAAGTGGCAAAGTGCTAAGTAATGTCAGAGTATCATCAATATATCAGAAGCAACTACAACAAGTTATACTAGCAGCTCTACTATCAACAACAGTGTACAAGTATGAACAAACAACATGAAGTAACTCAACTTATATAAATGCTCATACAAATATATAAGTTAAGGACCGACTTAACAATAAAGTAACTCATCATATAAGAATGCCCATACAAACTTATATGATGAGGATCTTGTGTATGAAATGTAATGCAATGTTATGAATGACTTATGATGACTCACTCATGCTCACACACATGCAATTGTTATGTCGACACAGACTTGTAGTTTCCACTTTTCGAGCAGGTAGCTAACCTCTCAGACGTCATCCGTCATGGCCAGACGGTGACAGTGGAACGGGCTTTTCCACTACTAGGCGGACATCCACACTACCAAATCTAGGCCTCTGTACGGCTCAACGCTAAGAACATGACAGCGGAGCTCACTTGCATACTATGGTTCAAAAGGGTCTTGGGTAGATGTGCCCCAAGAACACAGCCTAAACTGACCTATGTTATGGCACGGAAAGTGCCCAGGGAATGAGCATCGAGGACACAACCGTCCATTTGGCACGGGAGGAGCCCCGGGAATGAGCACCAAGGGCCAAGCCCAACCGCCCAAAGTCTATCTGTCAGCTCCCGTTGGTGTAACGACTGGCGAGCCCGTTTACCTGCCACAATATCCTTAACCCGGGATTATGACACTGCGTGTCAGCACACACCGCATGCATTTCACATATAAGGGCTCCACACATAGTCCCTATTTATTATTCACATTGTTTCAGTGTGGCAAACACACACGCACTTCCAACCCTTCCACATTTCCACACCACTCTAGGGTTTATTAATTACACAGGTGGCAAGCCACCCAGCACAACATATCAATCCCACATTGTTACTCGTAGGGAGACTCAACTCTAAACAATGGACTACTAAATACATACCTTAACCAATAGCCCACATAATTATGCAATAACTTTATCCAATACTTTCTTAAATTACGCGTTCACAAACAATCATGCTTCCACAAGATGATAATCATGCAATAGCCTTATCCAATACTCTCTTAAATTAAGCATTCACAACAAGCGTGCTTCCACAAGATGATAATCATGATACTTCACATACACATCATTTATTCACTAACCTTGACCAACAGTTTGATTATTAAGTTCTACCACATCGTTTGTACATAAGTGTTTCTCTAACCATTTATTTTCTTAATGATCTATCAATTGAATCTCATCAACATTCTTGATTACCTAGGACCAAGTTCACCTAACTTTAATATCAACATGATACAATCTTTTCCCAACTTCAGATCCAGTTCTATACTAACCCGGAGAGCAGTAATTAAATAAGGCAAGGCTGTACAACAACTTTGACTGGGAATTCCCGAATCTAAGGGACTCGTATGAAAACGTGTAACCATCCATTGGAAAGGTATTTCCAAGGACTACAACTTTTGTATTTGGTCTATCACCCAGATCAGACCATAAAGTACTTGAAATCAGCCTCGAAGTCTATTGTGTACAGAAAATAGATTTCTGCATGTATAACATATCATTCCAGCAAGTTTGATTGTACTTTTCTGAGGCTACAATCCTCGTATGAAAACGTGTAACCATCAGTTGGAAATATCTTTCCAAGGGTTACGACTTTCGAGTTTAGTCGAAATCCCAGATCTGAACGTACTATACTCGAAAATGACCTTGAAGTTCGTTGCGCACAGAAAACATATTTTTGCACGCATCTTAAAGCAAGATGAACGACTTCAGTTCATTTTCTTCCTTTAGGTATTTCTTTCAAACCAAGTACAGATTTTTCTCCTCCCTTATTCACCCTCATTAGACCATTCCTCTTCACGAAACCAAGTCCACCGTCTTCACATAGAAGAGAGGAGAGATTGAAGACAACTAATCTCTAGGGCAAGGCCCTAGCATGGTCTCTTCCTAAGAAATCTTCATCTCGCAAGTCAAACTCCTTTAAGTCGACATCTCTCCTAGAAAATAACTACAGATTTAGCACCAAGGGAGAGGGTAGGAAGCACACCTCGTTTCCGACAGTTCCGACCATGGATCTCATTATCCTTCTCGGCGGCATCTTCTCCCTTGTTGGCGTTGTTCTTCCCGGAAGGTTGATCGGCCCTTCTCCCAGAAAACAACTCCGACAACCCTTCTATCCAGACGGTTTCAACACAGGAACTTGCTCGACAAAAATGGCAAAGTGACGGCTAGGGTTTTCTGCAAGTCTCTTTTTATAATTAGGGTTAATTGCTTTGCCACATGTCGACCTGACATTGGACAGCTTATTATTACTTTAAATTTGTCATGTTGAAAGGATGCGCCCAATTAAATCATTTTAGCGCAATTCCCAAAAATTCAATTCAGACCGGTCATGTGACACCAAGCAGACTGCGCCAAAAAAATCCGCTAAGTCAAAGTTGTCAAGTAAGCAACCCTTACTCGACGAATCGTCGAGTATCATACACTTACTCGATAAATCATCGAGATTTGTCGTGACCACTCAACACCATATACAAGTCCAGCACTACCTAAGTTAAAATCATCGAGTATACCATCTTTACTCGACGAATCGTCGAGTGGCATCGAGTGCACTCAATGCACTCGACGCCACAGTTCCCAGAATAATTCTAAGTAAAAGCGTTGAGTGGCGTCGAGTGCACTCAACGCACTCGGCACCTTTCGGCTAATGGCATCGAGTGCACTCAACACACTTGACGCCATTCATCACAGATATTTTCTAAGTCAAATTGTGTTGAGTGGTGTTGATTCCACTCAACGCCTGAGCCTAATTCGTTGAATGGCGTTGAGTGCACTCAACGCACTCAATGCCGTGTTGAGTGCACTCAGGGCACTCAACTCCTAAGTCCATAAAATGTTCTAAGTCCACATTCGTCAAGTGGTGTTGAGTCCACTCAACGCCTGAGCCTAATTCGTTGAATGGCGTTGAGTGCACTCAACGCCGCGTTGAGTGCACTCAACGCCGCGTTGAGTGCACTCAACGCACTCAACGCCCCGAGTCAAAGTTGAAAGGATGCGTCCAATTAAATCATTTTAGCGCAATTCCCAAAAATTCAATTCAGACCGGTCATGTGACACCAAGCAGACTGCGCCAAAAAATTCGCTAAGTCAAAGTTGTCGAGTAAGCAACCCTTACTCGACGAATCATCGAGTATCATACACTTACTCGATAAATCGTCGAGATTTGTCGTGACCACTCAACACCATATACAAGTCCAGCACTACCTAAGTTAAAATCATCGAGTATACCATCTTTACTCGACGAATCGTCGAGTGGCGTCGAGTGCACTCAACGCACTCGACGCCACAGTTCCCAGAATAAATCTAAGTAAAAGCGTTGAGTGGCGTCAAGTGCACTCAACGTACTCGACACCTTTCGGCTAATGGCGTCGAGTGCACTCAACACACTTGAAGCCATTCATCACAGATATTTTCTAAGTCAAATTGTGTTGAGTGGTGTTGATTCCACTCAACGCCTGAGCCTAATTCGTTGAATGGCGTTGAGTTCACTCAACGCACTCAACGCCGTGTTGAGTGCACTCAGGGCACTCAACCCCCCAAGTCCAGAAAATGTTTTAAGTCCACATTCATCAAGTGGTGTTGAGTCCACTCAACGCCTGAGCCTAATTTGTTAAATGGCGTTGAGTGCACTCAACGCCGCGTTGAGTGCACTCAACGCACTCAACGCCCCGAGTCCAAAAAATATTCTAAATCCACATTCATCGAGTGGTGTTGATTCCACTCAATGTCGGTGTCACAACCCGCATTTTCTCTATGGTTACATCGTATCAGAGCAAGAGAAAATACGTGACGTGATGCCACGTCGTGCAGGGGATAACTGCACACGTTCAGGCAAAACTCCAGACTTTAGATTTTAAGGAAAATCATAGATTAATATGAAAGGAAACCAGTTATGATTAATGGTCGTATCCCTCGGCACAGTGGATCAGCTAGTCCACAATTAAAAGTATATTTATACGCAGCGGAAAATACTTTGATTAAATTGAGTTGACATCCTAAATGAGCATAAGTGTCCCCGAGGGATGACTCATGGTATGCACGACTCTAAGGTGAATATAATATATAAAGATGTAGTTTTTTATGCTAAAGGAAAAGTAGTATCTTAGTTCTATAAATATGACATGCATGAGATACATATAGTAATGATTTAGGGTTTAAAATACCTAACTTGCAACCTAGCATAAATCCTTCCCAGAAGCAAGTGAACAACCACAAATAGGCAAAAATAGCAGTTTAAGTTCATACCCAGCATCGCAAGAAGCCACCAGTGGGCGTCAACAACCTGACACGAACCCACTAGTGAGTATGCATGTCTATACAGAAAAGTAAAGAACTACCTCACAAAATCGAGGATCAGCTATCTCAGCTACCCAAGAGGCCACAAGCAAGCCCCTCCAAAAGAACTAGCCGCTGAACTGGCTACAACCTGGACCTGAGACATTCAAGAAAAGAATACCTCAGCAAGAAAATAATCAAAAAGGTAAATAGAGCATTAGATTTATGAGCAATAAGAAGGGTTTACCAACCCAGCAACGAAAAATGCTATAAGCACAAGAAAGGGCAGGACAGTAAGAAAAGAGCACTGTCTAAAGCATAGCAAAGCATACCAAGTGCGAGCAATAAAAGCAACATGCCCTACAAAAGAGCCTGCAACAGCAGCAAGACATTTACATATATGCCAAAAGAAAAAGCCATAGAATAGGAAATGATCTAACAGTCCTAACTTGTGGGTTAATGACAGTGGTCAAAACATGGATCTGAATACATAACCAAAACCAGATCCAAAAAGGGCTAAGGGGTCAAACAGTGGCAGCTTTAGGGTCCCACACACGCCAACCCAAACCGGGGCAAAAGTCGGTGGCCACAGCTCTCCACATAAAACCACCCCTCCAGAGGCACCAAAACTCCACCACCTGCCACAACCCAAGAGTCGGCATGCAAAAACTAGCCGAACACCCAATACCCCCCTAGAGAAAAGGGAAAAGTCATACTAACAATCCTAAGGAAACACGCGAACCCAAGGCAGAAACGTCGAGCCCACTCGACGCGGCGTTGAGTAAGCTCCACTCACTTGACGCCAAAAAAAATACTTAGCCGCAAAACCTATGCTGGATGACGGCGTTGAGTGAACTCGGCTCATTCAACACTGTCAGCGCTTTCTACTTAGGGTAAACGTAAATTTTAGTTAAATCCGCAGCCTAAACTCTCTCAACGCGGGGAAACAGAGAGTTGGAAATTTAATTCCAACCCTCTCTTCCATCCTATCTACTCGGGGCTACCGTAACTAAACTTAAACTACAACTAAACGCAGCCTTACCCTAACTCTAGCTACCCATTGGACACCAAACCGAGACAAAAAGAGAAAAAGCTTGATTTAAATCTAGAAAGTAAAGAAACAGCCACTTGATTTAAAGCTTGATTTAACAACTCAACCTGCTGCTCTAACTTCTAGGGAGGAAAATAAAGAGAACAAAGCTATTGCACAGGAATGAAAACAGAGTAAGGGTTAGAAATAATTTGGCAAGGGCAAGGGAACCACTTGCCTCTACCTCCAGGAAAAACAACAACTATCTCCAAAGCTTGGCACCGGCGGCAAGATCGGCCACCTAAAAGACCAAAACTAAAGCTTTGAGGAAGAAGAAAAGAAATCAGAAATTCTTAACTCCTAGAATCAACCCTAAATCAAGAAAAAACTTACATGGAAGGAAGGATCTAGACGAGAGCAAGCCAAATCCGCTAACACGCGAGAAAATCAAGCTCTAACCCTCCCGCAATCGCCGGCCAAAACCCAACACCATCTCCTCCCAAAACCCTCCGCTGGAAGCTTCTCTAGAATCGGGAACGAAGAAAATGAGGAGGAAAAATGAATCACGACAAAAAATGAAGCACTCAGGAAAAAAAGGGGAACACGCCCCAGACACGCCCGTGACACGCCCGTGTCCGATCCGACAAGCCCGTGTCACGGGCGTGTGTACTTACACATACGCATCTACCTACCCACTCGACGATCGCCGAACTCAGCTCGACGAAACAGGGGACACGCCCTGTGACACGCCCGTGTCACATGCCACGTACCAACTCCAACACCGCTCGACGATCGTCGAGCGCCGATCGTCGAACAGAGAGAGACACGCCCCGTGTCCGATACAACACGCTCGTGACACTGCCTTGTACTCACTAAAACACCGCCCGACGATCATCGATCGCAGCTCGATGAACCGAAGGTGGACACGCCCTGTGACACGCCCGTGTCACAGGCCGTGTTCCTACCAAAAAAACACCCGTCGACCAAACTTCGTCGACCACACAACCGAAAGCTCTACGCGAGCTCGACACGCCCTGGGTCACGCCCGTGACCCAGGCCGTGTCACCCAAACATACACAAAAAACAGCTAACTCCTTAGCTAAAAAAAAGACAAGGCACCAGCCTAACAAGCTCGGCCAAACTAGGCCATGCACAGCACAACAAACATTACAGCTAACAAAACAAACGTCGAAACGACGCGAAAGCAAACGATCTCGGGCTTCGACCAAAACTCGCACCGTAGCTAAACACCCAAGCTACGAAAACAACGGTGAGGTCGAAAACAACATCCGACGATCGCACACTCGGGCTAACACCTCCCGAAGCCAAAACACAAGCATTCCCTAAGAGGCTCAACCGAGTCACCAAAACAGACTCCGGCTAGCTGGGGAATCTTGCTAACAAGCTACAACCAGGCTACGCAAGGAACCTAAAGAGCTAAGACCACGCTCTACAACGGCGAAAGGCCGGCAATGCGTCATCGTAACGCCAATCTAAGATCAAACAAAACAAAGAAAAACCGGGGGCGTTACAGTCGGAGCCTAATTTGTGACGATATTCGACGAATAGTATTGGTCTCAACTCACAAGCCATACTCGACAAATACATCGGATATCTGTGATGATATTCGACAAATTTTACTTGTCGAGTCTAGCGCACCCCGAGCCCGAGTCAACTCCCTTGACTCAAAACACGTGCGAGGGGTCCAGCGCGAAATGAGATGTTGCAAATCCTATAAATAAAATAAAAAGATTTCGTCCTCGAAATTAGGCTAAGGCTGTAGGGAAAAAAAGCAAGAAAATTTAATATGATTTTAAAGTTACCTTGGGGAAATAACTCCGAGTAGCGCTTCTGAATCAAGTCCACCGGCTCTCAAGTAAATTTCTCCTTCTCATGATTAGACCATTTGACCTTTACCAATTGTACACTTTTCTGCCGCAAGCTCCTTGTCTTGGTGTACATTATCCGCACCGGCTCTAGTCTGACGGATCTATTAGTTGCCACTACTCCATCTGCAGTGGGTACATATTGGTCAGGCCGTAGTAGCGCCTTCCGGAGCGATGACACATGGAAAACGTCGTGCAAATTTTCCAGCTCAGGTGGTAACTCCAGTTGATAGGCCAAAGGGCCAATCCTTTCCAATATATCATAGAGCCCTACATATCTCGGGCTGAGATTCTTCATACCATGCACTCGCGACACTCCATGTATTGGCCTGATCTTCAAGAATACTTTGTCACACACTTGAAATTCCACCATCCTATGTTTTGCATTATAGTACTTTGTCTGTCGACTCTGAGCCTCAAGCATGCGATATCGTATCAATCTAACAAGCGCATCAGTATCATCAATATACTCTATCCCCAAAACTTTTGGATCTTCATCCTGCACCCATGACAATGGAGTTTTACACCTCCCATAAAGTGCTTCATGGGGAGCCATCCTGATGTTGGCATGATGACTATTGTTATATGAAAATTCCACCAGCGGTAGGAGCCTTTCCCATGGCTTCCCTCTATCCAACACACCCAATCTCAGTAGGTCTTCCAAGATTCTGATGGTCCTCTCAAACTGACCATCCGTCTGAGGATGAAAAGCGGCGGTGAAGGTAAGGCGAGAGCCCAGATATGCTTGTATTTCCTTCCACTCATTGGAGGTAAAGCGTCCATCACGATCAAAGATTATCGTCTTAGGCATGCCATGGTACCGTACAAATTTCTCCACGAAGAGACTCGCTAAGACATCCACATGTGCCTCCTTATTCATAGGGATAAATCTGACGACCTTCATCAAACGATCTACAATCACCCAAATTGAATCGTTCCCAGAGCGCGAGTAAGGCAACCCGTGAACAAAGTTCATGCAGATATCCTCGAACTTCCACTCACGGATGGGAAATGGCTGTAATAATCCTCTAGGGCTCCTGCACTCCGTCTTCACCTTTTGATAAGCCTCACGATGCGTAACATAATATTTGACAGCTTTCTTCATTCCCAGCCAAAACATTGTCTTCCGCAAGTCAATATACATCTTAGAAATCCCGGGATGCACCAAATACTTGGAGTAATGTGCTTTTCTCAATATATCTTTCCGGATTTCCTCGCCCTTGGGAATGTAGAGTCGGCCATGGAAATGAACGAGGTCATCCTTTAGCGTGTACTCTTTAGCAGATCCATCTTCAATTGACTTAATCACTAGGGCCAGAGCAGCATCCTTCCCGTGCTCTGCCCGAATTCGGTCTCGAATATCACAAACTACACTCATTGCGGTTAGGTACTCCGTATACTCTTCAGAATAATCTTTATACATCAGAGTGATCTCCATCTCTTCGAGCATTCGTGCTAATTCCATACTCATCAACTGAGACTCAGGGTTCGAATCTGGTACCTTTCTGCTAAGAGCATCAGCTACAGAGTTTGCTTTTCCATAGTGGTAAGTCAAGGTAAACTCGTAATCGCACACAAATTCTAACCACCGCCACTGTCTTAGATTCAACTCCTTTTGAGTATGAACATACTTAAAAATCTTATGATCCAAAAATATCTCACAGTGGACGCCATATAAATAGTGCCTCCAAACCTTAAAGGAGAACACCACTGCCCCCAATTCCAAATCATGAACTGGGTAATTGGCTTCATGCTTCTTCAATTGCCTCGAAGCATAAAAACCATATGTCCATGCTGCATCAGTACTGCTCTCATCCCTTGATATGACGCATCTGTGTAAACTTGAAATCCTTCCTTCCTAGATGGAAGGGCTAGGATGGGTGCGGATGCAAGTCTATCTTTCAGCTCTTAGAATGCAGCTTCGCACTGGGGTATCCACTCGTATGACACACCTTTCTTTATTAGGGCAGTGAGAGGAAGAGCTATCTTTGAGAATCCTTTCACAAACTTGTGATAATACCCAATAAGTCCAAGGAAACTCCACACATCGGTCACTGATTTCAGAGGTGATCATTCCTTCACAACATGTACATTGGATGGATCCATAGCTAGTTTGGCACCACTGATCACATGGCCAAAGAAGGCAATTTCTCGGAGCCAAAATTCACACTTGCTGAACTTTGCAAACAAGGTATGCTCCTTTAACTTCTTCAGCATCAAGATCAATTGTTCAACATGCTCTTCCTCTGTCTTTGAATAGACAAAAATATCATCGATGAAGACGATGACGAAGACATCTAAGTATGACTCAAATACCTTCTTCATCAAACTCATGAATGTTGAAGGGCATTTGTGAGCCCAAACGACATCACGGTGAACTCATATAGACCGTACCTCGAGGTAAATGTCATTTTCTGAATGTCCTCCTCTCGTATCCTCAACTGGTAGTACCCCGAGTGCAGATCCAGCTTGGAAAACCATTGTGCTCCTACCAACTGATCGAATAACTCATCGATTCGGGATAGAGGATAGGTGTTCTGCACCGTTAAATGATTGAGTTCCCGATAATTTATACATAACCATAGCGTTCCATCCTTCTTGTTAATAAATAGAACAGGGGCTCCCCAAGGTGATGAACTGGGGCGAATGAACCCCGATTCTACTAATTCTTACAGTTGAACTCTAAACTCCGCGAGTTCCTTCAGGGCCATTTGGTAAGGAGTCCTAGAGATGGGCTTGACACCTGATACTAACTTAATTTGAAAGTCTACCTCTCTATGCGGGGGTAATCCTGACAATTTCTCAGGGAATACCTCAGGGAAATCCCGCAATATTCGCACGTCTTTCAATTCGACTGTCATCTATTTTAGTTCGAAATAAATCATTTATACTTCATTCCCCCTCATATGAGCCTTTAAGTTCTGAATTGAAGATAATAACATACGGGGTGCAAGTCTAATACCTTGAAAGTTGACTTCAGAGTCCCCATGCCTCAAGGAAATTCGTTTCTCCGCACAATCAATCCTGGCGTGTTGCCAATCCAACCACACCATGCCCAGAATGAGGTCGAATTCTGGCATTATCAATACCGTGGCAGGGGGTTTCAAAGATCTTTCCCCCAAGGAGTACCTCCAATTCATACTTGGCGGATGCAGTCATCTCAGAGCCATCCGGGAGGCGTACTCTCCGATCAATACCGGTGAAGTATTGCACTCCTTCTAAGTCTTTAACGAAGTCTGCCGACACAAACGAGTGTGTGACACCAGTACGAATTATAGTATAAGTGGTTTCCCATCAACCATCACGGTGCCCAGGTATCAATTATACAGACTAGAGCTAAACTCCTGGTATATTAGACTAGTAAATGGAAAAAGCATATAAAATAGTAATTAAATCACAATATACCAGCAATCACTTCCTGAGGATCCCGCTCTTGCGCATGTATAGCGCGAACACCTGATCCCGAGCAGGTCTGGGGTTCCTTTCTCGTGGTCCTCATCCTCGACCACGCACATGCCCCCGTCCTCGTGGACGCTGCCAGAGGAAGGGTAGGGAGAGCATTTCCACCTAGCTGTGGGCAAAAGCGCCAGATGTGGCCCGACTGGTTGCACTAGAAGCAGACTCGCTTCATAGTGCTCCTGGTTGCAGATGCATTTGTGGTGGTGGAGGAAGTGCTGGCTGTGGGGCCGGACGCTCCATCCTAAAATTCTGACAGATGTGACCCCCCACCTCTATGTGTTTCTCTTCCTCTATTGTCTGCCCCTTCTATGACGGGACCAGCCTCCATTACTCCCTCAGCGGGTCTCTTATTACTAGCCTGGACCCCCCAAGTGATTGCTTCCAATCTCTTCACCATGTCAATTATCTCTGTTAGGCTCGAATCCGCTATAAACAAAAGCGTTTGCCTCATGGGATATCACAAGCCTTTGTTAAATCACATTGCATAACCTCGGTATATCCAACTCGTAGGCATCTGCGAACCTAGGGAGATGCTGAAACTCCCGCTGATATTCAGTAACTGACTTGGATACCTATTTCAGCTGCAGGAATCTTTCCTCGAGCTCATCTCTAGCGGTCGAAAAGGATGAAGTTTACCAGAAAACTCCAAAGAACTCAGTCCAATTGATCTCGTATATACTCGGTCTGGAAGGTGGAACCTATGAGGGACTTCCACCACCTCTTCACATGCAATTTGTAGGACTGAGACTGCTAAAGTCACATCCATATTGGCTGGACATCTGATTCTAGCCAGTAATTCTGTATCATGCCGAGCCATTCTTCGGTGCGAGCAGTGACTCGTCCCAAGGTAGGCAAGTGGGAAGAGAGCTCAAAAGGTGCTCAGCCAATTAGAGTCGGGCCTTGTTGTTGCACCGGAGCCTGTGGGACCTAAAGGCATTCCAAAATAGCTGTGTGAGTCAGCCCTAGCTACGACTGCTGAAACTGTGCGGGTACTGTAGGGGCGAGAGTGCCCCCTACTGGATTTACATGCATTATGATCTACACGTAAGGTACAAACCTAAGGTCAGGTTGACTAATCGTAAGGTCAAAGTTGGACATACTTAGTGTGAATTACATATGGACACCACTGCTTCCGCTAAGTCAGTTTGTTGTCAAACTGACTAATAAAATTGGGGGTGGCACCACTGTTCAATGACTTCTTAGTTTAGGATCGTATCAAACTGATACCATTTGTAAGACCCCCCTCCCGTAACACAAAACACGGCTGTGGGGAGTCTTATGCCCATAACAGACGTCTCTAGTGTAGCGTTATCACACGAGCTAACCTGTACTACAAGACGCCTATCCTGCCAGCAAACATATCATCCATGCCAACCCAACATAAAGAAAGTAAGGGAAAGTCAAATATACACTAGTATAAAGTCCACAAGTACAACAAATAAAAGAAGCAACCAAGCCTTACATAATATCAGAGTACAAAATGCCAAACAACTACAGAATGAGTCTCTCAACAACTCACATCAGTCATTGACAACAGCGATGGTACCATCACTTCAAGCCCTGTCTCCCTGGCCTAACTGCCCTCCGCAAAACCTGTTGTTGCTCTGTCTGCGCGGGTTTTCTCCTAAAAAAGGAAGATGTATCAATCATTAGTCATAAAGACTAAATGGCTATCACATCCGCTCCCCCAGCGGCTCTTAGGCACCAGGCGGAGAAAAGGGACATTGGTACGATATAAGTATGTAAGCAGTAGTACAAATCAAGTGGCAAAGTGCTAAGTAATGTCAGAGTAACATCAATATATCAGAAGGAATACAAGAAGTTATACTAGCAGCTATACTATCAATAACAGTGTATAAGTTTACTAAACAACATGAAGTAACTCAACTTATATGAATGCTCATACAGACATATAAGTTAAGAATCGACTTAATAATAAAGCAACTCATTATTAAGAATGCTCATATAAACTTATATGATGAGAATCTTGTGTATGGAATGCAATGCAATGTATGAATGACTTATGCTGACTCACCATGCTCACACGCATGCAATTATTATGTCAACACAGACTTGTAGTTCCCACTTTTCGAGCAGGTAGCTAAACTCTCAGGCGTCATCCGTCGTGGACAGGTGGTGACAGTGGAACGGGCTTTTCCACTACTTGGCGGGCATCCACACTACCAAGCCTAGGCCTCCGTACAACTTAACGCTAAGAACACGACAGCGGAGCTCACTTGCGTACTACGGCTCAGAGGGGTCTTGGGTAGATGTGCACCAAGAACACTGCCCAAAACTGGCCTACGGTGTGGCACGGAAAGGGCCCCGGGAATGAGCACCGATGACACAGCCAATTCGTCCACTTGGCACGGGAGGAGCCCCGGGAATGAGCACCGAGTACTAAACCCAACTGTCCAAAGTCTATCTGTCAGCTCTCGTCGGTATGACGACTGACGAGCCCGTAGACCTGCACACACTATCCTTAACCCAAGATTATGACACCGCGTGTCAGCACATACCGCATGCATTTCACATATAAGGGCTCCACACATAGTCCCTATTATTATTCACATCGTTTCAGTGCGGCAAACACATACGCACTTCCAATCCTTCCACATTTCCACATCACACTAGGGTTTATTAATTACACAGGTGGCAAGTCACCCAACACAACATACCAATCTCACACTGTTACCCGTAGGGAGACTCAACTCTAAGCACTGGATACTAAATACATACCTTAACCAATACCCCATATAATCATGCAATAACTTTATCCAATACTTTCTTAAATTACGCGTTAATAAACGATCATGCTCCACAAGATGATAATCATGCAATAGCCTTACCAATACTCTCTTATAATTATGCATTCATAAACAAGCATGCTTCCACGAGATGAAATCATGATACTTCACATACACATCATTTTATTCACTAACCTTGACCAACAGTTTGATTATTAAGTTCTACTACATCGTTTATACATAAGTGTTTCTCTAATCATTTGTTTCCGTAATGATCTATCAATTGAATCTCATCAACATTCCTGATTAAGTCAGGACCAAGTTCACCTAACTTTAACATCAACATGATACAATCTTTGCCCAACTTCAGATCCAGTTCTAGGCAATTTTCTTCACTGCAGCCGGTGTAGGGTCTTTGTATAGATCCGCCCCTCTATTTTGCCGCTAGTTTCTATCAGTGTTCGTACTAAGCGTTGTATAGTTTTGTGGGCGTCAAACTAGGAAACACGAACACTTCAAAATATTTTTCATATACGTGCTAGAAATTGGTTAGAAATAACAGTAATCAATCTAATTAAAGTCAAAGCTAAAATTTGATCGTAATCATTTAAGCAAATTAAAATCTGATCAAAATTGAAAATTTTTCAATGCGAGCGTAGGCAACTTGATTTCAAATGATTGAGATAAAAAAATTGTTCTTAGATTATGCCACGTATAGGTACAAAGGAAAACGTTCTTATGCGAACTGTTCATCATGCGAACATGCACACTCTAAAAATCTACGCCACCGCTGTCGGCAGTGGGGCACGCGGCCACCGGCTGCCGGGGTTCGTCGGCGTGGCCGCCGACGAATTCCGGGTGGCCGGTGCCCGTCGTGCCCACGACCGTGGATTTTCAGAGTGCACAAATCCAGCGCTGCGGCAGCTGGCCATGGGCTCGTCGGCTGCGGCCATGGGCACGCCGACGATCCCGGGCGGTCGCGGCAGACGAGCCCGTGGCTGGTGGTGGCGACCAGTTTTTTCCTGTGCCGTTTGATGCACGTGCAAAGATGGTCGATCAGAGAGCCTTAATTGAACGTGCACATTGTGCGTCCTTTAGCAGTCGCACATGACTACTCCCCTAGGTACAAATACATTATGAATACAAATGTTGTAATTAGGTACAAATATCTTAATTGAGTACAAATATCTTAATATACTTAGGCTATTTTCTTACTGTTTTCAAATTTCCGGTTCGTTCTTCCTTGACGCCATGTATAGTAACCGCGACTTTTTCGGCGTGTAATAACTTTTCTAGCCGTTATAAAAGAAGATTCATATATATATTTAGGGTGGATCTTTCATCAACCATAATCTTTCCTATACATGTTACTATTATTTTTTCTGGGTGCTGATATTTGTACGCCTTAAATGACTATTTATAACCATGGATATTCTTACATCCCAAAATTATATTTGTACTTCAAGAGGCTATTTTATACCCCATTTTTGAAATTTTAAAACTTAAATTAAAATGATGATTGAAAGAACAATAACTACATCGTTTTCAAAATATATTGCTACATAAAGCTAATAGGCAAAAAAACATATTTTTCTTCAAAATTCTGTCATCACCCGTAAGATTTCGCTCAATATATGTTATCCCTGCAAAAGACCCGCTTCAAATTAATAAATTAATAGAATAATTACAACAATCAGGATACAAATTTGTCACATTATTCTTACTTTATAAGTTGTAGTGGTATATCTGAAGACTCAAATTGATGAAATCCCGCGAGCGGAAGGAGGCAAAATCAGGGGCGATTGCCAGATGACGAAGTAAGAGCCGCTGGATGGGAGGAAAGCGGCAAAAGGAGCGTCGGGCCGATGGCAGAGGGCAACACCGGGGGAGGGGAAATCACGAAGATGTACGGCGGGTTGCGGGTGATTAGGGATTCGGGAGGAAAACGAGAGAAAAAGATCACACCTGAGCCGGAAAGAAAGAGGTACAAACATAACATTTTAGAATTTTAAAAGTAAGAGTTTATTTGAAAATGGTGTATGGATAGCCATTTTAGATATAGGGATAGCCATTTTAGATATAGGGATAGCCATTTTTTAGAATACTCGGTGTTATATAATACTTTCACAATTTGCTGCAGCGGCTTCGCTAGGGTGTTGAGAGCAGCCATTGAAGAATATTCGGAAAATGGTACGTCATAATGCGTTTCTATGCTCTTCGGCTTCTGATATCGCTGAGAGCCTGAAATCTAATTCCGAAAAATACATTAGATCGCTGCACTTTTAATTAATTTTTATCCCGAGATCTAATTTCCCTCGTCCCGATAATCTTGCGCCCGCGAACAGCACTTAATCCCTTCTGTAAACCAGAAAAGAAAGATGAATCTTTGATTATCATTGTTCAGCAACAATTGCAGCTATAATATATATAATTAACTGATTTGTGTGTGTAAATGCATTGTGTTAATTTCTATTCCATCAATGTATGATTTAGTCTGAAAATAATTGAAGTGTAAAAAGGAATTTTTGGATGTTAAACTTTCTCTTGTTGCTATAACTCTTAAAACCCGCTGGGAAACAACGGAATTTTCATGCTTCTGTTGTTTGTTGTTCCTTTTGTAAGGCTTTGGACAGACCGCAAGCAAATAGAAAAAAGCCCGGGCGTCTAAGAGCCCACCACACCAAGTCACAGCCGCGGCGGATCGGCACCAGGTCCGCGCGGGTCAGAAGCAACCCGCACCAGAGCGAGAAAAACAGTCCGGCGAGTAGGGGAGCTAGGCGCAAAGAGTGGAGGGGTAAGGAGATCGCAGCGAGGAGTAAACCACGCGGTAAGGAGACCACAACAGTTTGAGTAGGAAGCCGGATAGAAGTAGTTGCCGCGGATAGAAAGAAGCCCGTGACGGTTAGAAGACCAGGTCGTAGGAGGAGGAGGGTGGGGCACCCACGTGCCAGAGAAAGGGAAGACTATAAAGAGGCGTAGAAGAAATAGGAGGAGGTGGATCCACGAAAGAAGAGATGACAGCGGGTAGAAAGAGGAGAAATCGCAAAGCCGTGCGGTTAGGCAAGAGAACAAACCGCAAAGCCGCGCTGTTAGGCAGGAGAACAAACCGCTCGGTTAACAGGAGACCTGACGGTTTTGAGAAAAAACAGGCGGATCGATGGCTTTGATACCATGTAGAGAAAGGTGAAAAACATTGTATTACTTCTTAAATACACAAATACAAGCATGAGTACAAATAATATGAGAGAAGAGAGGAAAACTAAGCTATACAACAATGTGAGACTAAACACTAACTCCTATATGCTCCAATACATCATGTTTTTCTAATATTTTCTAACAGTTTTCTTTATTATGGTGATGGTCTCTGGATATAGTTGATTTTGGTAGTTTTTTAACTTTTATATTTGTTAGAAAAGCCCATGTAAAGGGGCCCATATAGCCCATGTATTTGTTTATTTTTTTTCTCTCTCTTCTTTAGTCCACATCATGTATATGACTCTCTTCTCTCCTTCTCCCTCCTATAAATATGTATTCATGCTTTGTATTTGAATATAGAGAAAGTATTTACAAGTTTGAGTTTTCTCCACATGATATCAGAGGGACTCGGTCACTCCTTGCGGCTAGTTTTCTGCTAACCGCCCGACCTTCCTCTGCTGCGCTAGGACGCGGTCTCAGTTTTTCTAACCGGGCGGCCTTCCCTCTCTCGCGCTAGGCGCGGTCTCAGTTTTTCTAAACCGGGCGGCCTTCCCTTCTCGCGCAAGGTGCACGGCTAGGATTTCTCTACCCGCCTCTCTCTTCCCCTCCTCCTGTCTCGTGGCCTCCACCTTCTTTCTCTCCACTCTCTATCTTTTTATAGTTCTTCTCTAGTGGGGCCCTCTCCCACTTCTTCTCCCCGCGCGCGGTTCCTCTCTACCTGCGCGGTTTGTTTCTCTCTTCCGCAGCGAGCTCCCCTCTTAGCTCGCGGCCTTCTCTACCCGCGCGGTTTCCTCTCTACTCGCGCGGTTTGTTTCTCTTCTTTTCGCGGCCATCTCCCCGGCCCTCTTAGCTCGCGCCTCTCCTTGTTTTTTTTTTTTTCTCTTCTCCGGGCGGTTTCCTCGCTAACCGCGCAGCTTCCTCTCTTCCTGCGGCGTCTCTATCCGCGGCGATTTCCTCACTTGGTCGTGACATCTTCCCCTGCCGCTTGTATACTCACTTTGACTGTGCGGACTTCTTGTGTTCCGGCTTCTTTCTCTGTGCGTCCTTCGGGTCGGTCACATGCGGTCTCCCTATCCGCTCCGGGCTTAGCATCGTGGTCGCGGCTTCTTGCCGCTGTGGCTTATCACCAAGACCGTGCGGCCTCCCCCAGTTTGCATTCTGTCCGCTCGACCTCTTCTGGTCGCTGCCTCTTCTGCTCTAGCCACTGCCTTGGTACTGTACGTCTTCTCGTACGGCCTGCCTGCTCTCTGATTCTGGTCTTCCCGTGCGGTCTCCCCGTCTATCCGCTGCTTGACCTCTCGGCGACCTAGTCCTCTGCCCCGCCTGGCATGGGGTCCTCTATTAACTCTGCCGAACCGGCAGCTTCATCTGCTGATGCCCTGTTCTTGCCCCGAAATCCGTGATGAATTGCGGATTATTACTATCTCTTTGACCGGGAAGAAGAACTTTACGGGTGGGTGCACTCGGTTCGCCGTGTGCTTCAATCGAAAGGCTTTCTTCATCATCTGACCCAGCCGCTCACTTCCTCCCACTGATGATTGGCTATGCAACGACGGTCGGGTCCAGACGTGACTCCTCAACTCTCTGGATAGTGAACCATACCGCATGACCATGTATCATGAAACCGCCAAGGCCATGTGGGATGAGCTCCAGACCCTCTATTCTGGCAAAGATAGTCTACAACCTCTACGACATCATCACTGATCTTCAAAATCTCGATGTTGGCGGGGCCTCCGACCTCATGTCCTTTTGTTGCTTTCGGCCAAGACTCTGGTCGAAGCATGGATTCAACATAAACCTCCACGCTGGATCTCGCTGCACAACATGTCAGAAAGAAGCTGTCGGTGTGTCCTGATGATGGCTCGTGTACCGCATTATTTTCAGAGCATTCGGGCACAGATTCTCTCCTCTGCGGCTACCCCATCCCTATCTGATGTGTGTGTCATGTTGCTCAAGGTTTCGCCTCCTCCTGATTGTTCTGCTCCTCCGTCAACGACTCTCCTACAACAGGCTTCGACGCCTTACTACCTTTTCCCCCTCTTACTCGTGGGGGACGTTCTGGCTCCCGGGGCCGAGGTCGGGGAGCTCGGGCCCGACCAAAGTGTTCCTTCTGCGGAAGGACTGACACCTTGAGGCTATTGCTTTCGGGGTTTCCCCCTCGCCCGCAGGCCACTGTTGCTGCCACAGACTCCTCTGCTCGTACTGACCTTGAAGAGGCCGCCTTCAGCTGCGACAATTCCATGGTCTGCTCACTCGCCCACCTGCATCGGTTGCTTCTGCTTCCTCCATCTCACATGAAGGTATCGCTTATCTCTCCATTAGTTTACGTTGGATAGTGGATTCCGGTGCTACTCATCACATCACCTCTCTGCGACCACAACAATACCCGACTTCTCCTCATCCTAGTGTATTACAGTGCTAATGGGGACATGTTGTTCCTGTCTCGGCGGCGACTGATATCCCTTTCACTTCATCTCTCTCTCTCTTCGCTCGGCTTTTCACGTTCCGGGCTCCCCATTTAATTTGTTTTCTGTTGGTCACCTTACTACTAATTTTAAATTGCTCGATAAAATTTACTTCTTCTTTTTTTCTATAGGATCAACAGACACAGACTATCATTGGTAAAGTGCGACTGCTGAACGAGCTCTGCCTCCTTGATGACCCTCCAACTATCCTGTCTTCTGTCTCCTCCGCGATTGGCATCGCCGTCTTGGGCATGTCCCTTTTACCTGACCTCCAGAAGGCTCTTCCGATGTATCTTTACCTTCTTTTCAATGTGAAGCATGTATTTACGACAAGCAGCCACGTTCATCTTTTGTCTCATTGTACCGGAGCACTGTTCATTTTATTAGTACACTCCGATATTTTGGGGACTGTACAGAGTTACTAGCATTTCTGATTATCGTTATTTCCTAACCTTTATTGATGATTACTCCCGAATGACATGTCTCTACTTACTTCGTGATCGCTCTGATCTTCCCTGGGTCTTTCGGGCTTTCCTCCTTGAGACCCGCACGCAATTCTCCACAACTATCAAAACTATTCGGACGGACAATGCCCGCGAATACACTGGCCACGAATTTGCAAACCCCTGCTCTGAATTCAGGGTTATTCACCAAACTTCATGTGCCTATACCACACAACAAAACGGAACTGCTGAACGTAAGAATCGACATCTCCTCGATATGACTCGCTTTATCATGCTTCAGATGCAAGTTCCCAAATCTTATTCGAACTTCGCCCTCTCCACGACCTGTTGCTTGATCAACCGTCTTCCTTCCCCTGTAATCCACAATGCCATTCCATTCAGCCTCATGTTCCCTTCTATTCCGCCATTCTCCCTTACCCCCCGCATCTTTGGATGCGTTTGCTATGTCCACACTCTTGGTCCATCCATGGACAAGTTGGATCCCCGGGCGGCCAAACATATCTTTGTTGGCTATTCTCGGACCCAAAAAGGCTATGTATGTTACTCTCCGGCTACCCGAAAAGTGACTATCTGCTGATGTGACCTTTCGGGAGGATCTTCCTTTCTTCTCTGCCTCAGATCTTACACCTCTACCACCAACGGTCGTACGTCCTTCCATTCCCGTTACCACTCCTTCACCAACACGATTCCTGACAAGGCTCCCCCTATTTCCAAGCCACCTGTTATACGTGTTTACAATCGTCACCATCCTGCCTCTGTTGCCCCACTGCAGTCAGCTTCGACCTCTGACGCTCCGCATTCTGCTGATCCGGCACCAGACTCTACCGCTCGTCTCATGGCGAACTATGTATCCTTACATCGCCTATCTCTACCACTCCACACTTTTGCCACTTCATTATTCTTTATTTATGTACCTAACACTGTGCAGGAGGCTTTCCCAACATCCTGGCTGGCGGGCGGCCATGAAGAAGAAATGACGGCTCTCTGGGCGAACCAGACCTGGCACCTGGTACCTTTCCCCCCGGTTAGAGACTCGTTGGGTGTAAGTGGGTCTTTGTAATCAACATGCTCAGGATGACATTGACCGTCTAAAGGCCCGCCTGGTGGCTTCACCCCAACAACCGGTCTTGATTATGAGTAAAACTTCTCTCGAGTAGCAAAGCTTAACACCGTTCGTGTCCTTCTCTCAGTGGTGGTTCATCGCCAATGGACGTTACACCAACTGGACATCAAAAATGCTTTTCTGAACGACGACCTCCAGGAAACATGTACATACAGCAACCTCCCGGGTTTGAGACCACGGGGGAGTCCCGAGTTTGGTCATCTGAAGAAGTCCTCTATGGTCTCAAACATCTCCTCGGGCATAGTTTGACAAGTTCTGTAAGGCTGTTCGAAAGTCGGTTTTTACTCGAAGTTCAGCAGATTTTTCCCTTTTTACACGGCACCAAGTAACGAGAACGGTTCTTCTGCTGGTATATGTTGATACATCCTGATCACTGGAGACGATTCAAAGGGCATCCATGCGGTTAAACAACACTTAGCTCGGTCTTCCAAACGAAAGATCTGGGTCACCTTCGGTACTTCCTTGGCCTTGAAATCTGGGTCACCTTTGGTACTTCCAAGGCGACCCGATGGTCCTGTCCTGTCCTAGAGAAAGTACTAGCCTGGATCTCCTTCAAGATGTTGGTTACTCTGGATGCAAGCCTACTACTACTCCAATGGATGCAAATCATAAACTATGTGTGCTCATGCTTCCGACGCAGATCTTCCTCTTCAAATTCCGGAATATTATCGACGACTTGTTGGAAAATTGATCTACCTAACAGTTACAAGACCGATATATCCTTCCTTCTCTGTTGGAGTGGTCAGCAGGTTTATGCATGTCCCACGAACTTCTCACCTTCAAGCCGTTGAGTGCATCCTCAGATACCTTAAAACAGCTTCGGGTCAAGGATTGGTCTACAAGACCTCATCTTCTACTCCAAGATTAGTTGCATATTCTAATGCTGATTATGCTGGTTCCTTGGATGATCGTCGATCAACCAGTGATTTTTGTACCTACTTTGGAGGTCATCTCATTACTTAGCGAAGTAAGAAGCAAACAGTTGTGGATCGATCCTCAGCAGAAACAGAATACCGATCAATGATGTCGGTTGTCTCTGAGATAACTTGGCTTGAAAATCTTCTTGTCGACCCTCGGGGTAAAACTTCTCCTCACCTGCCCTCCTGCTATGTGACAACCAAGCAGCTATACACATTGCAAAGAATCCTGTCTTACATGAGAGAACGAAGCATATTGAAGTAGACTGTCATTTTATCCGGGAAAAAGTTCAAATGAAGAAGATAGAATTAAAGCATGTTCCGGGCACTGAACAAGTTACTGATATCCTCACAAAGGCTCTACCAAATACCATATTCTATCAGTTTTTGTCCAAGCTTGGTGCATACGATTTGTACACTGCAGCTTGCGGGGGAGTGTTAGAAAAGCCCATGTAAATGGGCCCATATAGCCCATGTATTTGTTTATTTCTCTCTCTCTCTTCTTTAGTCCCACATCATGTATAGGACTCTCTTCTCTCTTTCTCCTTCCTATAAATATGTATTCATACTTTGTATTTGAATATAGAGAAAGATTTTACAAGTTTGAGTTTTCTCCACAATAATATTGATAAAATTTCATCATATATATATGTGTATATATCTATATATATTGATTTCCTATCATATTCAAAATTTCAACCAAATTGTCAAATGCAGTTTATATATTTTATGTTCTACTTTTTGGTTGACAGCCGAAACAGATCCATGAAATCAAGGATTTCCTTCTCACAGCTAGAAGAAAGGATGCTCGTTCTGTAAAGATAAAGAGAAGCAAGGATGTTGTGAAGTTCAAGGTCAGATGCTCAAAGTATCTTTATACTCTGTGTGTGTTTGACTCAGAGAAAGCTGATAAGCTCAAGCAATCTCTCCCTCCAGGTAACCTTGTTGATATGGTGTTTTGTGCGGTTATGCAATTCCTATTATAGTTAGTAGTCATAATTTCTTGTGAGATATATTTGTACATCTCTATATAATAAATTATATATTTAAAAAATATATATATATATAAATTTATATATATATATCTTTATACTATAAGCAAACTCCCAAATAATAATGGTGTAACATTTGTTTTCCCAAAATACCCCCCAGCTATGGTGTAACTTTTTAATGTCAAAATAACCCTCATTTTTCTTATCCTCTACTCATTTGCATAGTTTTTGTTGTCATTTGATCATAAATTTTTTATTATTCTCCTACTTATTTGCATAGTTTTTTTTTCTTATTCCCCTACTCTCCTCCCCGCCAATGTCGCCACCCTCGCCAATGTCGCCGCCGCCGCCCCCGCCCAATGTCGCGCCGCCCCCCGACCAATGTCGCCGCCCCCGACCAATGTCGCCGCCCCCGACAAATGTCGCCGCCCCGACCAATGTCGCCGCCTCCGACAAATGTCGCCGCCCCGCCGACAAATGTCTCCTCCCCAGACCAATGTCGTTGCCCGTGCCCGCACGGGGTCTCCCGTGCACGACTGCTTGTATATATATTATATATAATATATTATATATATATATAATATATATATATATATATATATATTGCTTCTTCGAATTGGCCATATGACATCTTCAAACTTTAGATATTAATCTATATAGCACAGGAATGGGATACGATACAAAACAGATGGAAGAAATGTGATTTTTCAAAAATTAGGATACATGAGACGTTTTTAAAAAGTAAAATTTTAAATAATTATACATGAGACAAGTACATTTTTTTTATAATGAGATTTTTATACAATATATATATTATGTATCATTATTCGCATTTCATTATTCATATAATGACATAATGCTTGAAAAATATAGAAAAGAGTTAATGAGAAGCATTATAAAGACCAATCACAAATGTACAACATGTCCACATCATTACATAAATTGGTATATGTTTCAATTTTTCATTACATGTACATACCAAATGTCATAGTTCAAAATTTAAATATTCTCTCCAATAGTATCAATTTTATCATCTACTTCCACAATTGAGAGCTCCAACTGGTTCATCAAGCGATAAATTAGCTGTCTCAAGTGTACCTACATCTTTGAATGAATCTGTAGAGAAAGCTCCAAACCTTGTATATACTTCTTCGATACATAATTACAAGTATGAATACATTTATATAGAGGAAGAAGAAAGAGAGAAATCTCAATCCAAGATGTGAGACTAATACAAATAGGGAGAGAGAGAGAGAGAAGAGGGAAGAATGGGCCCCTAGATGAGCCTTAAAGTGGGCTTTTCTAACACTCCCCCGCAAGCTGGAGTGTACAAGTCGTAGGCACCAAGCTTGGATAAAAACTGGTAGTATAGAGGCCGGGAGAGAGCTTTAGTCAGGATGTCAGCCACTTGGCTTGCAGTAGGAACATGCTCTAAATTTATCTTCTTTGCCTGAACCTTTTCTCGGATGAAGTGACAGTCAAGTTCAATATGCTTTGTGCGTTCGTGAAATACAGGATTCTTGGCAATATGGATTGTTGCTTGACTGTCACAAAATAGGGTCTCTGGCGATGAGAGACGAACACCCAAGTCTCTCAGAAGGCTCTCAAGCCAAGTCAACTCAGAAACAACAGCAGCCATAGCCCGGTACTCAACTTCAGCATAAGAGTGAGCAACCACATTCTGTTTCTTGCTACGCCGGGTTATGAGATGTCCACCGAAGTAGGTACAGAAGCCTGTTGTGGAACGCCTATCATCAATGGACCCGACATAGTCAGCGTCAGAGTAAGCGACAAGGGATAAAGAAGTGCATGACTTGTACACAAGCCCTTGTCCTGGAGCGTTCTTGAGATTCCGAAGAATGCGCTCGACAGCTTGAAGATGAGATGTCCTCGGGGCATGCATAAATCGACTCACGACTCCAACGACAAAGGAGATGTCTGGTCGAGTAGCTGTAAGGTAGATCAGTTTCCCAACCAGGCGTCTGTAGTATTCCGGATTCGTAAGCAGCTCATCGGAGTCAGAGCTATGGGTCGATAGCCTGTGATTCGCGTCCATTGGAGTATCCGTAGGTTTGCATCCTGAATAGCCAGCATCATGAAGAAGATCCATACAATACTTCCTTTGGGATAATACAAGACCATCAGGCCGTCGTGCAACCTCAAGCCCGAGAAAATACCGTAGGTTACCAAGATCTTTGGTCTGAAAGGCGGAGTTCAACTGTTGCTTGGTATGTTGTATCCCTGTTGTATCGTCGCCAGTAATGAGGATATCGTCAACATACACAAGTAGAATCACTGTTCCGGTTGGCCGATGTCGAGTGAAGAGAGATAAGTCAGCCGAGCTCCTAGTGAAGCCAATATTGCGGACTACCGTGCTGAATTTGTCAAACCAAGCGCGCGGGGATTGTTTGAGACCATAAATGGATTTCCGAAGATGACAAACCCGAGACTCCCCCGTGGTCTCAAACCCGGGAGGTTGATGCATGTAAACAGTCTCCTGAAGATCACCATTGAGAAAGACGTTCTTAACATCCAGCTGATAAAGAGGCCAATGACGGTGAACAGCCAATGATAGAAGAACTCGGACAGTGTTCATTTTGGCCACCGGGGAGAACGTTTCCTCATAATCAAGGCCCTGTTGCTGAGTAAAACCCCGGGCCACAAGGCGGGCCTTGAGACGCTCAACGGTGCCATCTGCCGCATGTTTAATAACAAAGAGCCACTTGCAGCTAACACAGGATTGACCCGCAGGAAGAGGTACCAGATCCCAAGTGCGGTTGGCCCAGAGAGCCCGCATTTCATCTTCCATGGCCGCCCGCCATCCGGGGTGCTGAAGAGCCTCCTGTAAAGAAGTAGGAGTTGAGGTAGAGGATAAAGAGAGAGCACTCTGACGGAGTTCCGGAGAGAGGCGGTGAAGAGAGAAAAAGTTGGCCATCGAGTGGGCAGTGGAAGCAGTTGTCGGATCCGCAGGTTGCAAAGCATCATTAGAGCAGGGCAGCTCTCGTACGGTAGTAGACGAGGGGGACGGCGAGTGTACACACGAATAACTGGTGGTGTAGGTGATTTAAGAGGGTTGGGTGGGGAAGGGAGAGGTGGGATGGTGGAAGGGACGGGGATAACAGGTCGCGGGAGAGGTGGCGGAAGAGGAGGGTCAGTAGATGGAGAGTAGTATGGCTGATGTTCGGGAAGGTGACATCAGCAGAAGTGACCACCTTGCGGTCTGTGGGAGAAAAACAAAGGTAGCCCTTCTGAGTGCGAGAATAGCCCACAAACATATATTTAGTGGCACGGGGAGCAAGCTTGTCAGTAGACGGACCAAGATGATGAACAAAACACACACAACCAAACACGCGTGGGGTGATGGAGAAGGTAGGGTGGGAGGGAAAAAGGAGATTGTAGGGAACCGCAAAATTGAGGATAGATGAAGGCAGACGGTTAATAAGAGTGCAAGCGGTGGAAACCGCAAAATTCCAATATTGTTTTGGAACATTCATCCGAAGCATAAGGGAGCGGGTGACCTCGAGCAGGTGTCGATTCTTGTGTTCAGCAACGCCATTTTGTTGGGGGGTATAGACACAGGAGGTCTGATGGATGACCCCAAACTCCGCACAGAGGTGAGAGAAGGTATGACTGATGTATTCGCGGGCATTATCGGTGCAGAGGGTTTTAATGGTTGTGGAGAACTGGTTGCGAGTTTCAATAAAGAAGGTCCGGAATACACCGGGTAATTCAGAGTGGTCACGAAGGAGGTACAGCCAGGTCACCCGAGAGTAGTCATCGACAAATGTGACAAAGTAGCGGTATCCAAAGACACTGGGAATTTTGTAAGGGCCCCAAATATCGGAGTGAACAAGATCAAAGGGAGCAGGACGCTGAGAAGGATGTGGTGGGAACGGAGAGCGATGATGTTTCCCATAGATACAAGACTCACACGTGAACTCGTGGAAGGACACGTCGGGGAGAGAATTTTTGAGAATGTTGAGAGGAGCATGACCCAGACGTCGGTGCCAGTCAACGGAGCTAAGAGACGACAGCACCGTTAGAGGATACGGGTTAAGGATATAGAGACCATTCGACAGATGCCCTTTTCCAATGATGGTTTGCGTCTTGCGATCCTGCACAACACATGAGTTAGAAGAAAATATAACAGCACAATCGAGGTCAGCAGTGAGGCGACCAATAGAGAGAAGGTTGAACGGAGAGCCCGGAACATGAAGGGCAGAGCGAAGAGTAATGGATGGAGTGAAGTGGATATCTGTAGCACCAGAGACGGGAAGTGTGTCCCCACTAGCAACAGTAATGAACTGGGGATGCACGAAGGGCAAATATTTTGGTGGTTTCCGTGATGTAATGTGGTGAGAGGCCCCGGAATCCAAAATCCATGAGGAGCTGTGAGCAAGGCAGGAGGTACCACCATCGGAAACAGATACCACAGAACCCGGAGGACAGCCGATCATTGTGCAAGGAGAAGACTGCAGCAGACAGGAAGACCGCAGCAAGCAGCGACAAGAAACGGCAGGCGGTGCGGTTAGGAGAAGACCGCAGCAAAAGCACACCCTTGGCGAATAAGGAATGAGACCGGGCGGATAGAAGCAGACTGTACCAAGGTCAAACACAGAAGGACGCAACGAGAGGGAACAGACCGCGCAGTCACACCAGCGAGGAGGCAGATCGCGACCAAAATGCGGAAACAGAGAGTCCGCACGGTCTAGGTGGACACAACAGCGGTCACAGCACAGGAAACAGTCCGCAGCGGACAGGAGCATACCACACGAAGAGAAGGAGAGGCCGGCGGATAAGAGCAATGACCGCGGGAGGAAGCCGAGCGGCTAGAGGAGAGAGACCGCGACCAAGATGCGGGTGAGAAAGAGACAACCCGCACGGTCAGGCAGATCACAGCGGCGAACAAAAAAGAAATCCGCGAGTATAGAGACAAGCAGATTAGGGAGAGCAGAAGCAGGCGAGCGAGAACAAGACCGCATCGAACAGGAACAGTCTGCAAGCAAGGCAGTCCGCGAACAGACAGAAGCGGAGAGCAAATCGGCGGACTGACGATAGGCCGCTGGCGAGTCGGAACCACGGAGAAGAAGAGAGACCGCGAGTAGGAACTCGAGCGGTTAGAAGAGAGAGACCGCGAGTAGGAACTCGAGCGGCTAGAGGAGAGAGAGATGGAGCGGCTAGAAGCAGACAAACTGCAAGCGGCAAAAGAAGCCGCAGAAGGAAGTGGGGCCCACGGGGTGAGAAGAGAGGATATAAAAGGATGGAGGGGTGGATCCACGGGAGGAAGAGAAGAAGAGGAGAGGGCAGCGGTTTAACAAGGGAGAAGCCGCTGAGAGAAGCGACGGGTAGAACAGGCCGCTACCCGGTGCGAGTAGAGTGCAAGGTCGCAGTGGAATAGCGGACAGGAGACAAGTCGGGCGGTTAGAGAAAGGGAGACCGCGAGGTCGGAATCGCTGCCTCTGATACCATGTAGAGAAAGCTCCAAACCTTGTATATACTTCTTCAATACATAATTACAAGTATGAATACATTTATATATAGGAAGAAGAAAGAGAGAAATCTCAATCCAAGATGTGGGACTAATACAAATAGGGAGAGAGAGAGAGAGAGAGAAGAGGGAAGAATGGGCCCCTAGATGGGCCTTAAAGTGGGCTTTTCTAACAGAATCAAAGCCATCGTCCTCAATATCCCACAATCTAGACTATCCTTCATTTTATATTTGACCTCTTCTTCAAAGAAGTCGAAGATTGATATGAATACTAATTAATCTTTAGCACGTTGCGGTGTCATTCGGTTTCTTTTCAAAGCTATAGTTTGAAGCGAAGGGGACGACGAACTATGATTAATCTAATAAGTCTTTGCATCTAAGAGATAACGATTTTGAATTGAATCATAATCATTAAAATCTCACTATTTATCAATGAATTCCGCACACTCCTTGATGACAACATTACGCTCCATTAAGGTTGAGTCCTTGAGAAATATTTTTTCAAACATTTAATCCTTTTCTTGCTATCTTTCAGATCTTTATGAGAAGCAACTCTATTTGTATTTTTCGCTAGCCATTATTCACTATAATATCTATTAAAATAACCAAAAATTATTAAGTTAAAAGGTCAATAATACAAAGGCATCAAAAATAAATTCGAAGCGGAGTATTATTCTTGTTCCAACGATACACAAGAATAGCATGTACTTCCTCAAAAAAGATAGATACATCTTCTCTTTTCCTCTCTTAGCATAGATAGCCTTCTTCACCCTTTTAATCATTATGTCTCACATATCATATACTAAATGAAGACAATGTTTATCCATATCACAAAAGTGAATCATATTATATGTAGGAGCGGTGAATGAAAGAATGTACTCATTGGATTCTCACCAATCATCATTCCACACTCTCTTTCACATATTTAGCTTTTTTCATTTCATCATCACGATATATAAGTCAATGATTGCTAATAACCATTCTTTGGAGTCCGTTCTTTATAAGTTTGAATTGTTTTAACATGGTCATTGATGTAAACCGAGTTTCGACAATAAATAATAATTTTAAGCTCACAAGCTCATTAAACATCGCTAATCTTATGAAATGATTCATTGTATAATTTTTAATGAACGTTGCATCATCACCTATATGGGTAATTCATGAGCATTTTGCCGCATTTGCCGTACACTATGAGCCCAAAAAATTGATGGAAACTCACTCTCAATTAGTTAGCCCGCCCCTTGCAATTTGCCGTATTATCCGTTATAACTTGAATAATGTTTTCATGTCCAATATCTAAAATTACCTCCTTGATCAAAAATGCAATGAAGTACTTGTCTTTGATTTGGCCTTCACAATTAATCGCCTTCAAGAACATTGTTTTTGAATCCATTATTGCCATAAAATTGATGAGTGAACTTTTTTGTGGATTGCTCCATCCGCCGTTTATAATACAACTCCTTTATCGACCCACATCGCTCTCAAATGAACTAATCTTCTTTCAATTTCTATATTCTCCTCCAACAACAAGGCGGTTCTGACCCACATCGTTCTCGATGAATTATATTCGGATGATACCACAAGGTTATGACTAGCGACAAATGAATATAATTCTCTTCAATATAGATTTCTTCCTAGATTGAAAGGCAACCCTGCCAAATAAATAATCTAGCAATTAAGGCATCCAAATGAGCTCTATCCTCATTATTGAATGCACTAGAAATTGGATTATTTCTGCTATCGCTTGGGTCATGATTTCTTCTTCATTTATCACCAACACTTCGAGCTCCACTTGAAGTACTTGGAACTACGGGTATATATTTTGGAAGTCGTCGCTCAATAAGCTCTTGAGCATCTTTATCTTCCTTCTACATGTCCTTGTATGTGGAAGCCAGAACCTTGGTACATACTCCGATTCTGTTACTCTTAATCCTCAATAAATGACCCTTCACGCGAGCGTATGAACTTTTTGTAAGTTTTACCACAAAATTACATATCCAACATTCCAACTTATACTTTCACCTTCTTTAGTTAACTTTCTCCCTCTTGTCACATATTTCTATAGTTGCTTTTCTTCATTTTCAGGCACAGCGCAACTTGAATCCATGTGACCATGGTTGTCAAGATCGAGATCCTAAGTGAGCTTGTTTCGAGATTGAATTAGCTTGAATCAATAAATTGAGCAGTATGTGAATAATTATATTATTATTTTTTGAATGAATAAATAAAAAAGATAATATTATACTAAGTTTACTTTTCATTTCAGATAGGACACTCAATGTCTACTAACAATACAAAAAGAGCAATGTTAAAGGCACATATGTTTTGACTATGTGCACCCAAATGTTATGTGCACCTAAAAATATTTTATTTGTAGCGAAACTTTATATGTGCACCCAAATTGAAACATAAAAAAGAGCATTTTAAAATAAATAAAGAGTTGTGCATTAGTCTATATAAACCCACAAATACATCACGCTTGTCAAAACTATTAGAACTTAAACTCGGTAAGTAACACATTCTTAGAGGTTTTTATTCTCCAAAATACTCCCAAAATCTTCAGACTTAGTGTTTGTTTGAACATCCTCCTGCATAACATAGAACATTTGTGAATGAGTTCCCTTCATTGAAATCAAATCTCTTGAACACATGTACTATCAATTAAAGTCATAAAACCTGTTATAACAAATGATTCTTGATATGGAAGGCAGTATAAATCCCTTCATTGAAGTCAAAGCTCTCAAAATAATTTATGTAATATCTGCATGCGTCAAATGATTATTGATATGAAGGTTACATTATAAAAATAACAATATGGGAAAAAGTATTTGACATACCTTCTTAAGGATCGGCTAAGTTGATTACATGAGATTCCGACTCTTTGGTTAAATTCCATTTCTCTGCTATCGATTCATGATATCTCAACCATGGAGAGAAAACAAGTGGTAGTAAAGAGTCTTCTTTCATCAGTATCCGTATAAAATGATTATCGTTCACATATCCAATATAAATTACCATTCAATTCTCTGGAGGCGCAAAATGCAACGACAAAAAAGTAAAAGATTGGTATTTTGAGTAATGAACCAAGATGATATTATAGCATGATGCAACTACAAGCCCAATGCCAGACATTGTCATGCACTTTTTAGGAGGTGCTGGAATTGTATTACAATCAAGTGACAACATCAAATTCAACCGCCTTACTTTGCCAAATATGTTAGTATACAAAGTTTTGTTATTTTTCATTTCCATAGTCAAATCCTGACGCACTTGTACCCAATTATCTCCCATGTTTAAAGCATGACTAATAGCCCTATAGCCACAATGCTCATCTCCCACCATATCTATTGCATCAATTATATATTGTGAAATATATGACGACATTTCTTTGCAGATATTTTCAAGGAATCTTTTACCCCTTGAAGTATAATTCTTTCTACTAGGTGGGTCTACATTTTGATGTTCACCCATTAGAATATGCTCAAATAGAGATGGATCTCTTCTTGTAGATTTGAAGTCATTCCTATCCTTGTTTAGACTCCCTCTAGGTCTTCCTTTTATCCTAATTGTAAGAAAAGGTTCTTTTGTTTGGCTTGTATTCGGATTCCAAAGCTCACGAAGTTTTCGCTTCAATTCATTTTTCGGAATATCCGTAGAATTGTTGTATTTGGAGAGTATTCCATCCAAATCCACTTATATGTCATGCATTTACTCATTTTCTTCCTTAACCTTGCATGTATCCTCTGTATTGCACACTAAACGTAATTGTTGCCGGTGCTTATGAATCATCCATAAAGGAAAAGAGGCCGGGTTAGTAATGTATGATATTTACTCATGCCCGCACGGTAAGCCCATAGTGAGTCTCACTTTGTGAGTGCAATTTGTCCAATTATGCTTCCCGCTCTTTACCAATTCTTCCTCCCTTTTTATTACTTGTAATGCAGCTACTGAAATAGAGCCAAGCAATTCAGTGTACAAAGAGCTTTTGTAGCCTGTATTAACTTGGATTGAATTTTGACCAAATGAATGTTTAATTCTTGTGTGTTGATGATTAATCATTTGATCATATGTTTTCTAAATGGTTGTCAAGTTTCCAATCGAAACTTCAAGAAATCGTTTAAGCTGACCGTGTCCACTTTCTACCCGATTAGTTGTGCAGTGTCCAAAGTGCAAAAAATGATCCACCCAAGCAGAAATAAATGACTCTTTATACGACTCAATCAATGTTGTAAATACATATTGTAGTACATCAACATATTTCTTCTCATAAGTACTTTGCAAAGAACGGAAACGATCATTAAAATCAAGTAGTGTTGGCGAGTTTACAACATTTTGCCATGAAGATAAAAATCTATCAAACTCTTCCTGCTTTGAAGTATTTCTTGCAGTGTGCAAGAATGTTCCTGTTAATAGGGACTTGACATAAAATGATATGATCTTGGGGGAAAATAACTTTAATAGCATTCCATAATGCAATTTCCCGATCTATCACGAAAACACCTGGTTTTGAAGTTTTATCTAAAAGTGCTTTAAATCTTTCAAGTGTCCATGTGTACCTTGATTCAGTTTCATTTGACATGAAAACAACTGAGGAAAATAAAATATAAATTTGTTGATGTCAACTCCACACTAGAAAGCAAAAGCAATCTGTAACGATTGGTCTTGTATGTGCAATCTGACATAAAAACATTTGAAAACATGTTACTTAGTTGCACTGCAATTGGACGAGCAAAATACAAAAAATTCCAAACTTTTACTACTATTGTTCACATGATTGTAATTGATATAGCCGGCTTCAGTAATGCACTGTAGAGAAACTGTATAGGGGTGAACCATCTAACTTTTTTTGGACAGTCTAATTTTTTCATTATAAATTGTTCTCATATCTGAACAATTGTTTGAATTTCTTTTTTTCAAAACAGACAAAATTTTGCGAGGTTCACACCCGACGCGAACATTTCTTTAACAACCTTTTGCACATTCTCATCTAATCTCGCAGCCTATGCATGTGCCTCTAGATGAACAAACTATGATCTAATCTCCCAGCGTATTCATCCAAACACATCTCTTTGGCCTTGTAATGCAAAAGTACATCCACATCGCTTGGAACTTGTTTTTCTAAGATTTTTTTAATGAATCCTTTATTACGCTGATTTTTTCGGGGTAGACCACCTCTATCACAACCAAACATTATCCTAAGTTTACCTCATTAAACAATTTTATCGGATCTTTGAATGATTACAACAAACCCTATACCGTCTTGCAACATTATGAGCCCATTCAACCAAATTATCTCTACTTGAAAAAATAGTATCAGTGATAAATTCAATTTTGACATCTAAATGTGTAGTATTAGTAGATTCTTCAAGCAATGTCAAATCCACTTTAGAACACAGACACAAAAAGCAAATACCTGAAAAATGTGTTAACCAATATTACAAACGATACCATACAACGTTCAAAAAATGTTTGAAAAACCACTATCTAAAGATTTTGAAATCCCAAAAAAATGAAGAAAATTTCTTACCCGAGTCAAGAGGTAGAAATGAAAGGCAAGAAATCATAGATTCAATGGCGTAATAAAGTATTATTTGCCTGTAGGAGGAAGATAACATCAAAAAAGAGGCAAAACCTATTTCAATGTAGTGCAGATGAACAGTACCGAGGTTTGAGGGAGGGGCGGCAAGGGGTCGGCAAACGGAGCAGGAGTCACCAGAGTATGAAATAGAGGCGAAGGCCGATGGAGAAACTGTGCGGCGGAAGGCGGAAGGGTGGCAACGAACGTCCAGGGAGAACACCACACTCACGTTTATTATTTTGCCTGCGCTTAGGGCTTCGGTCGGGTAGAAAGGAATAGGATTAAACCAGGTTTATTTGTTGTTTTAATGAGTGCAGGTAGCGATAAACCGCCAGCCTTTAACATTGCTCTAAAAAATTGGATTGATGGATTAGTGGAAGCCTATAAACAGGAAGACGCACCCAAATTGCTATATTGCTCGTACGCTAGAAGCAAGACGCTTGAGTTGCTTGTATATTAGATTTCTAACCCCTAGATTGCTCGTACGCTAGAAAGGAAGAGAAGATGTCGGCCTGAAAGTAGGAAGCCGGAAACCACTAGATTACCAACCATTGGATTGCTCATATGTAGAAATATAAGATAAGACACTGACACCAATTGAAATGAAGCCTGTTAAGGAAGAAAAAGGATGACATGTCTGGACTGAAAACGACTGAAGAAGTCGCTCTTGGCCTCTGCTTGCAGTTGACAATCAACATTTGAGATACAGTAAAACAACATGATATGATTCTGCGATGGGGTATGAGGGTGGGATTGGTATATGGATAAGCAGTGAGTTGTGGTCATTGGACCGGTTGAATGTGGTCGGGATAGGGTTGAACATGTTTCTAGTTATCTTTGGTCGAATCGATAGAATCGGGTTGGGATCGCGATCCCATTCGTAGATGTGTCGATTTAGATCCCAGGTAAGATCCAGATCGATTTACAAAATTTGGATCGTAGGATCTTAGATCCTACGATCCGGATTGCAATCCTGATAATCATGCATGTTACGCAAAATAAGACCTAATTTGGACAACAAATAATATTATGCGAACTAATTAACTGATTAAAAACTGAAATTGAAGATACTAAGCTTGACCCAACATACAAGCATTCTACATAAACTAAAATTAATTAATATATAAAATTACGCCAAAGCTTAACCCAACATACAATCATATATAAACTAATTGCATATAAGAATGAAAAATTGAAAACCGAAGGCATTGCATAGATCTAAAATAGTGAAATGAGAGACTTTAGTTATTTCAAGATAAAACTAAAAACCTGCTATAATTTGAGACGATTTATGCATTCTGTATAGTTCTAAAAATTAATATAATTTGATCACTTGTAAACTATAGTAGAAAAAACAACTATAAGTTGATCACTTACAATTTCGCAATCAGTAAATTGGAAAGAATGAAAAAGACTACAAAAGAAACAACTATAGCAGAAGAAAAAAATTGCAGATGTTGTAAATGATGGAAAGAATAAAAACTAAATGCATTGCATAGACTTAAAATAGTGAAATGAGAGTCAACAATAAATATGTTTCATGTGAATGATAAAGAAATTGCAAGGTACCGTCGGCGTCGAAGAGCGGGAGGAGTTCGGAGCAGAAGGCATGATGAGATGTAGGCGCCGAAGAGGAGCAGGAGGCCTGAGGTTTAGGGGCATAGTGAGCAAGAGGCATGAGAACCCATCAACGTCGAAGAGGACTAGGAGGTGTAAGAAAATGATGACATCATAATTAGGTTTTGTGAAGTCATCGAGACATAAAACATCCCTTCTGCTTTCTGCTGTTACTTGACTCAAAATGCATATCCTGCAAGTGGGATAAACGTTTCCTCCTTTTTATTAAATTTTAATGTGTGGACGTTTCGGGAATGCGTTTCCAAACATTTCCTGCCCCCGATATATGTTTGAGCCAATATATGAGACAATTTTAAGTATTCATGTTTCATGGTATATCATAGCTAGATGCGTGTGTACTCTACTGTAATTTTAATCGAGTCTATATTTTCTTTATTAGGAAATTAAAAAGAGTTTAAATGTGTATAAAATTTCTCGTTGCTATCCTAGGGATCTCATATCAGTGATGTCATGTATATATGCTAATCTATGTCAACACTGGGTTGGATGGTTGGGATTTTGATGTGAGCCCAATTCCAATGAAAATGGACCTTTTATTCTAATTCTGGGGGTCTCAATTCCGTCCAACCAAATGGATATTTAGAGAAATTTAAGATGCATGACAAAGCTTACCTATCTTGATGATGAATTTCCGCAAATGAGTAACTGCATTGGAAAAGTTTTTTTTTATAGGGATAATTAGGAAAATATTATACTTACACTTAGATTTTAAGTGTACCTTAGATCCTCTTGGGGTTTACTTGCTACTGGCATGGACTTCAACCCTGCATTATTAAACACTTTCACGAGTCTGAATGATTTAGTGTTCTTAGACAATGAAAAGCTATTCCGAGCACCACTAGAGGCTGTCATGGGGGACCTAGTGATTGTTGAAGCCTATGCTTTGATCTTTTCAAGTTTCCCAAGTGACGGAAACAGTCAACCATCAACATAGGCCGAGGGCTGTTGTGAAGAACAATGAGGGAGACACAGGGCACACAAACAAACAGATGTTTTTTGATGAGAAGTAATTTGGATTTTATTCCATGAAGATCCTTAATAAGCAATCGAACTTTCAAAATACAGAGATTCTCTACAATTCTTGAATAACTCTCCTTACAACAAAGAGGAAGTTTAAATTACTTATGCTCTTTGAAATTAAAAAAAAAAACTTAGTTAAACAACAATTTACTGGAATAAAAAAACAATTAACAAAATACAAATCATGTTGGCTGATTGTTTGATCTTAGTAAACAAGCGTTTTGATTCCCACCTGGCCCATGGATCATATTTTTATTTGTTTTGAGCGTATACATAGTCCAAAAGATGCACCATGATGCTTTATATCTCGACGTCTTCTCAAAACTTAATCCCGATATCATCATTTCCTCACGCTTCCTAGTCCTCTTCGATGCCGACGGGCTCTCATTCCTCTTGCTCTCTACGGCCTGCTCCTCATGCCTTTTGCTCCACTTCGGCTCCGACATTTCCTCACACCTTCTGCTTCAAACTCCTCCCGCTCTTGGATGCCGATGACACCTCACGATTTGTTTCCCGTTCCCATGCAACATTTTTTATTGATGACTCTCATTTCACTATTTTAGGTTTATGCATTGCATTTAGTTTTCATTTTTTCCATCAATGCATTTAGTTTTCATTCTGTATCATTCTTTCCAGTTTACCGATTGTGAAATTGCAAGTGATTAACTTATAATTGTTTTTAGGTTTATGCAATGCATGTAGTTTTTGTTCTCTCCATCAGTGCATGTAGTTTTCATTCTTTATCTTTCTTTCCAGTTTACTGATTGTGAAATTACAAGTGATCAACTTATAGTTGTTTTTCTAGTGTAGTTTGCAGGTGATCAAGTTATAGCCGTTTTTTAGATCTATACAGATTGCAGAAAGAAAAAAAATATGATCACATTATGCTGAAATCATTTCAAATTATAGTAGTTTTTTAGTTTTTTCGTGAAAAACTAAAGGCTCTCATTTCACTATTTTAGGTGTATGCAATGCCTTCGATTTTCAACTTTTCATTGTTGTACACAATTAGTTTATATATGCTTGTATGTTGGGTTAAGCTTTAGGGTAATTTTAGATTATTAATTGATTTTAGTTTATATAGAATGTTTGTATGTTGGGCCGATTTGTATCTTCAATTTTAGTTTTTTAATCAGCTAATTAGTTTGCATAATATTATTTGTTGATTAAATTTGGTCCTATTTTGCGTAACATGAATTCAAGTTGCAGTGTGACTGAAAATGAAGAAAAGTATCTTTGGAAATATGTGACAAGAGGGAATTAGTTGACTGAAGGAGGTAGAAGTATAAGTTGGACATGTAATTTTTGTGGTAAAGCTTACAAAAGCTAAAGGTCATTTATTTAAGATTAAGAGTAGCGGAATCAGAGCATGCACCAAGGTTCCAACTTTCACATGCAAGGACATGTTAAAGGAAGATAAAGATGCTCAAGAGCTTATTGAGCGATATTGGTAGCTCCAAGTACTTCAAGTGAAGCTGGAAGTGTTGGAGGTAAATGACGAAGAAATGATAATTCAAGCGGTAGCGGAAAGAGTCCAATTTCTAGTGCATTCAATAATGATATATAGCTCATTTGGATGCCTTAATTGCTAAAGCATTTTATTCGACAGGGTTGTCTTTCAATCTAACAAAAAGTCCGTATTGGTGGGAATCATATTCCTTTGCCGCTAGTCGTAACCTTGTGGGATATATACCACCCGATTATAATTCATCGAGAACCACCTTGTTGTTGAAGGACAAAGAAATTGAAAGAAGATTAGCTCATTTAAGAGGGATGTAGGTCGATATGAGAGTTAACATTGTAAGAGACGAATGGAACGATCCACATAATGTCTTTTATCAAATTTATGACAATAACATATTCAAAAACAATGTTCTTGAAGACGGTTAATTGTGAAGATCAAAACAAAGACAAATACTTCATTGCATCTTTGATAAAGGAGGTAATTCTAGAAATTGAACATGAAAAGTTTATTCAAGTTCTAACAAATAATGCGACAAATTGTAATGGGGAGGGTCAACTAATTGACAGTGAGTTTTCATCAATTTTTTGGACTCATTGTGTGGTGTATACTCTCAATCTAACATTGAAGAACATATGTGCCACTAAGAATTCAGAGAATAATTCATTTATATATGAAAAGTGCTCATGGATTACCCATATAAATGATGATGCAATGTTCATTAAAAACTATATAATGAATCATTCCAAGAGATTAGCGATGTTTAATGAGTTTGTGAGATTAAAATTATTATCTATTATTGAAAATCATTTTGCATCAATGATCATCATGTAAAAATAATTCAAACATATAAAGAATGAACTCCAAAGAATGATTATTAGTGATCATTGGCTTATATATCGTGATGATGATATGAAAAAGCTAGATATGTGAAAGAGAAGGTGTTGAGTGATGATTGGTGGGAATCTATTCAGTGCATTCTTTCATTCACCGCTCTTATATATGATATGATTCACTTTTGTGATACAGATAAGCCTCGCCTTCATTTAGTATATGATATGTGAGACTTAATGATTAAAAGGGCGAAGAAGGCTATATATGCTCAAGAGAGGAAAAGAGAAGATGTATCTACCTTTTTTGAGGTAGTACATGCTATTCTTGTGGATCATTGGAACAAAAATTATACTCTCTTCGTTGCTTTGACATTCATTAAATCCAAGGTAAATTTTCTTCTAATAACAAATTTTTTTTTGATGCCTTTGTATTATTGACTTTTTAACTTAATAATTTTCAATTATTTTACATTTTTACTAGATATTATAGTGAATAATGGCTAGCGGAGGATACAACTAGAGTTGTTCCTCATAATGATCCTGAAGTTAGCAAGGAAATAATTAATGCTTGAAAAAATATTTCCCAACCCTGATGGTGTGTAATGTAGTCGCTAAGGAGTATGCAGAATTCATAGATAAATCAGGAGATTTTAATGATTATGAGATTTAATTCAAAATCGTTCTCTTAAATGCAAAGACTTGGTGGATTAATAATGGTTCGTCGGCCCCTTCGCTTCTAACTTTGAAGCTATTAGTATGATCTTCTTCATGTGCTGAGAGTAATTGGAGTACTTACTCTTTTATCCATTTAATGAAAAGGAACCGAATGACATTGCAATGTGTTGAAGATTTAATAAGTATCCTTAGCAATCTTTGACTTCTTTCAAGAAAATATCAAAAGTACAATGAAAGAGAGTCTAGATTGTTGGATATTACTGGCGATGACTTTGGGTCATTCAAAGATATAGGTACTCTTGAGATAGCTAATCTATCGCTTGATGAACCATGGTTGAAGCTCTCGATTTTGAAAGAAGACGATGAAATTGATAATATTGGAGAGAATGTTTAATTTTTGAACTATTGATAATTTGTATGTACGTGTAATGAAAAATTGAAATATTTATCAATTTATATAATGATGTGGACATGTGATACATTAGTGATTGGTCTTTTTAATACTTCTCATTGATTATTTTCTATATTTCTTATATCATTATGATATTATATGAATTATGAAATGCGAATGGTATATAATATATATGTTGTACTCTTATAAAATTATTTTTATAATTCAAGATATGTATACTTTGCTTGTTTCTAGATTAATTAATAATTATATTTAAATAATTAATTTTTTTAAAACGTTTCCCATATCCTAGTTTTTTGAAAAATCACGTTTCTCGTATTCGTTTTGTATCATATCCTATCCTTGTACCCGTGCTACATAGATTTGAAGTTATACTTTCTGATTCAACACCAAAAAACCACATGAATGTTTTCAACTTCAAAAGTGTTGAAACAAACCCTTTCAAATTTTGTTCAAGATAAATATCTTTCTCCATCTTTTCCAAAAAACAAGGATTAAATACTAAGTCTTGAATTCCATCAGCCAAAAAAGGAGATCCATTTGCCTCTTCCACATGATAGGCTTATAAAGTTTTGATGAAGTTTCTTCATCTGATGATCCCATCCCCATTAGATGAACTCCTCCATCCTCATTCTCTGTACTCTGTCTCTAGATTGACATAGAAATTGAAGGATCACCACCTCCTGAAAAATTTCCGATGAAGAAAGCCCCAAAACCTCATTGTTATAAAGTAGAAAAAGGAAGCGAAAAGAAGAGAACAAGCCGAATAAACTTTTGAATAATCGAAATTTTATTATCCAAAAAAGATAACTATTACAAAGGTATGCCCTCCCTTATATAGAATGGAGGAGAGAAGAGAGAATACAAATAAGAGATGTGAGACTAAAATTTACAAGCTAAGCGGACTGTACAAAGTAAAACCGCACAGGCCGCGCGGTTAGACAGAAGGACTAACCGCACGGCTTACAATAAGAGATGCAGAGAGGTCGCCTGTGAAGATTGCTAGACCGCCCGGTTTACAAGTCGCCGAGTCAAACCGCCAGACCGCGCGGTCTCCAACCTGCCAAGACAGAACCGCCCGGTCTCCAACTTCAACACTCCCCCTCAAGCTGGAGCATATATATCAATCATGCCCAGCTTGTCGCAAACATGCAGAAACGAGGCGGAGACTGGCTTGGTAAAGATGTCAGCTAGCTCTTTATCAGATGTGACAAACGGAGTGCAAATCTGTTCTTTTAAAATCTCTTCACGAATGAAATGGCAGTCAACCTCAATGTGCTTTGTTCTTTCATGGAATACCGGATTTTTGGAGATGTATATGGCGGCCTTGTTATCACAGAACATAGGTAGAGGATGGTTGTACACCTCTCCTAAATCTAGCATGAGAGCCCGCAACCATTTCAACTCACAAGTGGTTGACGCCATACTGCGATACTCAGCTTCTGCACTGGACCTGGAGACAACAGACTGCTTTTTACTCTTCCAGCTCACCAGATTTCCCCCAACAAAGGTGCAAAAACCTGAGGTAGACTTGCGATCCCCTTTGTCATCAGCATAACTTGCATCTGAGTAGGCTTCAATCCTCAGATGACCATTCTTCTGAAACATTAATCCTTTCCCAGGCGCTGCTTTGACATATTCCAAGATCCGCAAGGCGGACTGAAGATGACAATCCCTGGGCGCTTGCATGAATTGACTCACCTTGCCCACAGCATAAGAAATGTCGGGTCTGGTCACTGTGAGATATATGAGCTTACCAACCAGACGCCTGTACCGCGAAACTATCTGAAAGAAGAGGCGAATCATCTGTCCAGGTTTTGTCCTCCCCAATAGCCATGGACATCGGGCAGGTTTAGCTCCAGTCAATCCTGCCTCTTTTAAAAGATCAAGGGCATACTTACGCTGAGAGAGAACTAAGGAGTCGGGCTTCCGAGAGAGTTCGATCCCCAGAAAGTACTTTGGAGAGCCCATATCTTTAGTGATCAGATGTTGGCGAAGATGTAGCTTTGTCAGGGCTACCCCTTCCTGGTCATCGCCAGTGAGAAGAATATCATCGACGTATACAGCAAGAACAACCAGCCCAGAAGGAGTTTTGCGAATAAAGAGAGAGTGATCAGCAGAGCTTCGCACAAAACCAACAGCCGCCACAATAACCGCTGAACTTGTCAAACCAAGCTCGAGGACTCTGCTTGAGGCCATAAATTGCCTTCTGCAGCCGGCATACTCGTGTCTCCCCCTGAGCAACATACCCAGGAGGTTGCTCCATGTAAACGGCCTCGTGAAGATCACCATAAAGGAAGGCATTCTTGACGTCCAGCTGAGAAATTGGCCAATCCCGATTGACGGCCACAGAGAGAAGAACCCGGATTGTGCTGAGACGAGCCACAGGGGAGAAGGTGTCAAAGTAATCAACCCCATAGGTCTGAGTAAAGCCCTTAGCCACAAGGCGAGCCTTATACCGATCCACAGTGCCGTCTGGGCTAAATTTGACCACAAAGACCCAGCGACAGCCAACAACATCAGTGCCAAAGGGAGGAGGAACAAGAGTCCAGGTACCCCGCTCAGTGAGGGTCGTCATTTCCTCATCCATGGCCATCTTCCAGTGAGGAATAGCAAGGGCCTCCTGATAGGAGCGGGGTGTGGCAGTGGCAGAGATAGCCAGTGCAAAGGCCCTGCGAGAAGGAGTAAGACGATCATAGGAAACAACAGCAGCAAGGGGGTGTAAGGTGCACGTCCGCACCCCTTTGCGAAGAGCTATAGGAAGATCCAGGTCAGCCGGGCCCGCGGCATCCGGAGCATCCGTGGTAGAGAAAGATGGCCCGGGAGAAGAGAGCGACGGCAGCGGAGAGGAGGGAGAGGGTGGTGGGGAAGGGAGAGAGAGAGGTGGAGGAAGAGGAGGGGGTGGAGACGGTGTAGTGTTGGAGAGTGTAGGAGGAGACGAGGGAACGAAGGGAACGGCAGGAGAATCAGAAGCTGGGAGAAGAGGAGAAGAGGCATCCGAGAAGTAGGAGGTATTCTCGAAGAAGGTGACGTCAGCAGAGACGAACTGCTTACGAAGGACGGGATCAAAGCAACAGTAGCCTTTCTGAGTGGTGGAATACCCCAGAAAGACACATTTGGTGGAGCGAGGGGAGAGCTTATCACGGGTGGCAGAAGGGGCATGCACAAAGGCAGTGCATCCAAAGATTTGGAGAGGGAGATGAAACGGCTCCTTGCCCGGATACAAAATGGAGAACGGGGTTTGGCCATGGAGAACCGTGGAGGGAATGCGATTGATGAGGTAGCAGGCAAGGAGAACAGCATAGCCCCAATAGGAGCGAGGAACATGCATCTGGGTCATCAAGGTGCGAGCGACATCGAGCAGGTGTCGGTTTTTTGCGTTCGGCTACATCATTTTGTTGTGAAGAATAGACACAACTAGTTTGATGAAGAATCCCATTTTGCATGCAGAATGTAGAGAAGTCACGACTGAGATATTCTGCGGCATTATCAGACCGAAAAACTTTGATAAAAACATCAAACTGAGTTTTGATCATGAGATAGAAGGATGTCCATACAGAGAATAATTCGGAGCGATCTTTTAACAGATACAGCCACGTACATCGAGAGAAATCATCAATGAACGTGACAAAATAGGAACTACCCCGACGGTAAGAGTAGGAGAAGGACCCCAGATGTCGGAGTGGATAAGATCAAACGGACGGGTAGAGCTACGAACGTGCTTTGGAGGGAAGGAGGAGCGGTGATGCTTGCCAAGCTGACAGGCCTCACAGTTGAGCGGAGGACTTTGAGGAGGAAGGTGGGGCAGAAGTTGACGAAGAAGACGGGGAGGAGCATGACCAAGGCGGAGATGCCATTGGAGAAGATCTGTGGAGGTGGAGGAGAAGGTGGAAAAAGCAGAAATGTTGTCTAGGAAGTATAAGCCGCCACTCTCAGTCCCAGTAGCAATCGTCCGTTGGGAGTCCGGATCCTGAAAAGAGCAAGAAGTAGAAGTAAATGTGACGGAACACTGTAATTGCTTGCAAAGAGATGTAACAGATAATAAGTTGCACGGGAACTGGGGCACATATAGAGTATCCGCCAAGTGAAGAGACGGGGTGACATGAACTATCCCTGTGCCATGAACTGATGATGAAGAGCCGTCAGCGAGAGTAACTGGGGGCAAGCGAGCATGTTTTTCTAGGAGAGAGAAACACGGGAGATGGCCGGTCATATGATTCGTAGCACCAGTGTCGATCAGCCATTTGCCCTGAGTAACAACGTGTGCACGACCAGAAGACGTGACAACCGAGGCGAAAGCCATGAAGGGAGGAAGAAGAAACTGCAGCGGTCTCGGTGACAGCACACCAGCGGCACGAAGGGCCACGACCAAGGTGCAGAGCACAAGCCGCGCGACTAAACCAGGAGGTCGCGGCGACGAACAAGAGAAGCGGCTAAGAGCGAAGAGGCGGAGAGGCCGCTCAAACAAGGAAGAATCCGCGTGAAACCGCGGCGGGAACAAAAGGGAAGAAGCCGCGTGAACACGAGCGGCTAGGATTCAGATCAAGGCACAGCGGGGAAGAAGTCGCGCGGACTGCAAGGGCCGAGCGAACAGAAGAGAGGAGAAGAGCAGGTGACCGCGACCAAGATGCGGGTAAGAAAGGGACAACCCGCACGGTCAGGCAGATCACAGCAGTAAACCGCGAGTGCAGAGACAACACACGCGGATAGAGACAGACCGCAGCGACTAGGAAGTCGGAGCGGCAGGAAAGAGCAAGGAGCGCGGCGACACGGAAACAGGTCGCTGCGACAAAGAGCAGGAGGAGAAGAGAAACAAGAAGAGCAAGCCGCGCAAACAGGCAGCGGACAGAAACAAGCCGCGCGGATAGAAACAAGCCGCGCGGACAGAGGAGAAGGCAAGCCGCGAACAAGCCGCAGAACGCGGAAGACAAGCCGCGAACAACAGAGAGCGCACAGAATCAGGAGGAAAAGACCGTGTCCTCTGATACCATGTTATAAAGTAGAGAAAGGAAGCAAAAAGAAGAGAACAAGCCGAATAAACTTTTGAATAATCGAAATTTTATTATCCAAAAAAGATAACTATTACAAAGGTATGCCCTCCCTTATATAGAATGGAGGAGAGAAGAGAGAATACAAATAAGAGATGTGGGACTAAAATTTACAAGCTAAGCGGACTGTACAAAGTAAACCGCACAGGCCGCGCGGTTAGACAGAAGGACTAACCGCACGGCTTACAATAAGAGATGCAGAGAGGTCGCCTGTGAAGATTGCTAGACCGCCCGGTTTACAAGTCGCCGAGTCAAACCGCCAGACCGCGCGGTCTCCAACCCGCCAAGACAGACCGCCGGTCTCCAACTTCAACACTCATGATTAACTGTTACCCCTTAGGGTTTTACTTCTCCAATCCGGAAAGATCGAGAGGAAAGAACAGAGGAAATCCAAGAGGGACTCTGGGCCATCCCTATGCTTCAAAGCATTTCATTCCAAAGATACAAAATACAACTCAAGTAAAAGATAAAACACCCCGCCTGGTGCATTAGTGGTCACACAGGTGTGTACTCAATGGCCCTCTTTCTCCTAGAGTAGACACATCTCACTGTTGACGCCCCTTCAAGCTTCGTGCCATTGTCCGCATCCAAACACTACCCCAATCTGAAAAATTTCCCTTGTCCTCAAGGCAAAACTCAGGAAACTGACTGTAGAAGTCGTCTCCATCCAACCAAGTCGTGCCAAAAGGGGGATGCTGTCGCCATGTAACTACCACCCTCTCTCGAAATGCGTTTGTATTGCCCGCGAACGACGTAGCGTGGAACTCAGCGAAGAGGAGCCAAATGTTGGCCGAAAAGGAAGAGAAGACCAACTGGCCCAGGTAGAATAATCGACCTCCCGCAAATGTGTACCGGGAGGGGGGGGGGGAATCTTTGGCTTCCGTCCACAAGTTGTCCATGATAGATCAGAGTGTTGGGTTAACCTCACCTCACCCTGTATGGTGCCTGCCTCCTTCCAAACCGAGCAGGGAGATGGACGCTCGCTTGACCGAAGTCGTTTGGCGCGATAAGACATCTGTCACCATGTTGGATCTACCGGAATGAAACTCGATGAAAAAGTGATAACCCAACAACTTCTCCACCCCTTACTTGGATGCGGTGGTTATCTTTTAGTTGTGCATGTATCACAAGCTGTGATGATATGTACGCATGATGAAGTGTCGTGCGACTAAGTTAGGTCTCTAATGTTGAATTGCCAAAACAAACACCATCGGCTCGTTTTCAAAAGTAAAGCGGGAGCAAATGGTTGTGGAAAAGGACCTGCTGAAGTAAGCTATGGGGCGCCTAGTCTGCATGTGAACGACACTAACGCCTGTCCCTGAGGCGTCGCACTCCACGTTGGAAAGCTGAGAGAAGTTGGGCATAGCTAGAACTAACGTCGTCACCAAGGCCCGCTGAAGGGCTGTGAAGGTGGCGGCCTCCGCTGAGGACCATCAGAAGGTAGTATAAATCGTCTTTGCGCAGAAGGCTCGCAAGTGGTCGTGCCATCGTACTGCAGTTTCAGATGAAATGAATGTAGTAGCCCGTCAAACCGAGAAAGCCCCGTACTTCGCGTAAGGAGCACGACTGCGGCCACTGCAACACTGCCACGACCGTGTCGGTGTCCATAACCACCCCCTGTGTGCAGATGATATGACACAAATTGGATATCTTGTGCTCAACAAATGCACATTTCTTCAGGTTGACGATCAAAGAGTGGCGTCGCAGTGTCTCCAAGGTGGTCTCCAAGTGATGCAGGTGATCCTGCCACGTCAGGCTGTAAATGAGGATGTTGTCAAAGAAAACTAAAAAACACTTGCAAAGCACCACCGGGCACCAGAAGATGTCGTTCATCGTGGATTGGAAGGTAGCTGGGCCGTTGGCGAGGCTGAACAACATTAAGAATTCGTAGTGGCCGTCGTAGTTGTAAAAGGTGATCTTTGGGATATTCTCGACACATACTCAGATCTGATGGTAGCCCGAGCGAAGGTCAATCTTGCAAAAGTAGATAGCTCCACATAGAAGCACCGATTCTTTGATGTTGGGAATAGGATACTTGTCTGCTGCGATGACATTGTTAAGTGCACGGTAATCAACACAGATGCGCCAGTTGCTGTCCTTCCTCACTAGGAGTACCGGGCTCGAGAATGGACTCGCACTGGGTCGTATCAGTCTGATAGCTAACATGTCGGACACCAAGCGCTCAATTTCATCCTTTTGAATATGGCTGTTGCCGTAGGGCCAAAACGAAGTCTACTGTACACCATCCCAGAGCGGGATGCGGCGGTCGGTGGCACGGGGTGGTGGGAAGCCTAGAGTTTGCACGAACACATACGAGTTAGTCTCCATAAGGCAAGACAACTGAGACGACAAAGAAGAATGTGTAGGTGTCGGGGCCACATCCTATGGTGAGGTGATCTATCATAAGAATGTTTGAAAGTCCACAGAGTTAGTCCGTAGGGTGGCACGCAATGATACAACGACCCACTGAAGGGTGGCGCCCCCCTAGAGTGTGCATGAACGATTAGCCCAATGGAAGGTCATCCACATGAAGACCCGATTGTGCTTGACGTCGCTCAATGCGTGTAACCACATAATGCCTAGAATGACATCTACTCTGTCCAAAGGAAAGACATAAAATTGGCAGAGGCGCTGTAATCGTCCAACGGGAGCGGATGGACACAACAGAGGCTACTAGTCGGGGAGCGACGAACGCCACCAAGGTAGACCAAAAACTATGTCTTCGGGTCGGTGGGCAACTGCAAGCACTTACCAAGTTGTGGGAGACGAAGTTGTGGGGTGCCTCACTATCAATCATAAACCATGGAAATTCCCTACAAAAGTCCCTACAGCTTCATGGTCTCAAAATTCTTATTGTGGGAAAAAGTGAAAGCTCCAAACGCTAAAAGGAACCCGTCGCCGTGTCTGACAGAGCGACAACATTAAGGATAAGGGCATCGAAGTTGGTGGCCGTGACTTTGTCTCCATCGTCACACATGAGAACATGTAGCTCCTTGAGCGGGCAGTTGTGCGTAAGGGAGTAGGGTTTCCTGCAACGGAAGCACAAACCCTTAATGCGCTAATTATTATGCTCCTGTGTCGAGAGGTGGTTGAGAGCCGGCGGCCCTTGGGGTTGAGGAAGGATGGCCGCAGGTGGAGGATCCTTCGCAAGAAGCCATGGAGGAATATGAGGAATGAATCTGGAGCGAGTTGAGGAGCTAGGTGTGGTGGGTTGAAAATGCGGACGGTTTACTGGCTTAACTGAGAAATCTGCCTCCATCAAACCGGTAACCTCCATAATGTTGATAATATCTCGAGGATGGTGAGTACAGAGTCGTGAGTAGATGTGGGGTTGGAGACCCTGAAGGAAGAAGTCCATATAATGACCTGGTGGAAGACTAAGGACGTGGTTGATGAACTCGATAAATTCGTCAATATACTGATCCACCGAATATGTGTGGCAGAGGATACGTGTAGGCTCTCGATGACATTGCTAGAGTAACGATGATCATAACGCTCGATCAAGGCTAGTTTGAGGTCGGCCACGAGGGGAGCGGGGTGTAGTGGAGAAGCTAACAGGCCAAGTGTAAGGAAGGGCCCACAATTGAAAGCAACATCAAGGAGGCCTTTTGCGTTTTTGGGGTGTCCCGGGTGTCAGAGAATTGTTCGTCCTTGGAAATCCACCCAAGAAGATCAACCCCGTTGAAATGGGGACTTCGAGGGTGCGCAGTGCATGTGCCGCGTCAAGTACAAGGAGCGAAGGAGGCGTCGTGGGTTTGGACAACAACCCACTGAAGGAGGATGGGTCCTCGAAGGGCGCTGGCGTTGTGGAGTTCGAACATGCATCACGAGCCTCCGAACATTGGAGTCTTACCTGAATGAAAGCGAAGATGCTGGCTTGATCGTCGAGGCGGCGTTCGACGCCATCAAGACGAGTGTTTGTCATGGCGCCGGTTCTTGGTCGTCTCCGCGACAATGCTAGGAGTAGGAAAGAACCGACGGTTGGTGCAGTGGATGCGCTAGGAGGCGCGACTGACCAACGCGGTATGCGTGGCTAGACACGCACGGGAGGCGGCGGTTGGATGTGGTGGGAGGAAGCGTCTGAACGCTCCAGGAGGAAGCGGGGCTGGACGCGTTGGACTCGAGCGACGTCGGGAAATATTATCGTGCACTAGACGCACAATTGTAAATATCGGATGTCGGTGACATGTTAGATTGAGTTTTTATATGTTCTAAAATAAAAAAAGATTAACATAACATGTAGACGAACAATGAGTCATGTATATTCTAAAATATATTCAAAAAATATTCGAAATAAAATATTATAACAAGTACAAATCAATACAATTTAAATATATTTAATATTATATAAGAAATCTATTTTCTTAATGCTAAGTTTTATAGCAAATTATGCAGATTTAAAAGTTGGATATCATTGATTGATTATTAGTCTTTTCATACTTAGTATGTTTATGTTAAAATTATATAAATAACAACCAATAATTATGTTGAACTTTTTCATAATTTTTGTAATTTTATATAAGAAAAATATAGTGTGCAATAATTATACAAAGTTGATTATAAAATAACACATTAAAAGAGCGAAATAATACATTTAATTGATTTAAATATACATTATATTGTATATAACACACACACACATATATGTGATTTAGACATATACTGCTAGACTGTTTTCGTAACAAAAAATAAAATAGAGGATGATATGTTCGAAAGTCGTGTCAGCTGATATATCGGAAAAAGCCAGATATATCGGCATTTATTTTATAAAAGGACAAATCGATTTTTTTAAGAAAAAATGTCATTTTACTCTAAAAAATGACATGTCGGCAAACATGTCAGAGGACATTTTAAAATAATTGTTGGATGCGAGCGGGTCAGGGAAGATTTTCGTGCGCTGGACGCGAGAGGGTCGCAGGAGTCCCGGCGACTAAGTAACGGACGATGTCGGCAGGTCAGATCATTGTTACCCCTTAGGGTTTCACCGCTCCAATCTGGGAAGATCAGGATGAAGGGAGAGAGGAAATCCAAGAGGGACTCTTGGCCAGCCTCAGGCTCCAAAGCTTTTCATCCCAAAATAACAAAAAATGCAAAATACAAGAGGTTTGGCATATTAGAATCCCTCACCGGGCAAAATTATAATTATGCATGAAATCCAAAATACAACTTAAGTAAAAGATAAAACAGCCCGCCTAGGGCATTAGCAATCACGCCGGTGTTCCCACTGTGGCCCTCTTCCCCCTGGAATAGACTAACCACACTGTTGGCGCCCTTCGTGCCATCGTCCGCATCCATAACTTGAACACATGCGAAGTTTTAGAAATCTGAATAGCATGTTTTGTTTTTGTTTTGGGCTTGAATATCAAAAAGGTATACAAATATCAGTTTATGGTCTTTATATCAAAGTGCTGTGTATAGCTATTTAAGGTGCGCTAATAAATCGCCTAAAACATTGAAAAGAAACATTGTCGGATTATATGTTGGAATTTTAAAGTTGATGAGTTGTTTATCTTTTACAATATGTTTTTGATGGTACAATTTGAATTTCTTTGTTTGAGGAAAAGGTAATATGAGATAAGATGATTGGTTCTCTTAAGAAGATTGCTGAACACAAATATATTGTTGATGGTGCAATTTTAATTTTTGTTTGAGCAAAAGGTAGTATGAGATAAGATGATTGGTTCTGTTAAGAAGATTGCTGTACAATGCCTAGGAGAATTCCTATTAGAGCGGGAGTGATTGTTGTTTTTCCTATTTGAAAGGACATTTGTTACAAAGCTTGTAAGGCAATTTTAGTAGATGTAACACACAACATAATATACTTATGGATATTGGATGTTTATCTTAGTAGTATAAATAAAACAATAAAAAGAAACATTGTCGGATTATATGTTGGAAATTTGAAGTTGATGCGTGGTTTATCTTTTGTAGAAATGGAGAAAACCAACCTTGTATATATGTCCACTTGGTAATAGTTACAAGTATACACACACTTATATAGGAGAAGAAGGAAGGGAGAAATCCTAATACATGATGTAAGACTAATCCAAGAAGAAAAACAAGAAACAACATGGGCCCTAATGGGCTTTTCTAACACTCTCCCGCAAGCTGGAGCGTACAAGTCGTAGGCGCCAAGCTTGGATAAGAACTGATAGTAGAGCGGCCTAGAGAGAGCTTTCGTCAGGATGTCCGCAACTTGGTCGGTAGCAGGAACATGCGCCAAATCTATCTTCTTTGACTGTACCTTTTCCCGGATAAAGTGACAGTCAACTTCGATATGCTTTGTTCGTTCGTGAAAAACCGGATTCTTGGCAATATGAATTGCTGCCTGACTGTCGCAAAATAAGGTAGCCGGAGATGAGAGACGAACACCTAAGTCTCTCAGAAGGCCTTCAAGCCAGGTTAACTCAGAGACAACAGCTGCCATAGCCCGGTACTCGGCTTCGGCAGAGGAGCGCACAACCACATTCTGTTTCTTGCTACGCCAAGTTATGAGGTGTCCACCAAAGTAAGTACAGAATCCAGTTGTGGAGCGCCTATCATCAATAGAACCTGCGTAGTCAGCGTCAGAATACGCGACGAGAGAGAGAGATGTGGACGGCTTATACACAAGTCCTTGTCCGTGGGCGAGCTTGAGATATCGAAGGATGCGCTCGACAGCTTGAAGATGAGATGTCCGAGGAGCGTGCATGAACCGGCTCACAACTCCCACAGCAAATGAGATGTCTGGTCGAGTCACCGTAAGGTAGATCAGCTTCCCAACCAAGCGTCTGTAATATTCCGGATTTGTAAGTAGCTTGTCAGAGTCAGAGCTATGGGCCGAGAGCTTGTGATTTGCGTCCATAGGAGTCTCCGCAGGTTTGCACCCAGAATAACCTGCATCACGAAGGAGGTCCATACAGTACTTCCTTTGAGATAACACAAGACCATCAGGGCGTCGGGCGACCTCGAGCCCAAGAAAGTACCGAAGGTTGCCCAGATCTTTGGTTTGAAAGGCAGAATTCAACTGTGCCTTGGTCTGTTGTATTCCTGCCGTGTCGTCGCCAGTAATCAGGATATCATCAACGTAGACCTGAAGAATCACAGTCCCGGTTGACCGATGTCGGGTGAAGAGAGAAAAATCAGCCGAGCTCCGAGTGAAGCCACTAGCACAGACCACTTTACTGAACTTTTCAAACCAAGCACGCGGGGACTGTTTGAGACCATAAATGGATTTCCGAAGGTGGCATACCAAAGACTACCCGTGGTCTCAAACCCGGGCGGCTGATGCATATAAACGGTCTCCTGGAGATCGCCGTTGAGGAAGGCATTTTTGATATCCAGCTGATAAAGGGGCCAGTGACGATGAACAGCCAAGGAGAGAAGAACGCGGACCGTGTTCAATTTGGCCACGGGAGAGAAGGTTTCCTCATAATCAAGGCCATGTTGCTGAGTAAACCCCCGGGCCACAAGACGGGCCTTCAGACGATCGATAGTGCCATCCGCCGCATGTTTAATGACAAATACCCATTTGCAGCTAACAGGGGTGTGGCCAGCAGGAAGAGGAACCAGATCCCAGGTCTGGTTAGCCCAGAGAGCCTGCATTTCATCGTGCATAGCAGCCCGCCAGCCAGGGTGGTGAAGCGCCTCCTGCACATTAGTAGGAAGAGAAATAGAGGAAAGGGAGGTGGCAAATGCGTAGAGAGGCGGTGTTAGCCGATGTAGAGAGACGTAGTTGGCCAAGCTGTAGAGACAGAAGCGTGATCGACCGTAGCGGAGCTATCGCTGGCAGCAGGGAGCTGGGTCACGGGCGCATCCTTGGATGGGCGACGAGAGTAGACACGGATTAGCGGTGGAGGAACCCGAGGAGGAACAGGGGGAGAGGAGGAAGAAGGCGGCACAGATGGCGTGACCGGTACAACGGGCCGGGGAAGAGAGGGAGCAGAAGACGAGGGAGCAGAAGACGAGGTGGTGCCGGGTAAGTGGAAGGGCTGGTCTTCGCAGAAGGTGACATCTGCAGAAACGACCATTTTGCCGGTAGTAGGAGAGTAGCAGACGTACCCCTTTTGAGTGCGGGAGTAGCCAACAAACATATACTTGGCGGCCCGAGGAGCAAGTTTGTCGGAAGGAGGGCCAAGAAGGTGGAGGACGTAACACACACACCCGAAGATCCGTGGTGTGAGAGAGGTGAGGGGGGATAGAGGGATAGAGAGAGTTGGAGAGGTGAGGCAAAAGCAAGGACAGAGGAGGGAAGGCGGTTGATGAGATGACAGGCGGTGGAAACAGCAAAGTTCCAATATTCGGTGGGAACGTGCATTTAGAACATAAGGGAGCGGACAACATCGAGAAGATGACGATTTTTGCGTTCTGCCACCCCGTTTTGCTGAGGGGTATACGCACATGAAGTTTGATGGATGACACCAAAGTCAGTGCAGAGAGTGGAGAAGGCACGACCGGTATATTCCCGAGCATTATCAATGCGAATGACTTTGAGAGGAGTGGCGAACTGCGTACGCATCTCAAGTAAAAAGGCGCGAAAGACAGAGGGAAGTTCAGTGCGATCGCGTAGGAAGTAGAGCCACGTGGTACGGGAGTAATCGTCAATGAACGTGACAAAGTACCGAAAGCCAAAAATACTAGGGAGCCGATAAGGACCCCAAATATCAGAATGAACTAACGACAAGGGAGTAGTACTCCTGGTACAGGCAGGGGGGAAAGAGGAACAGTGTTGTTTGCCGTAGACACAAGATTCACAGGAGAACTCCTGTAAAGAGAGATCAGGAAGAGCCCGCTTGAGAATCGAAAGGGGAGCATGTCCAAGGCGGCAATGCCAATCAACAATAGAGATGGCGGAGAGAAGAGTTGGTGGGATATCCAAAATGTACAACCCATTCACCAGCTGCCCCTGACCAATGGTACTCCGGGTACGGCGATCCTGCATAAGAAAAGAATGTGGTGAAAAGGTAATACAACAGTCAAGGTCGTGTGTGAGACGACTAACTGATAATAAATTGAAGGGAGACCCCGGAACGTGAAGAACCGAGGAAAGAGAAAGGGTTGGCGTAAGCTGAAGATCAGCGGAGCCAAAGACGGGGAGGGTTTCACCGTTGGCCACAGTGATGCGAGCAGGATGAGGCGTGTGGAGATATGCTGGGGGCTTCTGTGAGGAGATATGGTGAGTAGCACCAGAATCAACGATCCAACAAGGATGATGAGAGAGGCAGGTGATACCCTCCGTAGAGGACACAACAGAGGTGACAGCGGAAGCAACAAGTGTCATGCGGAGAGCAGAAACAGCCCGCGGCGGACTGGAGCCGGGCGAGGCGAGTAGGGCAGACCACAGCTGCAGAGAGAGGCCACGAAAACAGAAAGAGGCCGCAGCGGGAAGAGAGTCCGCGCGGACAGAGACAGGCCGCAGCGAGCAGAGACAACGGACTGGATGAGGTCGCGGCGAGCGGGAGTAGGCCGCGGCGAGTACAGGCACGCTCAGCAAGGAGCGGGCTATGGGAGGCCGCGGCGGACTGGAGGAGGCCGAGGCGGACTGGATCAGACCGCGGCGGACTGGTTCCGGCCGTGGCAAGCAGAGCACAACAGCGGGCCGAGAAGAGAGGGCAAGCTGGGGGAGCTTGGCAAGTCGCGGGAACGGGGCAAGTCGCGGCGAGCTGGAGGGGGTCGCGGCGAACTGCAGGAGACCGCGGCGGACTGGAGGTAGCGGCGGACTGGAGGAGGCCGCGATGAGCACAGACGCGCAGCAAGGAGCGGGCCAAGAGAGGCCGCAGCGGATGGAAGAGGTCGAGGCGGACTGGACCAGATCGCGTCGAGCTGAGAAGAGAGGACAAGCCGGGAAGCAAGAGAGCGACCGCAGCGGGCTGGACCAGTCCGCAAGACTGAAAGAATGCAGAGGGGGAGCCCGCGGCGAACAGGGAAAAAGAGAGCTGCGGACAGGACGCTGCGCTTACGACGGACGAAGGAGACCAAGAGATGGAGGTCGCCGAGGTCGCGCCGGACAAGAAGAGGCCGGAGAGGACAAGGGGAAGCAGTGCGCAAGAGATGGAGGAGAGAGAGTCCGCGAGCACAGAGGCTCGAGCGGACAGAAATAGAGCGAGCTAGAGGGAGCAGTCCGCGAGCAAAGAGGCTCGAGCGGACACAAACAGAGTGCAGCGAACAGGAATGATCGTCCGGAGCGGATAGAGAGAGGTGGGCCCCACGAGTCAGAGCAGAAGATGGCTATAAGAAGCCTGAGGAGGGTGGAACCACGGAGGGAGAGAAGAGGAGCGGAATCAGAAGGGCAGTCCGCACGAGACCGGAGCGGACAGGAATGCAGTCCGCAGGGTAGCCGAGCGGACAGATACAGAGGGGCAGTCCGCAGAGAGGCGGATGCAGGAAGGCAGGCAGTCCGCACGAGACCGGAGCGGACAGGAAGGCAGTCGCAGAGAGGCGGATGCAGGAAGGCAGTCCGCAGGAGACCGGGCGGACAGAAAAAAAGGGCAGTCCGTAGCTAGACGGAACCTGGCTCTAATACCATGTAGAAATGGAGAAAACCAACCTTGTATATATGTCCACTTGGTAATAGTTACAAGTATACACACACTTATATAGGAGAAGAAGGAAGGGAGAAATCCTAATACATGATGTGGGACTAATCCAAGAAGAAAAACAAAAAACAACATGGGCCCTTAAATGGGCTTTTCTAACATCTTTCACAATATGCTGTTGATGGTGCAATATGAATTTTTTTGTTTGAGAAAAAGGTAATATGAGAAAGATGATTGGTTCTGTTAAGAAGATTGTGTAGAACACGAATATGTTATTGATGGTGCAATTTGAATTTCTTTGTTTGAGCAAAAGGTAATATGAGATAAGATGATTTGTTCTGTTTAGATTTGCTGTAGAACGCCTAGACGCCTAGGAGAATTCTTTAGAGGGAGTGCGTAAAATATTATTTATTAAAAAAGTGTTTTTAAAGAGCCAAGGTGACTTCCTTTTAGTTGGAGACTGGAGAGAAGACTGAAGGTAGCAGTGAGAGAAGAAATTACAATAATCTAGAGGCGGGGAAGAGAAATATTGTTAGAAGTTAGAAAGGTCGTGGAAAAGGAGGTTCAACAAACGTAATAATATCACATGCTTAGTTGGTTAGCTAAGGAGAGGCTGCAAGAAATTGAGGATTTAGGGATAGGGGGAAACAAATAATGGTGGGGTTGCTTGAATATTAGAATGCACTGGTTAATGAAATAAGGATGAAACGTCTGCTTGTGAAAATAGAGACTTAAGAATTGTTTTTGTGAATACTTGAATAGTGTAACTACACACGAAGGTTGTTTGACATTTCATGTCAATCTATGAATAGCATACTTAAGCCGATTGAACAATGCATGATGTACTGAAATGAAATTGCGCAAAAATATTTTATTTGCGTGAGGCGAGTCTTTTGAATCTGATATCTATAACCTCCTCTCTCTTCCAAACCTTCCCAACAACATTCAAAAACTTGCTCCAATTACTCTCTCATAAAATGGAATAAAAATTGAAGAAATAACCTCAGTAGGCTTCTATGATTTCAAAAACTACATCGGTCCCACATCTTGAACTTTTTTCTTCTTGCAACAATGTGTGCAGACCAGGTTCTTGAAACCATTACTAGGATGGTGCTTAATGATTAGAGAAGAAATATTTTGATACTAATATTTAAGAACAAGGGATCTGCACACGATTGTGCCTAATTATAGAAAGATTAGACTTCTGACCAGATATTTATTAAAGAAAAGGTTGTAGGTTCAGAATAACTCCAATTTTAAAGAATCATTTTAGTTTTATGCTATAAAGACAATTGACAGAGGAGTATAAAGAGCAAAAACAAATTTTCATGTGTTTTGATTAATCCCAAGTCATATGATTAAGGCTCTGTTTAGCATGGTGGTGGCAGTGGTAAAAGTTATATTCTCACCGCCGCAGCTGTTTTGGAGGCGTCTGACTTCCCGATGGTGCAAAACTAGCGACAAAAAAGTATTTTTAGGATTTTTTTGGAAATTAGTGAACCACCCTACTTTCAAAAAAGCTAAAAAGAGATTTTTGCCTTTTCATGCTTATCTTCCCATAAGTTTACATCCCCATTCTCTTCTGTTACGAACCTACTCGGCGGATGTTGGAGGAGCAAATGAACGATACCATGGAACCCTAAACGCGATTGCCAAAGCGATGTTACTCGTTAGAGGAGAGAGAGTCACCAAAGATCCCACACAATATAATGTGTAATACAACTTCTTCTTGCTTACTCATACAACCATGCATATGCCTTTATATAAACCTATAACTTAATAAAAGACAACCAATAATAGTAATGCCTATTACTAGACCCGGTGCTCGAGTTCTCATACATAATGATAACAACTATAGATAATTAAATAGATTAATGGGCATGCAACCCATAACATCTCTCCCGCCATCTAAAACGTGCTTGACCTCAAGCTCAATGGCGATCGATAATGGTGCAATCTTCATCCGACGCCCTTCTCGTCAGAGCCCTCGACGTGTAGGTAGAAAAGTTTTTTGTATCTGTGCCCGCGAGTGTACTGCTCATCGCAATTAAAACATAACCCATAAGCAGGTCGTTCCAACATCTCGGCTAAAGAAAAGCGACGAACCGACGGAGCGGCCCGACCCTTGATATGGCCCCGCTGAATCCCCGTGTCGGTGGGCAAATAAACCTCCTGCGCTAGTTGGAGGCGACACATAGTCTGTCCAAACTCGTAACAATCACTAAGTCTGGAGGAGTCCTAAATTCAACATCAAGTCGTAGACGATCACGAAGTTTGGCGGTGAAAATGCCAACCCGCATCTCCGGGTAAAGGGTGATATGTTTCATAAGAAGTTGAAAATGGTCCATAAAAACGTCCACAAAGCCCGTCTGGCGTAGTCTCGATTGAGTTGCTACAGATGGGAGGACCAAAACGCAGGTTACGAAGTCGCTTGAAGTCATCCCACGTCAAATCCGATTGATCAGTGAGGAGACGAGTCACCCAAAACAAGGCCGAGTCGAGAAGGTGGAAGGTGGCCAGAGGAAGCCGTTCAGCTACCGGAGTTTGTTGATGGCCAAATAATTGTTCGCACTTGGTGAGCCAGTCCAATAGATCAGTTTTCCCATCGTATGTGGGGAATTCCAACCGTGTATAGCGTGGCAGAATAGCAGCTTCAAGGCATAAGAGGGTCACAGTGGCTCATTTGGTGATGAGAGTTATAACGAAGACTCCTATCAATGTGAGAAATGATTTGATGTGCATAGAGGGTACACTTCGTAGGGATCTATTTAAATCATCACCGTGATCATGTCGTTGTGTTGGTTATGAAGACTCACAAGTATTTAAAGTTGGCTTAGTATATTTTTGCACGACATAGTTTTTTAAAAGCACGCCATACATTTGAAATATGTGAAAAGTTAAAATAATGAAGAAAATGTTTTAAATAAAGATAGAGAAATTTGTATTAGTAAAACAATAATAGTATATGATATTGCAATATCTATGGATTAGATTTGCAATTATAAATTAGTATTTGTTGGAAAAGCCCACTTAAATTAGACTCATTTGTATAGCATTTATTGTTTTTCTCTCCTCTCTTTAGTCCCACATTGTGTATAGGACTTTTCTCCCTCTTTCTCTCATATATATATATGTACTCATTCTTTGTATTTGTACCAAGTGGACATATATACAAGGTTGGCTTTCTCCATTTCTACATGGTATCAGAGGAGGTTCCGGACTCCTGCGGACTCCCTTTTCTGTCCGCCCTGCGGCCTGCGATCTCTGCGGCCTGCGTGTGTGTGTCCGCACCTTCTAGTCGCTTCTCTCCTGCGGCCTCCCTTGTCCAGTCCGCTTCTCTCCTGCGGCCTCCCTTGTCCAGTCCGCTTCCTCTCCTTCCGTGGATCCACTTCTATTCCCTCCTCTTCCTTCCTCCCCTGGCCCCCTCTTTATAGCCATCCTGTGGGGTCCACTGCTTCCCCTTGTCCGCTGCGGCCTCTTTTTGTCCGGCGCGACCTCGGTGACCTCAATCCCTTGGTCTTCTTCTGTCCGCTGCGAACTCAGTCTTCGCCTCCTCTTCTTGGTCTCCTTCGTCCGCCGTAAGCGCAGCGTCCGTAGCTCGTCAGTCTGCCGCGGTCTCCTCCAGCCCGCCAGCTCGCCAGTCCGCCGCGGTCTCCTCCAGCTCGCCGCGACCTCATCCAGCTCGCCGCGACCTCATCCAGCTCGCCGTCTTCCGCTTCCTCTAGCTGCTGCCTCCAGTCCGCCGCGGTCTCCTCCAGCCCGCCAGCTCGCCAGCTCGCCAGCCAGCCCCGGCTTGTCCTCTCTTCTCAGCTCGCTCCAGTCAGCCGCGGTCTGCTCCAGCCCGCCGCGATCTGATCCAGCCCGCCAGCTCGCCAGTCCGCCGCGGTCTCCTCCAGCCCGCCAGCTCGCCAGTCCGCCGCGGCCTCCTCCAGCTCGCCGCGACCTCATCCAGGTCGCCCCATGTCTACCTCTGCAGACTCAGTCGGGACGGCTGTTCCTCCTGAACGCCCGACCTCTATCCAGGAAGTCCGCGACGAGCTTCGAATCACTACAATTTCGCTCACTGGCAAGAAGAACTTTGTGGAATGGGCACACTCGGTTCGCCGTGTCCTTCAGTCAAAAGGATTTCTTCATCACCTGACTCAGACCGTTATTGGTGTCCCTACTGAGGAATGGTTACACAATGATGGGCGTGTGCAGACTTGGCTTCTCAACTCCCTTGATGGCGAATCTTATCGCCTGGCCATGTATCATGAGACGGCCAAAGGCATGTGGGACGAGCTCCACACCCTCTACTCTGGCAAGGATAGTCTCCACCATCTATATGATATCATCACTGCTCTCCAGGCCCTTGATAGCAGTGGCGCAACCGACCTGACGTCCTTTGTTGCTCAGGCCCGGTCTCTGGTTGAGGCTTGGATCCACCATCAGCCTCCCACTTTGGATCTCGCTGCTCAACGTACCCAAAAGGAAGCTGTGGGTATCGCCATGATGATGACAAGGGTACCTCCTCATCTTCACAGTGTCCGGGCTCACATCCTCTCCTCTACCGTTACACCATCTTTTTCCGATGTGTGCTCAATGCTTCTCAAAGTCTCCCCACCTCCGGATGTTCCCGGTCTTCCTTCTCCGGCCCTTGTTCAACAGGCACCAGCTCCCTTATTGCCTCTTCCCCCTTCTGCCCGTGGTGGCCGCTCTGACTCTCGCGGCCGGGGTCGCGGTGGCCGGTCTAGGCTTAAATGCTCCTTCTGCGGTAAAGATGACCATCTTGAGGCCACCTGCTATCGCAAACATGGCCGACCTCCTCGTCCACAAGCCTCTGCTGCTACTACCGACTCTGCCTCCTCTCGTACTGATCTCGACGAGGTTCGTCTTTAGCTCCAGCATCTTCATGGCTTGCTCAGCCGTCCGCCTGCCTCGGTTGCCTCTGCTGCCTCTATCTCCAATGAAGGTATCACCTGTCTATCCTCTGGCACGCGCTGGATCCTTGATTCTGGTGCCACTCATCATATCACCTCTGTTAGGCCACCTCAGTACTTGTCTTCACCTCATCCGAAGTACATTACTGTCGCTAATGGGGCATCGGTTCCAGTCTCTGGATGTGCTGATATTTCTCTCACCTCTTCTCTCCTCCTGCGCTCGGCTCTACATGTTCCGGGCTCTCCTTTCAATTTACTCTCTGTTGGTCGCCTTACTACTGATTCTAATTATTCTGTGACATTTACTTCTTCTTCTTTTCTCATACAGGATCAGCAGACGCGGACTATCATTGGTAGAGGACGGCTGCAGAATGGGCTCTATCTTCTTGACGACTCTCCCACTGTCCTCGCCTCTATCTCCTCTTCGGATTGGCATCGCCGTCTGGGACATGCTCCTCTTCCAGTCCTCCGGAAGGCTCTTCCTGATGTTACTCTCCCTGCTTTTCGCTGCGACACATGTATTTTGGGCAAACAGCCCCGTTCATCATTTCCTCCTCATTGTACTCGGAGCTCCGCTCCTTTTATTTTAGTTCACTCCGATATATGAGGTCCATATAAATTTACTAGTATTTCTGGCTATCGGTATTTTGTTACTTTTATTGATGATTATTCTCGCATGACGTGGTTATATCTCCTTCGGGATCGCTCTGAACTTCCCCGCGTATTCCGGGCCTTCATACTTGAGACTCGCACTCAGTTCTCTGCGCCTATTCGCACTATTCGTACTGACAATGCGCGGGAGTACACCAGCCATACCTTTGCCACTCTCTGCTCTGAGTTCGGCATTCTTCACCAAACCTCGTGTCCATACACTCCACAACAGAATGGGGTCGCCGAGCGCAAGAATCGTCACCTTCTTGATGTCGCTCGCTCCCTTATGCTTCAAATGCTGGTTCCCAAACCATACTGGAACTACGCGCTCTCCACGGCTTGCTTCCTCATCAACCGTCTCCCGTCTTCCGTCCTCCAGTATGCTACTCCCTTCAGCCTCCTCTTTCCCACAACTCCACCTTTTCCCGTTCCTCCCCGGGTGTTTGGGTGTACCTGCTACGTTCACCACCTCGGTCCCTCCACAGACAAATTGGACCCTCGTGCCACCAAGCATATCTTTGTGGGGTACTCGCGCACTCAGAAAGGTTATGTCTGTTATTCGCCTGCTACCCGCAAAGTTACTGTCTCGGCCGACGTGACTTTTCGTGAAGATATTCCCTTCTTCCCTGCTCTCGATGACGCTCTGAGTCCAGCTCCCGTCGTTCGTCCTATCATTCCTGCTCCTCACTCCTCATCCACTCTGCCTCCTCTACCTCCTGTCCGTCCACCCCCCGGTTATCCGGGTCTACTCTCGTCGCTCTCCTCATCCCGTCGCCCCTCTGCAGTCGGCTTCGCCCTCTGGTGCTCTGCTCCCTGCTGCTCCGGCTCCCGTCTCTACCGCTCATCCAATGGCGAACTACGTCTCTCTCCATCGACTCTCTCCCTCTCTTCTTCACTTTGCCACCTCCTTATCCTCTGTTTCAGTCCCTAACTCTTTGCAGGAGGCGCTTCACCATCCTGGCTGGCGGGCTGCCATGGACGAAGAAATGACGGCCCTCTGGGCCAACCAGACCTGGGACTTGGTTCCCTTACCTCCCGGTCAGCACCCTGTTGGGTGTAAATGGGTGTTCGTCATCAAGCATGCTCCGGATGGCACTATTGCCCGACTGAAGGCCCGTCTTGTGGCCCGTGGCTTCACACAACAGGAGGGCCTCGATTATGAGGAAACCTTCTCTCCGGTGGCCAAGCTCAACACTGTCCGCGTTCTTCTCTCCGTCGCGGTGCACCGCCGCTGGCCCCTTCATCAGCTCGACATCAAGAACGCTTTTTTAAATGGTGACCTTCAGGAAACCGTCTACATGCGCCAACCGCCCGGGTTTGAGACCACGGGGGAGTCTCGGGTATGTCTTCTCAGAAAGTCAATTTATGGTCTCAAATAGTCCCCTCGGGCGTGGTTTGACAAGTTTAGCAAGGTGGTTCGAGACATGGGATTCACTCGGAGTTCTGCAGATTTCTCCCTTTTTACCCGACACCGGGCCACTGACACCGTCCTTCTGTTGGTCTATGTTGATGACATCCTTCTCACTGGGGATGACTCAAAGGGGATTCAAGATGTCAAACAACATCTGAGCACTGTTTTTCAAACTAAAGACCTGGGGAAACTTCGCTACTTCCTGGGTCTCGAGATTGCCCGGCGGCCGGACGGGTTGGTGCTCTCCCAACGAAAGTACTGTCTCGATCTTCTCAAAGATGCTGGTCAGTCTGGTTGCAAACCAGCTTGTACCCCGATGGAGGCAAATCACAAACTATGCGCTCATGCTTCGGATGACGATTTGCTGCTTCCGAACCCGGAATACTATCGACGCCTTGTGGGAAAGTTGATCTATCTAACAGTCACGAGGCCGGATATATCATTTGCAGTTGGGGTTGTCAGTCGGTTCATGCATGCCCCCCGGGCTTCTCATCTTCAAGCGGTTGAACGGATTCTTCGATACCTTAAGGGAGCTCCGGGTCAAGGGCTGGTTTACAAAACTTCTGACTCTGCTCCCGCATTGGTTGCCTATTCTGATGCCGACTATGCGGGTTCTCTGGACGATCGAAGGTCAACTAGTGGGTTCTGTACTTATTTTGGTGGTCATCTTATTACATGGAAGAGTAAGAAACAGGCTGTGGTAGCCCGTTCCTCTGCAGAAGCTGAATACCGATCGATGGCCTCGGTTGTCTCAGAACTCACATGGCTTGAAAGTCTCCTTACTGACCTGGGAGTAAAACTCTCCTCCTCTGCTGTTCTATTTTGTGATAGTCAAGCCGCCATACACATCGCAAAGAATCCGGTATTTCATGAGCGCACAAAACATATCGAGGTTGACTGTCACTCTGTTCGTGAGAAGGTTCAATTGAAGAAACTTGAATTGAAGCATGTTCCAGGAACTGATCAAGTTGCGACATCCTCACAAAGGCCTTATCAAGCACCCTGTTCTACCAGTGTTTGTCCAAGCTGGGTGCATATGACCTATACGCTCCAGCTTGCGGGGGAGTGTTGGAAAAGCCCACTTAAATTAGGCCCATTTGTATAGCATTTATTGTTTTTCTCTCCTCTCTTTAGTCCCACATTGTGTATAGGACTTTTCTCCCTCTTTCTCTCATCTATATATATGTACTCATTCTTTGTATTTGTACCAAGTGGACATATATACAAGGTTGGCTTTCTCCATTTCTACAGTATTATTAGAAGATAAAAGGATACATAGATGTAATAGGTTTAAGCATATTTGATTTGTTATTATACAGAAAAATGTGAATATAATTTCTAGAGTTAACTATAGATGGATGATATTCTGTAATGATAGAATGTCATAGATTTTTAGATATCATGAAATGAGTGAAAGTCATGGAGATTTGGATATGCAATGAGAGAATATCATAGAATTAGATATTATGCAATGAGAGAATATGGTTGCTTGGTTTATATAATTCAAAAGCTTTAGCGGTCTTATTTGTCACGGCCCCCTCTTACTCCCAAACCAACCTTCATGAGCCTATTTTCGGGGATTCGATGTCCTGATTCAATAGCCGTCACCATATTCGTGCTGGCAATGAGAAGAAGCTCTCCTGAAAATTCCTCCTCGATTAGAGAACTTTCATTTTTTCAGTGAGATGACCTCCACTTCCCGCCCATGCTAAATCTGGCTGTGCAGAATATCTCGGATTGGAACTCACAACTTAGTAGAATCTTCCGACAGATTATCCCATTATTTTTTTCCTTTTGGTGTTTTCCACATAAAAATATTGTTGTTAAATCTCTTTTGATTATTTACATCCGATTGACTCCTGAGTTATCACAACTCGTTCTACCGACTCGTAATAGCGTTAATCCGACCCCAATAATTTATTTATTTTTTATTTGGTAGCTGAACTGAGCTAAAATTCTAGTTAAACCATGGGTTGAGGATGTAAGTTCGTAATTTAATATTTCTCAAAAACATTGCTTTAGTATATTGCTTAATTTTATGGGATTAGGGTTTGGTTTGATATCTAAGTTGAACTCTCAACAAAAGTAAAACGTACTACTAAAACTTGAGGACAAGTTTTACCGTACTGCAATTAGACCCACGATGCTCTATGGTTCTGAGTGTTGGGAAGTGAATTGTGTACATGAGCAAAAAACGGGAGTTGCGGAGATGAGAATGCTTAGGTGGATGTGTGGACACACGAGATTGGATAAAATTAGGAATGAAAGTACCAGAGATAAGACATGAGTAGCACCAATTTCAGAGAAGATGCAAGAAGTTCATCTAAGATTGTTTGGACACGTACAAAGGAGATCATTAGAGGCACCTGTTAGGCGTTGTGAGAGGCTAGTCACTAGGCATGTTAGACAAGGGAGACCAATAAATACTTGGAATGAAACTATAAAGAAAGACATGATGTACTTGAGCATTAGTGAGATTATGACAAGATAGGGCACAATGGCAACAAAGGATCCATATAGCCGACCCCACTATAGTGGGATAAAGTCTTGAGTGTTGTTGTTGATTTGTTGATTAAATTTGGTAGGATAAATTAATAAATTGTTAGAGGCAAATTTTTGAAATTGCTTGCCTATGAACTGTGGTTTGAAATAGACCACAAAATGCTCATTTGTGTTGTTTTTTGTCCTAAAGGTTTGTGTTTATTTGAAACACTCCGACTTAGCTTTTCATCCACTAATGTTATGGAACTCAAACATTTGGGACCAAAATCAACACAAAATAACTACATGGAATATGCGGAGATTGATGATCTACAATGTTAAGCAAAATAATCCCCTTCATGATTGTTTATGTGATGTTGAATTACATGGAATATACGGAGATTGATGATTTGCAATGTTAAGCAAAATAGTTTGCGAGCAAGAGAGCGAGAGTCTGTGTTGGGCAATCAACTTTTTCGAACCCCGCTGCAGCTGCACGAGCCTTCCATTGTCGCATGCTGCAGTTCCCCAGAATATGGGAAAAATCTTAGAACAAAAATGGGATGCAGTAACTAGTTTCTAGGAGAGATATAGTTCAATTTTTTTAGTTTTTAATTTTGCTGCTTTGCTCTTTGCAGGTTTGAGCGTGCAGGATCTTTAAAAGATGAGAGAAGTTTGGTAGAGCTTATTATATAGACATTTGATGAATCTTTCCTTGCATCAGGAGACATTTGTTATTTGAATTATACAACTTCCTATTCCTTTTTTGATGACTCAAAATGTTCTCATCAATCCACTCCAGTTTTTTTTTTTCTCCTTTTTATCTATCTTCCTGTTTTTTTACTGAAGTTTCAGGATTTTTTTCCATTTACTTTTTTTTTAATATGACAATTATGCATAATAAAGTGTTTAGGTGTTGCCGTTGGACTTTGAGATCATGGATTCGAGTCTTGGAGGCGTCTTTTTGCAAAATTGTAGGGTAAGGTTTGCATACATTTCACCCTTGTGATGGTACCCTTCCCCGGACCCTCACTATGCTGGGATGCTTTGTGTACCGGGCTGTCCTTGCCCCCTTTTATGCATAATAAAGTGTTTAGGTGGTGTCGTGCGATTTTGAGGTCACAGGTTTGAGTCTTGGAGGCAGCTTCTTGCAAAAATGCAGGGTAAGGTTTGTCTACATTTCACCCTTGTGATGCGACCCTTCCCTGTACCCTCACTGTGTGGGGATGCTTTGTGCACCGGGGCGCCCTTGCCTTTTTTATGCATAATAAAGTGTTTTGGTGTTGCTATGTGACTTTGAGGTCACGGGTTCAAGTCCTTGAAGCAGCTTCTTGCAAAAATGTCGGGTAAGGTTTGCCTACATTTCATCCTTTGATGGTACCCTTCTTTGGACCCTCGCCTTGCGGAGATGCTTTGTACACCGGGCTGCCCTTGCTCTTTTTTTGCATAATAAAGTGTTATGGATGGTGCTATTTTCCTTTACACTGACTTCCAAGGTATGTGTGGGCAATAATCATACATTATAGGTTCATCTTTTTAGTATAGTAGCAATATACTAACATTTAAGATCTGTTTGGCACGACTTTTTTGCTCCAGTGAGTTTGAACAAAAATACCATCATCATAGAATACATGTTTGGTAAGATGATGGTTATGACCGCTAGCAAAAAAAAAAGCGGATGAAGATATTGTGAGGTTGGGCATTCATGAACACTAGTTCATGACCATCATTACAGTGCCAAATCTGAAGCATCAATCAAGTAATTTATAACATAATATATTATAATAATTATATTTATGAATAATCATTTGATGTAAATAATCAATATCATTTTATCATATGACCAAAGCGAAGATGTCATTGTAGAAGATCCGTAGAAGAAGAAGTAAAAACGGACAGATTAGGAGAATCTATCTCTGGAGAAGATAGCGAGGTTCTCTTCTCAGGGAAGAAGAAGAAATGGGAAAAGAAGAAGTTATATGTTGGCGATGGTCCTTCAACCTCATATCAGCAAGAGAGGAGTTATGCTCATAAGCGGGATGGAAGGAAGTACCAAGGTGCTACAGATGCAACAAGCAGATGAAGTTGCTTTGGTGAGGCAAGACGTTCATGAATGATAGTTTATAATCATTGTGTTTACGATCTCCGTCACTGTCCCAAATAGAGCCTTAGGCTTTGTTTATAGAGAACTTCGGAGAATGTGGAAGCGAAAAATTGTTTCAGATCGATGAACGCGGTATGCTGAGAAATTATTTCAAAACACAAAACAAGTCATGTTTGAGGATTTTAGATGCGCACCCAAAATCTTTATATGCAGTCCAATTTTTTTTCTAAAAAACTTCATTTCCCCTCCCAAGCACACCCAAAATCTCAAAGTGAACATCAAAATTCTTTCCTAAAATGGAAGTTCTCTCCATTGATAACTATTCACTGTGAAAGGTAGGCAGCCTACCCTTTTTTTTGGTTGGCCTCCCTTCATTGCTGGGGGAACTGGCTGATCAAGTTCCCCACAAGGCAACAACTTCTAGCCGCCCGTCTCACCATGAACCCCAATGTGGTTGTCTGTTTCATTTTATCACAGGGTGGTGCTTTGAGCTTCACATCACTCGTGTCATTCGCTTTCACTTTCAATCCCTTGGAAGAAGATGATACCACATGAGTGGAATCAATATAGTAGACCATGGAAAGGGTGTACTAAATGAAGCATGAAATACACTTCTCAAAGATATAGTGATCAATGAAAAATCAACCTATATGTATCACTAATTTTTCTTATTACAAAATACAACACTTAAGCCTTTATCCCACTATAGTGAGGTCAGCTATATGGATCCTTTGTCGCCACTGTGCCCTATGTTTTGTCATAATCCCACTAATGCGTACATACATCATGTCTTTTCTTACAGTTTCCTTCCAAGTCTTTATTGTTTAACATGCCTAGTGACTAGACTCTCACAATGCCTAATAGGTGCCACTTATTACAAAATGAATAGAAAAAATTATGAAACATGAAAAGTAAAGTTGAATGATTGAAAAAAAGATTGGAATTTTTTTGGGGGAAAAATACCTTCTTTTTTCATGCAAAATATGTAGCATTGAGAGGAATAGCCAAATCAAAATCAAAATGAAAACTCATTGTATTTATGAAAAGTAAAACTACTCGAACAATATATTGATCATTGCTTGACATGAGCTTAGTAGTTGCGTCTTGCTATAAGATATTTTTCGTATGATTTCTTTTAAATGCAAGAGCAATATCTATTATCATTATTACTTTTGGGGTGCACATAACAAAGTGGCATGCATATAAGATTTTGTGGGGTGCATATATCATAATTATGCATTCGAATCCGTTTGGCATGGTGACAACAGTCATGAACATGCGGGTTAAATTATTATTCGTTAACGCCCACCTAAGAAATTTCATCCACTTTTATGTTCAGACGGATGATGTTTGTTAGACAATCCTTAACGAATGACGGTTTAACCCATGCGTTTACGACCGTGACCACCGCACCAAACGGAGTTTAAATGTTGCCAATGCATCAACCACAAAAAGTTGTCTTGGAGTTGAATCTCACCACTCATTTTAATGCTAGTATTAGAGCGGCTTATTCATTCTAATTTTATAGAATCACCATGCTATTCTCCAAACATGCATAATTATCATATTTTTCTTCATAATTGCAAATAATTAATTTTCTAACCAATAATTGTGTCAGCATAGTGCCCTTTAAAAGAGTCTTAATGCATATACCAAATTTCTTCTCAGTTAATGAAGCAAGATCTAGTTTTGGGCAAAGTTGTCAGAATCACGATTCAGATCATAGGATCTTACGATCCTACGATCCAGATGTTGTAAATCAATCCTAATTCTGTAAAGCGATTCTCGCTCCGAACCTACTATCTGATCCGATCATACCTCAAAATGATCTCATCTAGAATCTCGATCCTGACAACCTTGCTTTTGGGGGAATACTTTCAAAGCAATCCAAGCAATCTTTCCAATAGAACATCTTTAAGAAATGAGAGAAATCTCAAATAGGCAGAGTGATAAGCAACAATTAAGCTCACTTACATGCAAACCATGAATATTTGGAATCTATATCAAGCCAACATTATTCACAATCCAACAATGCCTAGTATTTCATTCCTTAGGCTCTGTTTGATTGGACCATTGCTAATGAAAAGCAGCTGCTAGAAAATGAAGTTTGAGAAAAATATTGTTTCTAAAAAGCAGTTTTATTAAAAACTTATTTGAATAAAAAGGAGTTTGAAAAAGTTGTTTGAGAACTTCAGTATCATGTAAATCAAGATTTTTTCTTCTTTTGGCAGAAAAATAGCTTCCAGCTATATGTATTGCCATTTGTCTCTGCAGCCTCCAATCTATTTCCTCCAATCTGCAACACAAATGCTAATTAAATATTAAATTATATATTAAAAGAGGGGGGGGGGGGGGGGGGGGGGGGGGGGTCTGGTGGGGCCTGTAACATGGACCATGTTCTATTAGATTAGCTAGGTGGTATTCTCACGTCCGGTGAGCATATAACCAGTCTCCCATCACATTTTAAGGGTTCAATTTTACTTCACATTTTATGGCATCTATAAGAACACTGAATCATAAGTAGTATGTGCTGAATTCCATAAACAATAATATTATAGTCTGAATGATATTTTTCTAGGAAACTATTAATTGAATATCATTGTCAACCACAAAAATCTTTAGGCCATTGACGGCCGGTCTGGGGCTGCAGCTTTCGCATGGCATGGATCATGGCATGGATCCGGCCAAACCCTGCCACAGCTCTCCGTCCGTTTAGTTATACCGGAAAGCACTTGGCCGACCCCGTGGTCCCCGTGTGTGGCACAGCCATTGGCCCAAACATGCCCTTGATATACTGAGGGTCAGTCTGGTGCTGCAGCTTTCACATGTCACGGATCCGGCCAAATGCTGCCACAAGAAAAATCTGCGGATTACCGGAAAGCATTTCGCCGACTCCGTGTGTGGCAAAAGTAGCCTTTAAAATACCATACATTTTAAAGATTTTTTTTACCTTGTCCATAAGCCAGAACCCAACGGTCGGCATGTATTGTACCAAGTACATAGCAAGTAGGACAGGCTGCAAAATAGAAAGAAAAAACATATCAGTGTACAATAAGCTTGAAAAAAAGATTTGACAATTACTCCTTCCTTAGAACAACTTTTAGTAGATCATCATATGCTGATATGTCTATGCCGGTCCCAAACCCGGATGAAAAGTGACGAGCGTTGCGTTAGTTAGACAGTCAGTGTAAAATTTAGTCACCCTTTCCCCCTATAAAGGCTTGAGTGTTGTTGTATCATAATCTAGTTGACACTCTTATCTCTCTCTTATATATATATATATACCCAATCCTTATCTGAGAGTTTGCAAAATTATAGGTTGCTCTTCTCTATCTTTTGAAATTACATAAACCTTCTCTCCTATGTTACATTTCATAACATGCATGCACAAAAATGTTCCCTGGGGATCCACTCATTGAGGGGTATTCGTGTGCATGCATGTTATGATGTGTAAATTTATAGGGAAGATCTTTGTAATTTTAAAAGATAGAAAGGTACAACCAGTAATTATGCAAAATTGCATGGGTGATCCCAGTAAAAGACTATATAGGTTAATTACAGGGATCTCCCCTGGGAGTTTGCATAATTATAGCTCGCTCCAAATGTCGTAGGATTCAAGCTTGGGCAAGAACTGAAGATATAGTGGCCGCGGTAAGACTTTGGTAAGAATATAAACAATTTGTTCTGCAATAGGAACATATCTAAATAAAGTGACAATCGATCTCGATATGCTTGGTACGTTCATGGAACACCAGATTTTTCGTAATACAAACAACCTAAAAATCGCAAAACAAGGTGGCAGGAGAGAAGAGTTTGACACCCAGGTCTCCCAGAAGGCTTTCTAGCCACGTGACTTCAGGGACGACATAGGTCATTGATCAATATTCAGCTACTATAGATGATCATGCAAGAACGAACTGCTTCTTGTTTCGCCAAGTAACAAGATGTCCACCAAAGTATGTGCAAAAACCACTTCTGGAACGACGATCATCCAAAAATCCAGCATAATCTACATCAGAATAGACAATAAGAGATAAAGACAAGGAGAACTTATATACGACTATACGAGCCCTTGTCCAGGAGCAGACTTAAGATATCGGAGAATGCGTTCAACTGCTTGGAGATGAGAGTTCCGTGGAGCATGCATAAACCACCTTACAACCCAAACAACAAAGGATATATCAGGTCTTATAACAGTAAGATAGATCAACTTTCCTACAAGATGACGATAATACTCTAGGTTTGGTAGAAGCATATCAGAGTCGGAGGTATAAGCACAGAGCTTGTGGTTGACATCTATGGGTGTATCAGCTGGCTTGCAACCAGAGTAGACAACATCATGAAGAAAGTCAAGGTAATATTTTCTTTGAGATAGGACGAGGACATCAGGATGACGAGCTACTTCGATGTCGAGAAAGTATCGGAGATTCCCCAATTATTTGGTCTGGAATATGGAGGCCAAGTGTTCCTTGATCATGCAGATGCCTTTTAAATCATCGTCCGTAATTAGAATGTCATCAACATAAACCAAGAGTATCACAATGCATGTTGGGCGATGATGGGTGAAGAAAGAGAAGTCAGACAAGCTTTGAGTAAACCTAACATCACTAACAACCTGACTGAACTTGTCAAACCAAAACCCGAGGAGACTGTTTGAGACTATAGAGACATTTTTGAGGTGACATACAAGTGACTCCCCTGTAGTATCAAAGCCGAGAGATTGATGCATGCAGACAGTCTCAGCAAGAACACCATTTAGAAAGACATTTTGACATTCAACTGATGTAACGACCAATGACGATGAACAACCAGCGAAATCAAGACAAACAATATTTAACTTTGCAACATGTGAAAAGGTCTCTTCGTAGTCGAGACCGTATTGTTGAGCAAAACTACAGGTGACAAAGCGAGCTTTTAGATGTTCAACCGTCCCATTTGGAGCATGTTTGATAGTAAGACCCATTCACAACTCACAAATGTCTGGCCAGGAGGGAGAGGGAGAATATCCCAGGTGTGATTGTCCTAGAGAGCAGCCATTTCCTCATCTATAGCCCCCGCTACCTCGAATGCTAAAGAACCTCATACAAAGTAGGGGTGGAAACAGACGACAAATCGGTCGCAAATGTGTGAAGCACCAAAGATAGTCAATGCAAAGAAACAAAATTAGTGACGGGGTGAGCAGTAGAAGTCATGGCCGGATCAACAGAGAGTCAACAGTAGAGGGTAACGACCATAGAGCATCGAGCAAGAAGGATGACGAATGTACACACGAAGAGGAGGTGGGTTGGCGGTTCTGGTGGATGGTGTGGGAAGGAGATTTGGTGGAGGACAGGTGACAGGAATGTCATGACGTGGTAGGGGAAGAGGTGCAGGAGAAGCTATAAGTGAGGAGTGAAAAGGCTGGTTTTCGAGGAAAGTTACCTCCACAGTCATTACTAATTTATGATTGGAAGGAGAATAACAAACATAGCCTTTCTGAGTGCGAGAGTAACCAACAAACATGTACTTAGTAGTACGAGGATCAAACTTATTAGTTGCAGGGCCAAGGGAGTGAACATACCTGGTGCATCCAAAAACACGAGGCATCACAGGAAAGGGAGGAGGGGAGGGGAAGAGAAAACTGAAGGGAGTGACAAAATTGAGAATGGAGGATGACATACGATAGACACTGCAAAATGCCAATATAGCTTTGGTACCTACATTTGAAACATAAGGGAATAAGCAACATCCAAGAGATAACGGTTCTTGCGCTGAGCTACGTCATTCTGTTGTGGTGTGTAAGTACTGAAGGATTGGTGGATGATACCGAACTCAGTATAAAGATTTTGAAATGCATGACTCGTATAATCGCACAAATTATTGGTCTGAAAAGTTTTAATAGTGGCAGAGAACTGAGAATGTATCTCAACATTAAATGCATGGAAGACACGAAGTAATTCAGAGTGGTTGTGAAGTACAACCAGATCATACAAGAGTAATCATCGATAAAAGAAAGAAAAAAGCGATAACCAGAAATACTAGCCATTTTATGAGGGCCCCAAATGTCTGAATGAACTAAAATAAAAAGAGCATTATTCCGAGTACAATGAGAAGAAAAAGAAGAGAGATGTTGCCTGTAGAATATGCAAGATTCACAGTTAAAGTCAGCAAGGAGAAGATCTGAAAGAGCATTCTTCAGAATTGAGAGAGGAGCATGTCCAAGACGCTGATGTCAGTTAACAAAGATAACATAGGAGAGAGCAGTGGAGGAAATATCCAATGTGTAAAGCATGTTATACAATCTCCTACCAATGATATTTTGCATCTGTCGATCCTGCAAAACAAAAGAGGAAGAAAAGATTACAGAACAATCGAGGTCTTGAGCAAGACGACTGACAGAAAGTAAATTAAAATAAAAGCCCGAAACATGAAGAACTAAGCGAAGAAAGAGATAAGAAGTCGGGTGCATCGCCAGAGCCATGAACGGGAGTAATCACCATTAGCTACAATGATGAACTTAAGACAAGCAATGTCCTAGTATTGAGGAGGCTGCTGTGGAGTAATATGATTGGTGACCCCAGAGTCCAGAGTCCAAGTTGGACTATGGAATAAACATGATATACTTTCATTGTAAATGGTCGCAATAGAGCTCGAAGACTGACTAAGCAGACCCTGAAGATTCTGGAGTTGAGGGCATAAGTAGCAACGTACGGACGAGTAGCTGTGGGAGCATTAGTCGCTATAGACACAAGATGTATAAGAGGGACACCATGCTTACGATAGCAAGTGGCCTAAAGATGACCCTCCCGCCCACAGTAGGAGAACCTGGGACACGGCCTACCATATTGACCTCTGCCCCGAAAGCCGGTGCAAGCTCCACAAGCCAGCAGAGGGGTGAGGTGAGTAGTAGGAGATTGTTGGAGAAGAGCTGGAGAGACAATGTCGGGAGCATCAAGAGGCGATGTCATTTTTAAGAGCATGGAGCACACACTGAGAGAGAGGGCAGGGTTGAGGATGAGAGGATGTTGGCGCAGATTTTGTGGAGATATGGGGGAACACGGACCATCATCATGGTTATGCCAACAACTTCTTTCCGGGCTCGTTGGACAGCTAGATCCAAAGATGGAGACTAATGTTGAATACAAGCATTAATGACAATCTTGAACCACACAACAAAGGAAGTCAGGTTTCCATCCACCCGTTGATCAAGAGATTGGAGGTTGGTGAAGATGTTGAACAGGTGTTGCAAATTGTTCTTGCCAAAGTATAAAAAGTGAAGTTCATCTCACAGAGCTTTGATCATTTCATGATACACGACCATACAATATGGTTCACTATCCATAGAATTCAAAATCTAAGTTTGGACACACCCATCATCACAGAGTCATTCTTCGGTGGGGGTAGTATGTTGTGCCTTGGTGAGACGATGGAATCCTTTGGTTTGGACGACATGATGCACAGAGTGAACCAACAACAACACTCAAGCCTTTATCCCACTATAGTGGGGTCGGCTATATGGATCCATTGTTGCCATTGTGCCCCATCTTTTGTCATAATCTCACTAATGCCTAAATGCATCATGTCTTTCCTTATAGTTTCATTCCAAGACTTTATTGGTCTACCCCTCCCTCGTTTAACATGTCTAGTGACTAGACTCTCACAACGCCTAACAGGTGCCTCTAATGGTCTCCTTTGTACGTGTTCAAACCATCTTAGACGAGCTTCTCGCATCTTCTCTGCAATTAGTGCTACTCTTGTCTTATCCCTGATACATTCATTCCTAATTTTATCCAATCTCATGTGTCAACACATCCATAAGCATTCTCATCTCCACAAGATCAATAAACAACATATGCAAATCTTGTTTTCTTTCTCGATAGTTGTCAATGAGTCTCCTCAAGAGATGTATAACTTCAATGGTCGACCTCCCTGACATGAATCCAAATTGATTCTCCGAGATGTTAGTTTCTCGTCTTACTCTTCTTTATATTACTCGTTCCCATAGTTTCATGGTATGACTCATCAATTTAATTCCTTTGTAATTAACACAATTTTGTATATCTCCTTTATTCTTATATATCAAGATACTTTCTCTCAATTAGTCTGACACCCTCTTTGATTTCAGTATCTTATTGAAAAAACAGAGTAACTAATTCCACAATTTTTTCGACCACTACGAGAGAGTGGTTATCCAGAGATCATCCCGAACTTCAAAAAGAGTAGTCGCGACACGGGACGGAAGAGACAAGGCATCATTCAAGGCCATGAAGCCAGGAGGACAAGCATGGAGAGAAGACTGTCGAAGATGAGAAGGGCGGTTACGGTGAGCATGGAGGCGGTCACTGAGAGGGAGGGCTCGATGATCACATAAAAGGAGCTAAGGAGACTGCAACAAGTGAGATAACAGTGACCTGGCGGGTATGCGATCAGAAACAACGGCGAGAAGCAACGCAAATACCTCTGGCGGATAGCGGGAGCTCATAGGGAAAAGGCGGCTAGGAGCTTGGCAAGGAGGAGCATGGGGACTAAGCGAGCATGGATTCAAGCGAGACGAGGAGAGCTCGTGAAAAGAGGTGGCGAAGAGCTTGCAAGCAGGAGCTCGTCGAACAAGCGAGAAAGCGAGCAGGCGAACAAGCAAGCTAAGAGAGAAAACGAGGAGAGTTCAGCGGACAAGCGAGCAAATAAGAAGAGATCATAGGAAAGATGCAGCCAAGAACTTAGCGAACAGGAGCTCGGCGATCAGGAGAGCAGGTGAGCAAGCAAGCAGAGCGAGCAAATAAGAAGAGCTCGGGAGAGGGGGCAACCAGGTGGGTCCCAATAAATGTCAAAGGTAATCTATAAATCAAGGAGAGAAGGGCAGGAGCTGGAGTTGAAGCTCAATGGCAGAGGGAGCGGTCAAAGAGGTGGAGTCCGTTAAACTGCGCGGTCAGAAAGGCTATTGCGTGGTATGAAATCGAGCGCATAAGACTTTAGGATCCGTTTCGCTCTGATACCATGTAAAAGAATGAGAATGGAGAGAGAAGAGTAATAAAATTTATCAATATCTCATTAATTTTCTTTAATACAACACAAGTATTTGTACATATATATAGGAGGAGAGAGAAGAGCCTAAACATCATCATAAGGTGCGGGACTAATCGCTAAGAGGGCTTTACATGGGCTGATTATATGAGCCTTTCTTTATAAGTTATTTAACAATAACATTTGCTTTTAAATTTTTACAAAATTCTTTTATCCCGTAATATTTTTGATGAACATTTTCATTTAAATCATTCAAGCCAAGCATAAGTATCAATTTGTCTTCTAATAAATTATATCCTCATTATATAATAATCGATTCAAGTATAAGTATCAATTTGTCTTCTAATAGTATTATTTTATTAATTTCCACTATCGACACCCACAAAAATTTTCATATATTCAACCTTCGTTCTGCTAATTATAAGTCCTCTACCTTTTCAATATGTTTTCCATCTTTTTACTTTTCACTTACTTCGGCACATGACTCGCATACTATAAGTATATCATCCAAAAAAACATACATCAAAACTCCTAACTTTAAATATCTTTAGTGAACATTTACAAAAAACAATACAAGGAAATATAGATACAATGGTGATATTTGGTCTAATCCTACCAAAACCGAAGACTCATTGGTCACTCCACGAGCATGTTATTAAAAAAATATACAAATATATCATTTGTTAGCCTAACACATAAAAAGGAATTACCTGGCCTGATATCCATGCTTCCTTCAGCCCATTGGTTGCGGCAACAATAGTAAGCTCCGCACACCTTTCTGATGATACATACTGCGACATTCCAATAAAAATTATAATTTAATTCCACTTAAAGAAAGATTTAGACACTGTTTGGCGCGGCGTTTTTTGCTCCGGTGAATTTGGACAAAAATGTCACCGTCATAGAATGTATGTTTGGCATGACAACGGTTATGACTACTACAAAGAACAAAATACTAGTTTTGAACAAAAAAGTAAATGAAGTTCTTTAGGTGAGGTCGGGAGTTCATGAACAACGGTTCATAACCACTGCATTCACTACCGCTACCGCCGTGCCAAACGGAGCCTTAATCAATAAAGATTAAATTATTTGTCTCGATGCCTCAAGGAATTCTTTCAAAAGAACTTTTCCTAAGAAGATGAATTTCAACCATTATATATATATATAACAAGTTTGTAGATGTCGGATATCGGGGACGCGTCGGTTTAGGTTTTTTATGTCGGTTTTAGTATGTCGGGGGATATATCGGGGATATTTCACATAACTGGTTTTAATATTTAATTATTTGTGTAATTATTTATAAATTTAATCTTTTTTAAATTTATATATATTAATATATTAATAATTTGATATTTATTGAACTCCTAAATTTATCAAACTAATATAAATATTTTGTATTACACAAGTAACAACGGTATAGCGCGTGAAATAAAATAAGATAAAACAGAATGTTGAGAAGTTGTCGATAACAATGGAAGATAAGAAACCTTTAGTTCATAATTCAAAAATCGTGCACAATTGAAGTCGGTGACGAACTTGAGCAAAGAAGAAAGTCAGAGGAAGGGAAAAAACAACCTAAACAATGAAACGATTTTGGTCTATTGTCTATTAAACCATAGACACTAATTAAAATAAATTGAAAAAATAAGTCGATAAAATGTCGGGATATATCGACCGATATATCGGTAAATATATCGGTAAATAAAAGACATATCAGAGGATATATTCCAAAAGAATATTTTTCAAAAAAATATTGGAAACGTGTCGTTTGGTGCATGAAACTTTTATGTCGGCCGACATGTCGGCCATGTCGGAGGATATCCACAACATTGATATATATATATATATATATATATATATATATATATATATATATATATATATATATATATATATATATATATATATATATATATATATATATATATATATATATATATATATATATATATATATAAGGACAGCCCGGTATACAAAGCATCCCCGCGCAGCGAGGGTCCAGGGAAGGGTACCGCCACAAGGGTGACATAAATTTACGACAAATGAATAATTGATAGAATTATTGTAGTTAATGCAAAATTATTTGAAGTTTTATTTGGGTAGGATAAACCTCTCATGAATTAAGATGATCGGGGACTCTGTAGTCACCCAATCATATATAGAGATTGAGGTCCACTTTAATATTACAATAATGCTCTTCATAAAGTAAAATACATAAATGACAAATAAGATACTTAATGAAAGTCGGGACCTTGTCCCCAGAGTTGAGCATCTAAGGACGCAGTAGTGCATCATCAAGATCCGGTAATCTCCTCTAGTGGACGGGGTCATCATGTGAAACGTCGAGACTTCAACATGGATGTCATGTGCCTGAGTAGTTGTTGGGGCTTAGGGACAATTCCGACCGAAGCTGGTATAGAAGCTCTCGATGGTGCTGCCCTATAGTTAAAAAATAGCAGTGTCCCCAAGGCCAATGGCGATTATGAGTGGGTTGTCGGTCCCCCGAAGTGGTGTCGTAGATGATTAATCTGGATCCTCTATGAAATTTGTAGTGTACAGATTCTAAGTGAGAGAGTTGATCCGAGAAAATATCAATTGGGGACGATTCAAGGTAACAGTTACATCAATTAAGGAGTGGGTTCCGCAAGGAAAGAGAGTGAGGTGGGCCGGAGAAATAATGATGAATTGTTGGATGGGTGGAAAGAGGCCCGACCGAGGAAAAAGTAAAAAAAATCATGTAGGATTGTGTGCGAACAAAAAAGAATAAACCGAAATTTGTAATAACAGAATTTTTCTTATCCAAAAAAGTAAGTATTACAAAGGTATAACTTCCCTTTTATAAAATGAAGGAGAGGAGAGATATTACAAATAAGCAATGTGAGACAAATAATTACAGGTACAAACGGCTATACGAAAACAGATCACACAAGCCGCGCGGTTAGACGAATAGACTAACCGCCAGACAACAACAATAAAGAGAAGACAAGCCGCTAGGGGAGACCGCTAGACCGCCCGGTCTCCAACCAACAACACCTCGGCTACCAAACCGCTGGAGAGAAACTGTCAGACCGTGCGGTCTTCAAGCCGCCAGGGTCAGGCCGCCAGATCACCCGGTCACCATACATCAACACTCCCACTCAGCTAGAACATATATATCAATCATGCCCAGCTTGTCGCAAATGTGAAAGAAGGAAATGAACACAGGCTTGGTGAAGATATCTGGTAACTCGTTGTCGGAGGTAACGAACAGAGTACAAATCTGTTTCTTCAAAATCTCTTCCCGAATAAAATAGCAGTCGACTTCAATGTGCTTTGTTCTCTCATGGAAGACCGGATTTCTGGAGATATATATATAACGGTCTTGTTGTCGCAGAATATAGATAGAGGATGGTTGTAGACCTCTTCTAAGTCAAGCATGAGAGCCCGTAACCACTTCAATTCACATGTGGTCGACGTCATACTTCGATATTCTGCTTCTGCACTAGACCTGGAGACGACAGACTGTTTCTTCCAGCTCACAAGATTTCCCCCCACAAATGTGCAAAAGCCCGATGTGAACTTGCAATCTCCTTTGTCATCAGTATAGCTAGAATCTGAGTACGCTTCAACTTTTAAATGACCATTCTTCTGAAACAGCAGTCCTTTACCCGGCGCCGCTTTAATATATTCCAATATCCTCAGGACAGACTGTAGATGACACTTCCTAGGAGCTTGCATGAACTGACTGACCTTGCCTACAACATAGGAGATGTCGGGTCTGGTTACCGTGAGATAAATGAGTTTGCCGACCAGACGCCTGTACCTTGTAACATCTGATAGAGGAGGCGAGTCATCTGTCCAGGTTTTATCTTCTCCAGTAGCCATGGGGCATTGGGCAAGTATATCGCCAGTCAACCGTATCTCTTTTAGAAGATTAAGAGCATACTTACGTTGTAAGAGTACTAAGAAGTTGGGCTTTCAAGAGATTTCTATCACCAGAAAGTATTTTGGGGAGGCCATATCCTTCGTGACTAGGTGTTGACGGAGATGTTTCTTTGCCAAGGCTACCCCAGCCTGGTCATCTCCAGTGAGAAGAATATCATCCACATATACAACAAGAACCATCAGACCCAGGGAGATTTTGCGAATGAACAATGAGTGATCGACAGAACTTCTTATAAAACCCACAACCGCCACAATGCAGCTAAACTTGTCAAACCAAGCCCGAGGGCTTTGTTTTAGGCCATAGATGGCCTTCTTCAGCCTGCATACCCGTGTCTCCTCCTGAGCAACATACCCAGGAGGTTGCTCCATGTAGACATACTCCTAAAGATCACCATAGAGAAATGCATTCTTGACATCCAGTTGGGAAATGAGCCAATCCCTGTTGACGGCCACAGAGAGGAGTACCCGAATAGTGTTGAGACGAGCAACTGGAGAGAAGGTGTCAAAATAATCAACACCATAAGTCTGAGTGAAGCCTTTGGCGACAAGGCGTGCCTTGTAACGATCCACACACTGTCGTCCAGACTGAACTTCACAACAAAGACCTAGCGACAGCCAAAAACATCAGTGCCCAACGGAGGAGGAACAAGGGTCCACGTACCCCGCTCAGTGAGGGTGGAAATTTCCTCATCCATGGCAGCCTTCCAATGAGGAACAAGGGCTTTCTGGTAGGTGCGGGGAGTGGCAGTGATAGAGATAGCCAACGCAAAAGTCATGCGAGAAGGAGTAAGACGAGCATAGAAAATAACAGCAGCAAGCGAGTGTTAGGTACATGTCCGCACCCCTTTGTGAAGAGCAATGGGAAGATCCAGGTCGGCATGTTCCTCAGTATCCGGTGCATCCGTGGCGGAGAGAGCTGGCCTGAGAGTAGAGAGAGACGGCCGCAGGGAAGTGGAAGACAACGGAGGCGGAGAGAGAGGAGGAGACAGTGGACACGGCGGAGGAGAAATCTTGGTAGGTGTAGACGAGACGGAGGGGACGGTGGGAAAAGGAGGAACATCAGGAAGAAAAGAGGAGTCGCGAGAGAAATAGGACGCATTTTCGAAGAAGGTTATATCCGCGGAGACGAACTGCCTGCGAAGAACAGAGTAAAAACAACAATAACCTTTCTGAGTGGTAGAGTAACCCAGAAAGACACATTTGGTGGCACGTGGGGAGAGTGCACAAATGCCGTGCACCCAAAGATATGCAGAGGGAGAGGAAACAAATCCTTGCCCGGATAGAGAATGGAGAATGGGGTTTGACCGTGGAGAACCGTGGAGAGAATGCGATTGATGAGATAGCAGGAGCGAGGAACCTGCATCCGTGTCATCAGAGTGCGAGCGACATCAAGGAAGGGACGGTTTTTGCGTTCCGCCACGCCATTTTGCTGTGAGGTATATACACAGCTAGTTTGATGAACAATCTCATTTTGCATACAGAGGAAGAAAAATTATGACTAAGATATTTTTTTGCATTATCAGAGCGAAAAATTTTAATAGAGACATCAACCTGAGTTTTAATCATAAAATAAAAGGATGTACATACAGAGAATAGTTCGGAGCGCTCTTTTAAGAGATACGCCCACGTACACCGAGAGAAATCATCAATAAAAGTTACAAAATACGAACTACCCCATCCTACAGTGAAGGTAGGAGCAGGACCCTGGATATCGGAGTGAACGAGATCAAACGGACGAGAAGATCCACAACCTTGCTTCGGTGGGAAGGAGCGGTGATGCTTGTCAAACTGACATGTGTCACAGTTGAGAGGAGGACTGTGCGGAGGGAGGTGGGGCAGAAGCTGACGAAGAAGCCGTGGAGGAGGATGACCAATGCGAAGATGCCATTGCAGAAGGTCTGTAGAAGAGGCAGAATGTGGACAGAGCGGAAACGTTGTCGAGGAAGTAGAGGTCGTCGTTCCCAGTCCCAGTTGAATCGTCCGTTGGGAGCCCGGATTCTGAAAAGAACAAGAAGTAGGAGTGAATGTGATGAAATACTGTAGTTGCTTGCACAGAGCAGTAACAAAAAATAAATTGCAAGAAAATTTGGGCACGTAGAGAGTATCCGCCTAGCGAAGAGACGGAGTGACTTGAACCACTCCCGTCCCATTGACCGATAAGGGAGAGCCGTCCGCAATAAAGACCGGGGGCAACCGATCATGTGTTTTTAGGAGAGAAAAACACTGAGAATTGCCGGTCATATGATTGGTAGCACCACAGTCTATCAACCATTTACCTTGAGTAACAACGTGGGCACTACCTGAAGACGTGACCACCGAGACGGATTGCTTCGAAGAGGAGGTGGAAGCGTCCCCAGAGGGGCGAAGATGTGGATGTTTCATCCAGCAGCGATCAATCGTATCAGAGAGAGCCAAAGAAAAGAAGAGAGGACTGCGACCAGACAGGAACAAAAGAGACCGCGGTGGACTGAGGCAGATGACAACGAGCAGCGAAAACGAGCAAGTCTTCTCAGCGACTAGAGCAGCAAGGCGACCTGGCGAGCAAAGACCGGTGGTTAGGTGATGATCAACCAGCAAGTCGCGCGGCTAGAATAGCATGAGCAGTGACCTGGAAAGCAAGGCAAAAAAGCGGCTACCTGAAGAGCGACCTGAAGAAAGCGACAGGGCGACTTGAAGCAGTGACTTGAAAAAGAGATAAGTCGCGACTTGAAGAAGGCGGCAACAAGAAACCACAAGGAGAGGCAAGCAGCAGTCCGCAGCAGCAACAATGGAAAGGCCAGGAGAGATATGCGTGGCTAAGAGGAGCGGAGCGAACAAGCCGCAACAATCAGAGAACACCAATCAGTGAGGAAGAGAGAGGCAAAAAAAGAGGGCGCGCGAGCAAAAACAAGGCCGCGCGAATAGCAAAGAGGCCGCAAGAAGAGCAAAGAGGCCGCGCGAACAGCAGAGAGGCCGCGCGAAAGCAAGAGTGCAGGGAGCAGAGAGACCGCGATGACATGTCGCGAATAGGAAGAGAGAGCGATCAGAGAGGCTGCACACACAGAGGGCAGAGAACAGGCCGCAAGAAGAAAGAAAGCCGCGCGAACAGGCCGCAAGAAGAAAGGGCAAACCGCGCGGCCAGAAGAAGCTCACAGAATCAGGTGGAAAAGATCGAGTCCTCTAATACCATGTGCGAACAAGAAAAAATAGACTGAAATTTGGAATAACAGAATTTTTATTATCCAAAAAAGTAAGTGTTACAAAGGTATAACCTCACTTTTATACAATGAAGGAGATGAGGGAGATTACAAATAAGCAATATGAGACAAATAATTACAGGTACAAGCGGCTATACAAAAACAGGTCGCACAAGTCGCGCGGTTAGACGAATAGGCTAACCGCTCGCCAACAACAATAAAGAGAAGATAAGCCGCTAGGGGAGACCGCTAGACTGCCCGGTCTTCAAGTCGCTTGCGTCAAACCGCCAGACCGCCCGGTCTCCAACCAGCAACACCTCGGCTACCAAACCGCAGGAGAGAAACCGCCAGACCGTGCGGTCTTCAAGCCGCCAGGGTCAGACCGCCAGACCGCCCGATCACCAGACAACAACAGATTGGTTCCCTATTGAAGAATATGTCACATGTATGAAGAACATGAACAATAACACATAATATTGTACTAGAATTAGAATGAAGATACAAATTCACATGGATACTCATGCCTAACTTCTGAGGATTGGTTCCCTCTTGAAGTCTCTACCTAAAGTGAGAGTTCTCAAAACCTAATGATGCAAAAGATGATTTGAAGGTACTTCAAGTCTCCAACCACCCCGTTATATAGAGGATGAGACATGTTAGAGCATGGGCTGACACATTCTTGATTTGATAATAACAAATCTTGATATGTATTTGATCGATATTTGCAAGTGTTTTCATAATGTGTAGGTTCAGGACTTTCATATGATACAAGACTTGGAGCTACAACAAATATCGAGCTAAAACGATGAGTCGAAGGCTAGCTTTGTAGCCAACCACCGTTGATAGATACAGAAGTGCGCGCTGCTCCTCGAGTCAGGCCTAAGCCCGGAAGTGCTTTCGCTCTCAACTATTGTTTCTTATGCCCTAGAACTCTAATCAGAAGGAAAAGCTACTGTCAGATCGCCCGACGATAACGCTCGATGAAAGATGACTTCCATACCGAGCCTTGCTGAAATTGGATGTTGCCATAAAAAACTCAAGAATGATGATAACGCTGGTGACAACTTGGATCTCTTATTATGGCAACAACGCTCCTTAACGTGTCTTGGAGGGAAGACGAGCGGGAAATTCCACTTTGCTACCACACAGTGATAATACCTACCGTCCAACAATAGTCCTATTATAGCAACATCACGTCGTCATACGGATTGGACAGAGAAGGGAGCGCGGAATTGAATTTTACTACCTCTCAACGATAGCTCGCTATCCCCCAACGTTAGCTCAAACCTAAGTAAGGAAAGCTCCGCAATTTTGAGGAGGGAAATTGGAGCGGGATGTCATGACCTTGCACCGGGGACTTATATTTTGACGCTACCACCCGGGTATAGCTCCCAGAGGTATAAACAGATGTTCTCTAGGGAATTTCATTCCAGCATGAATATTTTCAGAGGGTCGCCCCAACCGTCAGAGGAGCCTCCACTACACCCAACGCTCAATGACAACGATGCGAAGGAAGATCAATATTATAATGACATCATTCAAGTGAAGGGCTCACATTCTACGACGAATATTTCAAGCGCCCTTTCATCGTCTTCCTCCGGTATTAGGGAGTTTATTTACTAAAGATTTTTCTATCACAATTGTATTTTGTTGTTTTTGATCTTGGATAGCGGTGCTGATGGAAGCCAGGTTGCTTGAAATATTCCATCGTTGCGCCAATCCCTGCCCCACATTTCTTCAACGATACAAGCCCCACATCGACGAATTGCTTGAAATATTACACGATACGAGCCCCACAACGATACGAGCCCCACAAATATTACAAGATTTTTCTATCATGATACGAGCCCCACAACAATATAACCCCACATCTCTTTCTTCACCCATCATCGCCAAATTGCTTGAAATATTACACGCTACACCATTCCCTGCCCCACATTTCCTGGGGGCAACTGAAAAAGGAAATGACCCAACGATACGAGACTCGCTTACGCCGGTTCCGCCGTTGAGCGCCTTTATAGCATCCGCCAGTCAGTCGGCCTCGATGCCTACATCGACGAGTTCGTTGCCCCGGTGACACATGTTCCCGGTCTCCCACCGAACCACTATTTGGGTTTCTTCATGCAAGGCCTCCTCCTGTCGATCCGTTCTCGTCACCTCACCCACCACCCGCGAACGATCTCCGAAACGCTTGATCTATCGTGTGACGTGGAGGCGGATCTCTTTGCTCGTCCGTCGGCCGCCTCTGGGCCACCTGCTCCTACGACCGACCACCACCAGCCCCGGGCGCCTTGGCGTCCGCTAGCCACGACTCCTCCACCGCGGACACCGCCTTAGGGGAACCGGCTGAGCCGCCCGCCGGCCCCCCAGTGCCTCTCGAACAATGAGTACAATGAACTTCGCAGCCAAGGTCTCTGTTTTCGGTGCCGCCAACCGTACTCCCCCAACCATGAGTGCTCTGTGAAGGAGTTCCAAGCCATCATCGGCGATGTCGACCCTGAGGTTACCGTGGCTGACTTTGAGGCTATGAAACTCTCAACGAAGGATCTACCTCCCGACCCTACCATAGCTTTGTTACACCGGTTGGAGCTATCTTGCGCCTCGCCGGGCGGGATCCCTGGCCAACAGATCATGCAGCTCTCGGGCACACTGCGGGATCGCCCGATCATCATCATGGTGGATAGCGGTGCAAGCCACCTCATCTCTGAGCACCTGACGCAACAACTCTGCCTTCCCTCAGTTCCCTCCTCGGATGTTGCGGTCCGTTTAAGCGATGGGCGCCACCAACGGTCTCAGGGTTGTTGCACTGCCATCTCTCTCATTGTGGGGACCTGTTTCGTGACCGCAGACTTCTACATATTCGGCTTAGGCGGTCTCGACGCCATTCTGGGAGTGGTATGACTCTGCACACTCGGCGATGTATGCGTTAATTGACGGACTATGTCCATGCAGTTCCTGCATTAGGGCCAACCATGTCGCATCGACGGTGCCTCCGCCCTCCTATGCTCTCCGAGCTCCCTCTGCACGATCCAGCGGCCCAAGGAAGTCGGCCTCTCCGCGGGGCTACGTGCCCTCTCGGGAATGCCCGTTGTGCCTCCTCTCCCGACAGACCACCAAGAGATTTTGACTGTGCTCGCTGACGCCATCAAGCCTCCGACGTGATTGCCACCAGCCCAACGGTCTCTGGTCCGGAAGAAAAACGACAGTTGGCGCCACACCACCCAGCTAAGCTACTTGGTCGCCGCTACCATTTTTAGGGGGACTCTGGCTCGCAAGTGGTCCATGTTGCTGGGTCTTACTCTCCGAAGTCTGATGCCAAGGGGTTGCCCCAAGATTGCTTCTGCCGCCACCACTCCGACTACTGCTTTGGGACACGACATATTTTCCAGAAGACGACATTGTCACGGATATTTGTGGCGGACGTGGCGCGGCCCGATGAAGATGAACCAAGCGCGTCGGGAGCGGACTGTTATGAGTCAAGCTAACTTGGGTGCACCTGGTGGTGACCATATCTTAAGGAGTGGCTAATCATATAAAAGGGTTATTTTTCTTCTACGGAAGACACACGACAGAGAGGATTGAACCCTAAGGTATCTCTCTCTCGCTCTCAACATGGTATCAGAGGTGGTTTCTTCCGCTTCAGCCTAAAGGCTTGCCGCTGTGTCGCTGTCGCGGTTGGACTGTTCGTCTTCGCCTTCTTCTTCTTCTTCGTCTGGCGTCGCAGCAGTGTGATCATCGTAGGCAGAGCGATCGACAGCAGGGCCGATCGATCAGCTTATTCTTCGATTGTCTCTGTGTTCTTCTTCTTCTTCGTCTGGAGTCGACTGCAGGGTAACGATCGATCGCATCAGGGCAATCTTCTGGCGTTGCAGGAAGACGATCGATCAATCGTATTCGCCGCCGTTCCGTCCAGTCTTTCCTGGTGTAGTCTTCTTCGATCCTTCTTCCAATCATTCCTGAGGTGCAGAGGCTGCCATCTGGTGGTGCGGCTGAAGCCGGTTCTTTTTTTCTTGCAGTCGTTTGGTGCAGGGGTGTGGCTGTTGCCGTCCTGTTGGTGCCTGCTGTCACTGGTTGGTTTCTGTCCTCCTTTCTCTTCGTAGTGTTTGTTCCTATGGAGGACAAATCGAAGGGTATTGGTGCCTCTGAAGGGGTGGTTGATCAATTTAAACCCTATGGTGGGAGAAGTTATAACATGGACTTCAATCATGGTGTTACTCAAATCAAACTCAATGGAAGAAATTATCTTTTATGGGCCCAATTTATGCGGATATTCATTGGAAGTCGTCGAAGACTTGAGTTTCTCACCGGATCTAAATCAGCTCCTAATGTGTCTGACCTCCTATATGAGGAATGGGAAGGTGAGAGCCTCACTTGATAGATTGGCTTGTTAATTTTATGGAACCCAAGATTGCTAGTCATTTTTTATTCTGTAAAACTGCGAAAGAGATGCGTGAGTTGATCGAACGGAATTATTCAAAAAAGAACTTGGCTAGAATATATCAACTCTAAACTGAGCAAGTCCACATGACAGAGATGACTGATTTCGAAGAATATTACAACAAGTTGACCCATAAGTGGGCTGAAATAGATCAGTATTCCGCTATTCAGACTATAGATGATTACAAGACTGAACTCATGCAACGGAGGGTCTTTGAGATGCTTTTTGGTCTTCCTCCTGAACTTGAATTCCAGAGAGTTCAGATGTCGGGTAGAGATTCCGTGCCGGATCTAGAAACAGTGGCTCATTATATTCGAGGGAAAACAAGCCGTATAAATTCCCTTCATCCAGACACTCTGGTTGGTCATGAAAAATCTGCCCTTGCTGCAGAGCAGAAGAGATGGCACCCGAGGAATGTGAGACTTGAGGACAAAAGTAAGATGAAGTGCCCTCACTGAGGGAAGAAGGTCATGGTAAGGAGAAATGTTGGGATCTTCATCCTCACCAGATCCCTCCAGGTTGGATTCGTGGTGCCGATGGGAAATATGTGAGATCTCAAACGGCTATGTATGGTAATCTGGAGAATACTGGGTACCTTCAGGCAAAGAACGCGAGTTTGACTAGAGAATTGAAGGCCTTAAAAGCCAATGCTACTGGGCGATCTCTTTCTGGTGACTTTGTGGGGACGGCTGCTCATGCTCATTCTACTCCTGTGTCCTTGAAAGGACCATCTACTTTGTGGATCATCGACTCAGGGGCTTCTGACCACATGACTGGGTCTTCCATAGGGATCTCTTCTATTTCTCCTGCCTCTGGCAGTGTGAGACTTGCTGATGGGTCTTCGACTCCTGTGGCTGGTAAAGGGATTATTCATCTTTCTCCCTCCTTGTCTCTCAAATCTGTTGTTATCGTTCCCACATTTCCTACAAATCTCTTATCGGTGAGCAGTTTAACTAAACAACTTAACTGTTCTATCACCTTTTTCTCCTCCCATTGTGTTTTTTAGGATCTGGCGAGCAGGAAGACGATTGGTGGACATGAGTCTGGTGGTGTGTATGTCTTGGACAACTGTCAAGCTTTTGGTGTTTAGAAATCTACCAACCCTGATCAGTTGATGCTGTGGCACAAGAGATTTGGACATCCTTGTTTGAAGACTTTAAAAGCTACTTTCCCGCATTTTCTTAATATTGAAAAAACTTCTTTTGATTGTCAGTCTTATGAATTGACTAAGCATTGTAGAACCAATTATGCCCCTAGTCGTAGTCGAACTTTAAATTGTTTTGATTTGATACATTCTGATGTCTGGACTGCTCCTATTTGCTCTGTGAATGGTTTTCAGTATTTTGTCTCTTTTATTGATGATCATTCGTGCTTTACTTGGGTGTACCTCATAAAAAAGAAGAATGAAGTTTCAGAAATATTTCAGTTATTTTATCATGTACAAACTCAATTTGGTACTAAAATTAAGATCCTTAGGAGTGATAACGGAGGTGAATACACATGCAGTGACCTTCAGAGGTTCCTGGGAGAGCGTGACATTACTTTCCAAACTTCATGTCCTAGGACTCTTCAACAGAACGGGTAGCCGAAAGGAAGAATCGTCATATCTTGGAGACCACTTGTTGCCTGTTGCAAAAGATGCATGTTCCTAAGGGGCTATGGGATGAAGGTGTTCTTACCTCCGCCTATCTTATTAATCGGATGGCTACAGGTACTTTGGGGGGAAAGTACCCCCTAAAGCTTCTTTGCCCAAATATGCCTCTATTCTGTCTTCCCCCCAAAATTTTTGGATGCACTGCTTTTGTCCATATTGTGGGGCCTTATAAGGATAAGTTGGGCCCACAAGCAATAAAATGTGTCTTTGTGGGATATGCTGCAAACCAAAAGGGGTACAAGTGTTATTCTTCTATTCTTCGGAGAAGGTTTATCTCAAAGGATGTCACGTTTTTTGAAAATACTCTCTATTACTCTGATGAGGGAAAGATTATCACATTTCAGGAGAAGAGCAAAGACGATAATGATACGGTGCCACCTTCCTATTTCGGTTGATGTGCTTGCTCCGAGATGTGTGGATATTCCTGTTAGAGAGGATGTTCTTAACAAGGATCTACGTGTGTACAGAAGTAGGAAGAATCTTCAGGTGTACCAGAGAAGGAAACATAGAAATCTTGGTCAAGAATGCCTCACTCATGCTCCACCACCCACCACGACTCCGCCAGATCCAAGAAACAACATCAATCAGGAGACCACATCTGCGCTGCAAGTTCACAGCGGTCGGACTAGATATCCCATAGATAAGTATGTTAGGTATAATTCTATCTCTCACTCTTTGCAAGCATATCTTGCCCCTGTTTCCTCTATTTCTATCTCTAACAGTTTTTCAGAGTCTATCTTGAGTCCTCATTGGACGAAGGCCATGGAGGAGGAGATGAATGCTCTCCAATGTCAACAAACTTGTGAAATTGTTCCTATCCCACATGGACGTCGTCCTGTCGGATGCAAATGGATATATATAACTAAATTTCTTCAAGATGGAACTCTTGACAGATATAAGGCGAGATTGGTTGCTAAAGCCTTTACTCAGGTTGATGGAATTGATTTTCAAGAGACATTTGCCCCTGTCGCTAAGCCGAACTCCGTCAAAATCTTATTGTCCATTGCTGCTCATAAATCTTGGACTTTACATCAGCTGGATGTTAAAAATGTTTTCATCCATGGCGATTTACAGGAAGAAATTTATATGACGCCTCCTCCTGGTATGGATGTTCCTGAAGGACATGAGTGTCGCCTTAAGAAAGCCTTGTATGGCCTCAAACAGTCGCATTGGGCCTGATTTGCCAAGTTAAGCGACAAACTTGTTCATCTAAGCTTCACTCGTTGCACTTCAGATCACTCTGTCTTTGTCCACAAAAATGAAGAATGTACTACTATTCTGGTTGTCTATGTGGATGACATTATTATCACCGGAACTGATGAACACCACATTACTTTGGTAAAAAAGGAATTGGTTTCTGCCTTTGAAATTAAGGATTTGAGAATCCTTAGGTACTTTCTCGGAATTGAGATCGCTGGATCTGCGGGGAAGATTATGATTTCTCAATGTAAATATGTCTTGGATCTTCTTAGAGATGTTGGATATTTGGATGTCAAACCCGTGGATAGTCCTGTGGATCCTAGTTATGACATTCACAAGGAGAATTCTTCCGATCTTGAGAGGAAGTCAGAATATCAACGTATTGTTGGAAAGTTGATTTATTTGACTATTATCAGACCCGATATCTCCTTTGTTACAGGCCTGGTAAGTCAATTCATGACCAATCCTAAAGTCTATCACTATCAAGTTGTCCTGCGGATTCTCAAATATTTAAAAGGGGACCCCGAAAAAGACATTCGCTATCAAGATCATGGTCATCTTAAGGTCCATGGGTACTGTGATGCTGATTGGGCAGGCTCTTCCTCGGATAGAAGATCTACAAGTGAATATTCTATCTATGTTGGTGGCAATCTTATTTCCTGGAGGAGTAAAAAACAAAATGTTGTTGCACGTTCCTCCATAGAAGCCGAGTATCGGGCTTAGAGCTGATATCGAGTCGAGTTCGAGCGATTTTGGCTCGGCTCAAAATCGAAATTTTCGACTCAAACTCGGCTCGAAATCGACTCGAAATCGAAATTGATTTTGAGTCGAGTCGGCTCGACTCGAAATGACTCGATTCCGAATCGGCTCGAAATCGAATCGAGTCGGCTCGAAATCGAATCGGATCGGCTCAAAACCAAATCAAATCGACTCAAAATTGAGCAATTTTTTGTTTTATTCCTAATTTGCTCAAAATTAAATTGGGAAACCTATAAATTTAGCAAATGAAACACTTAAGTCTAAATTTTTTTATTTATGTTTAAATTTTGTTATTTTTAATCTTAAAATAAGAATATATTAATAAATACATAAATTTTTTTAATTAATTCGAGTTGATTCGAATCATATTTCGAGCGATTCAGGGCTGGCTCGAAATCGACTCGAAATCAGATTCGAGTCAAATTGAATCGACTCAAATTGAGGCGAATCAATTTTAACCGATTCCGATTCGGCTCAATTTTCGAACGATTTTCGAGCGACTTTCGAGTTTCGAATAATATGCTCAGCCCTAATCGGGTTATTGCTATCATTACCTGTGAACTCATCTGGGTTAAGTCTATATTGGGGGAGATGGGCTTCTTTGTTTCTGAAGCAATGGATCTTTACTGTGATAATCAAGCAGATATCCATATAGCTAACAACCTCGTCTTTCATGAGAGAACCAAGCACATTGAAGTCGACTGCTACTTCATCTGGGACAAAATCCAAGACAAGACTATCATTGTGGTGTAACAGGGGCGAAGCTATTATACATAAGGTGGGCAAATGCCCACCTTATTAATTGCAAAAATCCACCTTATTAGTTATTAATTTTGCAAAAAAAAACCAGGCAGATGCAAAATTTAAAATGATAAGCTGGGCCACCCGCCGGTGTTGTTGCTAGGTTAAACAAAAAAAATCCCGTGATACGCCATACGGAATTACGGACTGAGGCGTGAGGAGCAAAGCGGCAAAGGCGAAGCGTCGTCGTCGGCGGCGCGTCGCCTCGCAGCTACTCGCCTCGTCGTCGCCTGTAAAGGAGGGAAAGGAGGGAAAGCCTCGTCGTCGTCGCCTACTCACCTCGTCGGGACGTCGCCGGGTGCCTTCCTGGCTGCCTCTGGGCTCTGTCGATCTCCCTGGTATGCGTCCGGCGTCCCTCCCTCTTTTCTTCGAAAATCCACCGTCGATCTCCCTAGTTTTGGAGAAACCGCAAGTTTGCGTGACTGCGTCCCTGATTTTAGGTTCTCTCTTTGTTTTTTAGGTAGCATTTGGAGGCTGGAGCCATTATCTCTTCTCCTTCTGTAAAATCATTTTCACGAAAAATGATTTCCGCAAGCTTGAGTTCCCTGTTTCGTTGAGGTATCTCCTTCTCTTTCATCCTGTAAAATCATTTTCATGAATAAAGAATGTAAAAATTATGATTTCTTTCTCTTGCAGTCCATTTGTTACTGATTGATGTGGACCTGTGGTGATAACTCGGAATTGGCATTGCCGCATTGGAGGAAAATTATAGATTTGGACCAATTCAAAAACCATGAATTTTTTGTTTTGGATAATAACATTCCCTCTGAAAACTTGCCAAACAAACAGAGCCTTGTAGATTTTACTCAGTTACTCTGTTATGTGCTTTTCATTTGAATAAGATGGGGATTGAGCAATGAGCAATGAGCAATACACTTGTCATTCTTTTTTCGTGCAGATTCAATTAAAGTCATGCTTCTCTGTGGATCGGATTTACTTGAATCTGTTACGCCCCCGCTACGCTTTACGGGTCGCCACTATGTTCGGAGGAGCAAGGATGCGCTAAACAACGGTGCTGAACCTTCCGGTTCAGCCCCCAATCAGTGAACCGGCCGCCCAGGGGCTGAACCAGGCGGTTCAGCCCCTTTGGGAAGGCCGGCCGGCCCTTCCAGCCCGGATATAAATATATCCGGGCAGCCCCCTTTGGGGGATTATGCAGAGTATAATCAGGGAGCCTCCTTCTCCTTCCTAACCCTAAATCCTCTCTTAATCCCTAGATCTTTCTCTCTTAGTTGCTCTTAGTAGTTTCTCCCTTAACATTTGGTATCAGAGCCTTCGTCCATGGTGACCACTCGCACTCAAGAGGAGTCCTCACGGATTGAAACCCTAGAGGAGAGCGTTGTTGGCCTAACCGATTCGATGGCGGCCATGGAAGGGCGGATGGAGGCCCGGATGGAGGAGTTGAAGGCGTTGTTGAAAGGAAAAGGGCCGCTAGTGAGGATTCGGCCGATCGGGTGCGGAACTCGGCGGTACTGGCGGAAATCCACCCGGCGCGGGTTCGGCAGCCGCGTACGCGGCTTGGCGGGTCCGAATCCGCCTGGAATCGGCGCAGGGGGGTCCGGCGGCCCTGGATGGGCGGCGTACGGGCCAGCAGGGGCTCGGCAGCGCTGCAGGGGGGCTTCGCGGGGCCGATTCCGCCCGGATTCGCGGCAGGCGGGTTCGGCGAGCCCGGACTGGGTCGCGGCCAGGGGCGCCGGGGCTGGGAGGACTCCGTGGGGTTCGGCGGCCACCCGAGGTTACGGGACAGCCAAGGGGAGGGCTCCTCCCTCCTCCTCGTGGATTTGGGCACCGGAGTGGCCGTTTTGGCCAAGGATGGGGCGGGCCAGCCACAACCCCCTCCTTGGGGAGCAGGTCCGCATCAAGGCTACGGCGGTTTCGAGCAAGGGGAGCCCGCAAGACGGGAGGAGGCCAGGGGTCACCGATTAACTCCCGGATTAACTCGGATGTACTTTCCGGAGTTCGAGGGCGGCGACACCTTGGAGTGGATCTAAAAGGCGGAACTATTTTTCCAATACCAGGAAGTGCCTGAAGGCCAGTGGGTGCAGTTAGCGTCCTTCCATTTGAAGGACGACGCTTTCCAGTGGACGCAGTGGTTCCTGCGAGGACGGGAGTACGTACCTTGGGGAATTTGTGGAGGGTTTTTCGGCCAGGTTTGGCCCATTGGAGTACGAGAACTTTGAGGCCCTCCTTCAGAAGCTTCGTCAAAAGGGTCGATGATGGAGTATCGTACGGAGTTCGAGAAGTTGGCAAATCGGGTTCAGTGGTCAGAGCGGACACTCTACAGCTGTTTCATATCTGGTCTCAAGGAGCACATTAGAGACGAGGTGCAAGCACTCATGCCTCGGTCATTGAACCACGCGATTACCTTGGCTCGTATACAGGAGGAGAGGTTCAACCGGCAGAGGGCTCGTACCATGAGTAGGCCGGCTTTGACTCCTGCGACCGCAGCACGACGGGAGCAGCCTACGGGTACCAAGCCGACTGTGACTCGGCTATCTTGGAGTGAGCTATCCGCTCGAAAGGAGAAGGGTCTGTGCTTTAACTGCGACGAGAAGTTTGTGCCAGGTCATAAATGCCAGAAGATACAGGTGTTCATGTTGCATCAAGACGCGGAAGAGCCGGCTCCGGATGAGGAGCTGGAGGTGGATGTGGAGGAAATTGAGTTCGGGGTTTCTATACATGCTCTTGAGGGTTGCGCTCCCCCGCTTACTATGCGGCTGGCGGGCTGGATTGCCCAAGAAAGAGTTACCATTCTGGTGGACAGTGGGAGTACCCACAACTTCATACATCCCGATGTGGCACGACGAGTTGGGCACGTGATTGACAGGGAGCTGTCTTTCACGTTATGGTGGCGGATGGCAGCAGGCTGCAGTGCGAGGGGGTGCTGCGGGGAGTGGAAATGCGGATACGTGACTATGTGGGAAGGACTGACGTCTACCTGTTACCTATTCGGGGCTCAGACATGGTGCTGGGAGTTCAGTGGTTGCGCCAGTTACAGCGGGTGACGTTTGACTGGAAACAAATGACTATGGAGTTTGGGCACGGAGAAAAACAGTTTTGCCTGCAAGGGATCATGTCTTCTCCGTTAAGGAGGTTTCTCTTCGCAGCTTGCAGCGGTTGAGCGGGGACGGACAGCTGATGGCGGTCCTTCGGGAGGTCCAGACCGGCAGTTTCCACGCCTTCTGAGCTACCAGTTCAGTTACAGTTACTTCTGACAGATTATGCTGATGTTTTTCAGGATCCACGTACTTTGCCACCACCGCGTTTCGCGACACCACCGTATTCCGCTCAAGGCGGATGCCGAGCCGACGAATGTTCGGTCGTACCGTTACCCACACGTGCAAAAGGCGGAGATTGAACGGAGTGTCCGCGAGATGCTGGAAGCCGGCATCATTCGGCCGAGTACGAGCTCCTTCTCGGCTCCTATCATTCTGGTCAAGAAAAAGACGGGTCTTGGAGATTCTGCGTGGACTACCGGGCTTTGAACGGCGCTACTGTCAAAGATAATTTCCCGATTCCTCACATCGAAGAGTTACTGGATGAACTGCATGGGGCGCAACGATTCACCAAGCTGGATCTTCGTTCCGGCTATTATCAGATTTTGATGGCTCAGGAGGATGTTCATAAGACGGCGTTCCGGACGCATGACGGCCATTATGAGTTTTTTGTTATGGCCAACGGACTGACTGGCGGGCCTGCGACATTCCAGGCCAACATGAACGAGATCTTCAGAGATTTTTTTGCGGAATTCGTCCTGGTTTTCTTTGATGATATCCTTATCTACAGCACCACCTGGGAGGACCACGTGCACCACGTGGGGCAGGTCCTTGAGAGACTTCGCCAACACCATCTTTATGCCAACCGTTCCAAGTGTTCCTTCGGGCAGGAGGAGGTGGAGTATTTGGGCCATTTGGTTTCCGGTCAGGGTGTTCGAGCCGATCCACGGAAGATTCAGAGTATGCAGTCCTGGCCGCGACCGGTGACAGTCCGGCCTTGCGGGTTTTTTGGGCCTCACCGGGTACTACCGACGGTTTGTCCAGATTATGGAAAGATAGCCCGGCCCTTGACCCAGCTGCTGCAGAAGGATTCCTTTTCTTGGACTGAGGAGACGGAGGAGGCATTTCAGGCCCTCAAACGGGCCATGACCTCCACACCCGTGCTTGCCCTACTCGATTTCACGAAGGAGTTCGTTCTGGAGACCGATGCGTCGGGGGTCGGCATCGGGGCGGTTTTGATGCAGGCGGGACGGCCCATAGCCTTCTACAGCAAGGCCCTGGCTCCTCGTACCTTGGGCCTCTCGGCCTACGAGAAGGAGATGTTGGCCATCATTCACGCGGTGGCGGTATGGAGGCCCTATTTATTGGGCAGGCACTTTAAGATCAAGACGGACCACCAAAGTCTGAAGCACTTCCTGGACCAGCGGGTCTCTTCGCCTCTGCAGCAAAAATGGGTTTCCAAGCTTCTGGGCTACGATTATGAGATTGTGTATCGCCGCGGCAAAGAGAATGTGGTCGCCGATGCCCTCTCTCGTCTCCCAGGAGCTGCTCTCTCCAATATTTCGGGACCGTTGTTGACTCTTTGGAGGATTTCAGGAGGAAGTGTTGCGGTCAGACACGCTTCGCCATTGGTGGACTCTTTACAGCGGGGCGAGCCGGGGCCGACCGGCTATCTCTTGTGTAACGCCGGCTATACTATCGGGACGGGTGGTCGTTCCCACCGATTCAGCTTGGAAGACGGTTCTGATGCATGAGTTTCCACTCCTCTCCCACCGGCGGACATGCGGGGTGCTCCGGACCCTCCAGCGGGCGCGCGCAAACGTGTTTTGGGCCGGCATGCGACGGACATTCAGCAGTTTGTTCGCCACTGTGACATCTGCCAGCGACAGAAATATGAGACTTCTTCTCCGGCCGGGCTCCTCGTGCCATTGGATATTCCGCAGCTTATTTGGGACACAGTTTCCATGGACTTTATCGCTGGGCTGCCTAAGTCGAAGGCAAGTCCGTCATTTTGGTGGTCGTGGATAAGCTTTCAAAGTACGGCCATTTCCTGGCCCTCAGCCATCCGTATACCGGGGAGTCTGTAGCCGCGCTTTTTGCTCGGGCCATTGTTCGCCTGCATGGCCTTCCTCGGGCCATTATTTCGGATCGCGATCCCACCTTCGTCAGTGGGTTCTGGCGGAGCTCTTCAGGTTGCAGGGTACCCGCTTACACTTCAGCACGGCCAATCATCCGCAGTCGGACGGTCAGACGGAGGTCCTCAATCGGGTGTCGAGACATATCTTCGTTGCTTTGTGATGGATGAGCCTCGGAGTTGGCTGGATTGGTTACACTGGGCAGAGTACTGTTACAACACGTCATATCATTCCGCCAGCAGATGACGCCGTTTGAGGTGGTTTACGGCCGCCCTCCTCCGACCTTGGCCAGTTATGAGCCCGGCAGCACTGCCCTTCCGGCGGTGGATCGGGCTCTTCTGGATCGGATCGTATGTTGGTCACTCTTCGGGAGAACCTCCGCCTGGCACAGGAACGCATGAATCCCAGGCGGACAAGCACCGCACCGAGCGGAGTTCGCCGTGGGCGATGAAGTTTTTTCTCAAGCTCCATCCGTACCGGCAGTTGTCTGTGGCTCGTCGTGGCAACCATAACTTTCCGTGCTACTACGGCCCCTTTCAGATCCTCAGCAGGGTGGGGCCGGTCTTATACGTTGGCGTTACCGGCGGGTTCCGCATTCATCCTACCTTTCGTTTCTTTGCTAAGCGGAAGTTGGGTCCGCATGTCCAGCCAAGTCCTTGGTCCGGCCCCTTGTTGTTCTTAATGTGGCTCGCAAATGTGGTACAACCGCCACGCCACAACTGCGAGATTCCCTTCTTAAGACATCAGATCAACATTTAAACTACATTCTTAAATCCACAAAACCCATCGCTTACGCATCGCGTCGCCCATAAGTTGTTCAAATTTCACACTTTATCCTTAAATCCGGCTAATACTTTCACGCACGTTGATTCTTCAGTTTACCGTTCCTTTAACTTACAATCACGCATTACTGCCATATCACCTTCAACTTCTTGTTCATCCTCAGACGCTCTCACTTCTTACCTGAGTCACGCCTGTTGAGGTTACCTGCGGGCGAGCTGCGTCCGCTCCCTGGATATCTTACGGCACCGGTGGAAGATTCGGGGCACGGAATACCGGCCCGAGCTCTTGGTCCAGTGGAAGAATCTGCCGGCAGCACACACTCTTGGGTAGACTTCTTCGATTTCAAGGAGCTCTACCCGGATTACCACCTTGCGGACAAGTTGGTTCTTGATGGGGAGGGGAATGTTACGCCCCCGCTACGCTTTACGGGTCGCCACTATGTTCGGAGGAGCAAGGATGCGCTAAACAACGGGGCTGAACCTTCCGGTTCAGCCCCCAATCAGTGAACCGGCCGGCCATGGGCTGAACCAGGCGGGTTCAGCCCCTTTGGGAAGGGCCGGCCGGCCCTTCCAGGCCCCGATATAAATATATCCGGGCAGCCCCCTTTGGGGGATTATGCAGAGTATAATCAGGTAGCCTCCTTCTCCTTCCTAACCCTAAATCCTCTCTTAATCCCTAGATCTTTCTCTCTTAGTTGCTCTTAGTAGTTTCTCCCTTAACAGAATCTTTCAGCATTCCATCCAACTTGGATACTAGATCAGGTTTTTTCTTGAGCAATGTTTGATTTGTAATCTAGAAATAAGTTTTTGAACTTTGACTTCATTGAGTCATGATTCTCTTATTTTTTTTTACTGTACGTCTAGTTAATGACTGAAGGTTGTTGTTCGTAATTGCAGCGGCGAGAGCAATAATTCAGTAAATAGATAATACTTGTTGATTGCAGCTTCGGAAACTAGCTATGGAGCGTTATTTCAAAAAATCGTCAACAATTTCCACAAATTCACCTGTGACTCAAATCGAAAAGGGAGAATCAAGTTGTAAAAGAGTTTGCTTAGAACTTGATCCTGAAAATCCACCTGCAGATCCTGGGTTGCGTAGGCCGATCATTGACTATCAACTTAAGGATAGAGAGAGTTCGAAGAATGTACTTATTAAGAGGTCCTTGCCAACCAACTAAGCATCAGTTTCCACAAGTTATGCAAGGGGAATCATTGAGGCGATTTAATCCAAAATGGTTTCACGATCATCCAACTTGGTTAGAGTATAACATAAAAAAAGATGCTGCTTATTGCCTATGTTGTTATCTCTTAAAATCTGAACACAAAGAGCATGTTGGAAGTAGTGATGCTTTCGTTATAGAGGATTTAGAAATTGGAAAAGAAAAGATAAACTTCAATTACATGTTGGGGGACCTAATAGCAGTCATAATAATGCGTGGAAGAGTTGTGAAATTTGATGAAACAGGATCAGCATATTGAGACAATAATGAATAACATACTGATCAAGATCGTAGTGACTACAAACTGCGATGAAAGCTTCAATAATTGATGCACGATTTCTATTACGGCAAGGACTGGCATTTCGGGGACATGATGAATCTTTTGATTCACATAATCAAGGTAATTTTTTGGAAACTTTGAAGCTGATGACAAGCTTAAATGAAGAAATGAAAAGAGTTTGCTTAAACAATAGTCCTGGTAATCTAAAGTTAATTTCATCGGATATTCAAAAAGATATTGTGTCTGCTTGTGCAATTGAGACTACCAATTTGATAATTAAAGATCTTGGAGATGTTTGTTTTCTATTCTGGTCGATGAAACTCGTGATGTAAATACAAAAGAGGAGATGGAAGTTGTTATACGTTATGTTAACAGACATGGTCAAGTGGTTGAACGTCTATTGAGAATTACTCATGTTGTTGATACAACATCAAAATCTCTATTAGCAGAAGTTGAAGCACTTTTAATGAAACATAATTTGAGTTTGTCAAGAATTCGTGGTCAAGGTTATGATGGAGCTAGTAACATGCAAGGAGAGTTTAATGGTCTTAAAACATTAATTTTAAAAGAGAATCAACATGCATATTATGTTAATTGTTTTGCACATCAACTTCAGTTAGCACTTATCGCTGTAGCAAAGAAAAACATGAATATAGCATCTGTTTTTGAATTGGTTACTAATGTAGTGAATCTGGTGGGCGCATCATGTAACCGTCATGATATTTTGCAAGAACAACAGTACAAAAAGATCAAGGAAGCGCTCCAGAATAGCGAACTTGCTAGTGGTCAAGGCTTAAATCAATCAACTACTTTAAAACGAGCTGGAGATACACGTTGGAGTTCGCATTATAATACTTTGATCAGCTTGACAAATATGTTCTCTGCAATTATTGTCAATGATAATAAATTAAGATAAGATCAAAGATTGGAAGCGCACACTCTTCTAAAGTCAATACAAACCTTTGAGTTTATTTTTTCACTTCATTTGATGATCAGAATAGTAGGGATCACATATGAATTATCTCAAGCATTACAGACAGAGATCAAGATATTGTCAATGCTATGACATTAGTTAAGATATCAAAATATCGACTGCAACTGATGAGAGATAATGAATGAGATTCTTTGATAGCAGAAGTTTCTTCATTTTGTAAGAAACATAATATAGAGATTCTAAACATGGATGCTACTTATGTTACTCTGGGACGATCACGTCGTAATGTTGAGACAACAACTACTTTGCATCATTTTCGAGTTGGTTTATTCTATCCAGTAATAGATTTACAACTTCAAGAACTCAACGGTCGATTTAATGAAACCAATACTGAATTGCTACTTTGTGTATCTTGCTTAAGTCCAACGGATTCATTTGCTGCTTTTGACAAAAAGAAGTTGATTCAACTAGCTTTGTTGTATCCAAAGGAATTTCCAACAATTCAACATTCTACTACTCAGCTTGACAACCAACTAAAAACTTACATCCTAGATATGAGATCAAATGATGATTTTATTAATTTGAGAAGTATTGGAAAACTTGCTGAAAAGTTAGTTGAGAAGAAAAAATATATTATATTCTCAGGTCTATATTCTTATAACTCTTGCACTTATATTACCAGTTGCAACAGCGACAGTCGAAAGAGCGTTTTCTGCAATGAAGATTATAAAGAATCGACTCGTAACAGAATATCAGATCAGTTTATGGTGGATTGTTTGATCACATATATAGAAAAAGAAGCATTTAATTCTATCGATGATGAGAAGATCATGCTTTGTTTTCAGAATATGAAGTCTCGATGAGGAATACTATAAATGTTTCATCAGATGTTGAATTATTTTGGGTAAATTTTAACTTTAAAAGTTATTATGTATGCAATTAAATTTTTTGCACTAAAATTTTACATTGTGTTTTGCATTTTTAATTGTCTTTAGGTTTTAATACTTTGATTAATTTTTTAATATTTCATAATACAAAGTTTGCCCACCTTAAACTTTATTCCTGGCTTCGCCATTGGTGGTGTTTGTGTCATCAGAGGATCAACTTTCTGACATTCTCACCAAAGCTGTTTCTGGAAAATCTTTTCATTCTTTCTTGCCCAAACTCAGCATGTTGAATGCTTACGGTGTTACCTTGGGGGGGGGGGGGGGGTTATGAGTCAAGCTAACTTGGGTGCACCTGGTGGTGACCATATCTTAAGGAGTGGCTAATCATATAAAGAGGTTATTTTTCTTCTACGGAACACACACGACAGAGAGGATTGAACCCTAAGGTATCTCTCTCTCGCTCTCAACACGGACGACATAGGCGGGATCGGCGCGGAGGATAATTAATATTCAGTTTATGTTTTATTTTATGTTATTTTGTAATTTTAGTTATCGGTACCCCTAATCTATAAGAGGGGTTGGTTTGGACTTGTGATAGTCATCTTGGATGTGTTATGCAAAGGGCCGCTCCCTTGTTTTCCTCTCAAACCCTAATCCCCTCTTCTCTCCCTCCTGCCACCGGCTCTCCCCCTAGTCCGGATTTCTTCATGAACCCTAATATAAACCATTGTAATGATTCCTCTTGCTTAATATATATTGCAATATTTATTCATTTACAAATGGTCTTTGAGTTAATTTTGTCAAAATAAATTATTACAGTTGTACAATGTTTTAATCATTTTGCAATCAAGATTTATTTTAAATGATGATATTTTATTTTCAATGATTTAAATATTTATTTCCACTGTGCTAACTCTTTATCATTCAAGATATTTTTTTTTTGGAAAGAAAAATTAGCGAATTTGTAATATTCCTTGTTTCAACATAAACATTCAACATACCTCCAGTAGAAACCGTAGGAGAGAGCGATCCAAGACCCAGCTCACCCCTCAACCCATTAGAAGACACAGTGGACAAAATAAACGGAGAGACAGATAATTCAAGTGGTGGAGAAACATACGTCATTAAATCCAAAATATTGAGAATAGAGGATACCCCCCCAAACACACACAAGAAAGCTTATAGATCCAACAAGTAGGCCTGCGAGCGGTTTGGTTTGGGTTGGTTTGGACCCAAACCAAAACCGAACCGACATGCCTCGGTTTTTGGCTTGTCCAAGCTGACCCGAACCGAATCCGGTCGGTTCGGTTCAAAGTCGGTTCGGTGTCGGTTTTTTGTGAACAAACATATAATAGTTAATATTAAGCTCATCTTCTTTATTTGTTTGAATTCTTTTTGCCCATGTAGGATACAGTTATGTTATGAACTCTCTAAAGGAAGTGTTTTTGTTACGCCCCCGGACGGATCCGAAGGCGACAACGGGGCTGAACCAACTGGTTCAGCACCCCACTTTCTAAAAGGCGGCCGTCAGGGGCTGAACCCACCCGGTTCAGCCCCAATGGGCCGGCCGGCCCCCTTGGCCGGCCGGCCTTGGTCCGGGTATAAATGTACCCGGATCCTCTTTGGAGGGGGTCATGCAAGTATTATCAAAGGTAATCTTCTAGATTCCTCTCAAACCCTAGAAATCTCTCCTTCTCCCTCAAATCTCATCTAGTTTCTAACATTTGGTATCAGAGGATTCTTCCTCCCAAATCTTTTTTCCTTCCGGCTCGCATGCTCTGCCCGGCTTCGCTTCCACCCGCTGCGCATCGACGAGTTCCGACATCGATTCCGCGTCGACCCCCGCGCATCGCTCCCGCGTCGACTCCCTACGCCGATTCCGCGTCGTCTTCAACGACAAATCCCGCGTCGATTCCGCTGCCTGCTGCCGTTGTCGCAGCCCGCTCGCATCCCGGCGTCGATTCCCCGCTCGCATCCTGCGGCCTCCGCCGCTCTGCATCCGCCGACCGGCTATTGCTTCCAGTGCTGCATCCGATTGCGGCATCCAGTGCATCCCGTGCATCCGATTGCGGCATCCAGAGGACACCGCCATCCGCGCACGAATCGATCCTACTGCCGACTGCATCGATCCTACTGCGACTGCATCGAGCCTACTGCCGACTACACGATCCTACTGCCGACTGCATCAGATCCGCGCACGCATCTGATTTCGGCATCCTACTGCCGACTGCGGTTACTGCGTCGATCCTACTGCCGGTTGCTGCCAGTTGCTGCATCTGTTGCCATTCGCGCACGCCCGGGGTTCTACCATGGTGACTCGCACCCAAGAAGACTCCAATCGGCTCGCACATCTCGAAGAAAAACTACAACGGGGCTGACCGCCACCGTGGCCGCCCTCGCCGATAAGTTAACAGCATCGGAACAACGTCTCGAAGAGAAATTGGACGCCCGCATGGACGAGCTTAAAAATATGTTAACCCAACACCTTAAAGGAAAAGCTGTTGTGGGCGAGGCCAACGCAGTCCAGCTCCCCTCCCTACTCCAGCATCGGGGCACGACGATCGGCCTCTAGCCTCAATGGGGGCTTGGCATTGACAGTGGAAGGGTAGGAGGCTCCCGGCGACCACAAGCTGGTCCGAGGCAACCCAGTTTGGCGGCATCGCCGCGTCTGCCTTGGATTTTCTCTCTTACCGTGAAGACCTCCAGGAGGACCAACGACCCAACGGGATCGGGTGCCCCACCTCGTGATGGGCTCCTCCCTATTCCAGGAGAACCAGGCACGTCGCGGGCGGAAGGGAGGAGGCAGATGGTGAGTTTAGGCCGCCAGTCTTGGGGAACCCCTATGGAAGGGATTGGGGTACCCACACGTGGCCGCTGATCGACGACAACCGCTTGGACACGGGCAAGAGACGGAGGACCCGGGCACCAACTACCACGCGCCTATCTACCGCCGAAGGTTACCCGTATGAACTACCCCAAGTTCAAAGGAGGTGATGCACTCGAATGGGTCCAAAAGGCAGAGTATTTTACAGCCATAGGAGATACCAGAGGCACAATGGGTAAGGTTGGCGTCCTTCCACCTTGAAGAGGACGCATACCAGTGGACTCAATGGTTCCTCGGGGACGGGATCACGCGCCATGGCACGAGTTTGTCGACGGATTCATCGCCCGCTTTGGTCACTTGAGTATTAAGACTTCGAGGCTCTTCTTCAGAAATTGCGTCAGCAAGGGACGGTGATGGAGTATCGAACCAAGTTTGAACGGTTGGCCAATCGGGTGCAGTGGGGCGAGAGGACCTTAACAAGTTGTTTTATTCCGCGTTTGAAGAGGACATCCGAGATGAGGTGCATGCCTATCTACCGCGCAGTTTGACACACGCTATCAACTTGGCCCGGATTCAAGAAGAGCGTATCATTCGACAGAAGTCCCGGGGGGACACTCCGAGGAACGTTACACACCTTCCCGACACAAAAAAGGATCACGCAGCTACAGAACGGGCGACGCTGAAGAAATTGACTTGGACAGAGCTACAGCTAGGAAGGAACAGGGATTGTGCTTCAACTGCGATGAGAAATTTACCCCAGCCACAAATGTCAGAGGATCCAGTTTACATGTTGCAGGAAAGTCTGATGCCGGATGTAGACGGAGGGGGAAAAGGAGCACATTCTGGGATACAACGAGTACGGGGAATCTTCCCTTGCCATGGCGGAGACTCCGCTCCGACCACTATGAGTATTGCGGGGCGGATTGGCCAACAGCAGGTGACCTTTCTGTTTGACAGTGGGAGTACACATAACTTCATTAGCCGACGGTGGCACAGACATTGGGCTAGAGATCATCAAGGATGCCGCTTCCCAGGTTGTGGTGGCCGGTGGACACGAGCTGCAGTGCGAAGGAGTGCTTCGGGACGTGGAAATCAGTGTGCAGGGATACACCGACAACATGGATGTCTACCTATTGCCCATCCAGGGCCAGATGTGATTCTGGGGGCCCAGTGGTTGCGACAGCTGGGTAGGGTGACTCTGGATTGGGAGAAGTTCACTATGAAGTTTGCTAAGGGTGGGAGACAGTACTGTCTGCAGGGCATCCACATCCAGTGTCGGGGCTCTCTTTGGTTTGGAGAGGCTGCAGGGACATGGGCGTGACGCGGCTTGGGTAGACCTGAGGGGCGGACGGCGCCACCAGTTCCCACCTTGAGGACAAGCTGGGTCTTGATGGGGCGGGGGAATGTTACGCCCCCGGACGGATACCGAGGCGACAACGGTGGCTGAAACCAAACTGGTTCAGCCCCCACTTTCTAAAAGGCGGCCGTCGGGGGCTGAACCCACCCGGTTCGCAGCCCAATTGGGGCCGCCGGCCCCCTTGGCCGGCCGGCCTTGGTCCGGGTATAAATGTACCCGGATCCTCTTTGGAGGGGGTCATGCAAGTATTATCAAAGGTAATCTTCTAGATTCCTCTCAAACCCTAGAAATCTCTCCTTCTCCCTCAAATCTTATCTAGTTTCTAACAGTTTTATATCATACCATAGAATCAGGTTTAATAAGTAAAGAGATTGAAACTACTAATAGTTGAACTCAAGACAATTGAATAACAACATCATGGGCAGAAAATATATCATATTAAAATCAATTGAAAATATATGAAAATACTAACCTTTGATTGTGGTCCGTAGATCGTAAAGGAGTGCTCATTTCAGCTAGTAATATCTACAGAAGAAGAACAATATATGTGTTAGTTACTTATCTAGATAAAATCATAAAAATAAAAAAGATATCAATCGCACAAAATTGGCTTATCGATATTGTAATATTGTTACCTTTGTCTAAATCTTCATATTTTTCAACATCCACGAGTATTTCATCCATGTCATTACTATGTGGCTTGCAACGCAACCAATCACTAGTACAAATAAGTGCTTCAACGGTCTTTGGTAGTAATGAACTTCTGAATGGATCAAGGATTCGTCCACCGGTGCTAAAAACCGTCTCGGATGCTACCGTCGATATTGGAATTGCAAGAATATCTTTAGCTATTTTTGATATTATCAGAAACCTCAAAAAGTTGATTTTCCACCAATTTAAGATATCAAAGTTCAGTTGTATCTTCAATGCATCCTCATCTATGTATTGCAATATTTCAGACTTGCGAATTTTTGAACCTGAATCTTCATCTTCATTATCATCTTGAAACATATTTTTTTGATAAGCTGCAAAAGTATATTCCACATCTCCCTAGTCGTCCTTACAAGTACCTGAGGTTGTTGCTTGAGAACTTAGAGCTTGACTTAAAGATGGATTGTCAACCTTATTGTAGTGATCAAACAATCGATAGATTATACTTTCAGCCATTCCAATTATTTCCCATGCTTTTATAGCGTCAGCCACCGCAAATAAACACTTTGAGAGCTGCTTTAATTTGCATTGAGAATTTAGAATAAAAGCAACATATAGTAACATATTACTTTTTTCTAAACCTCCCCAATATTTATCAAATTTTATCCTCATGCGACGTACAATTGAAATAATATCATAATCACAGCTGCAACACATTGTTTTGATCATGTGCTCCATCATTGAAATATTTTGAAAGAAAAAATGTGAGGTTGGATACTTGGATCCTGAAACCTCTAAAGTAACTGTATAAAACATTTTCAAAAGCTTTACAAAAACTCTTGCATTTTTTCAATCTTCTCTATTTGTTGGACCATTAACAAAACAACTTTGATAAGACAACTCATCCTCCAGTCTATCAAATGCTCTTTCAAATTTCAGCACTGTTTCTAGCATTAGGTAAGTTGAATTCCATCTTGTATCCACGTCTAAGCATAAAAGAGCTTTGTTCTCAATCTCTGCATTTTTCACACAATGCTTAAATTTTTCAAGACGTTGTGATGACTTTACATATTTCACAGCTGAACGTATCTTCTCAATCGATTCATTGTATTCGAGCAACCCATCTTAACGATTAGATTCAGAATATGTGCAGTACATCTAACTTGCAAAAACTTATGACATAAAAGAGTGCTTTTCCAATCTTTTGTTTGCCTTGTCAAAGCTCTTGCAACTACATCATTAACTGAGGCATTGTCCATCGTTATTGTGAATATTGTTTTTATACCCCATGCTGATAAACACTTCATTATTTCAGAACAAATTCTCTCACCATTATGATCTACTATTCTTACAAAATTTAGAATCCTTTTATGTAATCTCCACTCATCTATCCTGTGACCAGTTAGACACATATAACCATACTTTTGAATGGAAGTCCACGTATCGGTTGTCAAGCAAATCCTTTCAGAAGCTATTGTATGTTTCAATTTCTTCTCCTCAACAAAAAGATCAATGCAATATTTAGCTATAATGGTCCGAGAAGGTACATTAAACCTCGGTTCTAACTGAACCCTTCATGTTCAACAAATTTGATTGACAACTCATCCACAACTATCATTTTAGCCAAAGCTTTTTTGCACTCAACTTCATCAAATTTAATAGCTTTTAGTGATCCAATTGTTGCACCATCATCCTTGTTTTGAGAGAAAGATAACATTTTCTGTTCTCTCTACTTGCCTGAACCGACATAAAGTTAACATATGCGTCCTTAAAGCGCTAGTGCCATTTTTCTTTGGATCAGCTACATATACCTTACTACAATATTTACATTTAGCTTTATCTCTTCCTTCACTATTCTTAAACTAACTAAACCACTCCCACACTGCAGATTTATTTCTAGCACTAGGTCCTTCAGGCTAAGTGGTGGTGTCGTCAAGTTTTTGTTTCTTGAACACATTTTGTGATGCATCCTCCTCCTTAGATGGTATAGGTTCCGCTGCCACAGTTTTTATCTCAACAATTTCCTTGATTATTTCTTTTCCTTTATTTTGCTTTGAAGAAGAGGACATCTATATCAATATAAAAAAGTAACAAGAAAGTATAAAATAGACAATTTCAGATATATGAAAGTAATAATGAGAAAAAAATGAAAATATGTCAAAACCTTTGAGGCTTTAAAATTTTGATCAATTTCTTCTGAATCTAAACTTCTTAACTTCCCTTTTCAGTGATATCAGGGCGAAGGAGAAAATCAGTGCCAGAAAAACAAATATAAATAGAGAAGGAAAATGAAGGGGATAAGCCCAAGAGAAGGGGGCGGTGGATCAGGAGCTAGAATGTGAAAACAAATATAAAGATGTGAAAACAATTAAACAAATCTGTACCTGCAGCTGAGACTGAAAGCCCGAGAGAAGGGGTCCAGGGGATCTCCGGATCTGAAATTGGAATGTAAAAGGCACAGCGCACAGAGTGTGTCAAAGGCACGGCGCACATCGCACAGGGTCGACGCCTCAACGATGAGTCAGTGAAGATGGTCGGCACAGGGGCCCGGGGAGGGGAGAAGCTCTAGAGAGTAGAGATTCAGAGAAGTGGAGGGCTTGAAGGCTGTGGAGTGGCGGAATAAGCGCATGGGGTCGACCGTGAGTCGGTGAAGATGGTAGGGCCAGTCGGCGCTGGGGAGGGGAGAAGCTCTAGAGATTTGGACTTCGTCACTTAGGCGAAGTGGAGCGGCCAGCGGGCTGAGTGGCAGAGTCAGAAGAAAATCGTGAATCGCGATATACGGGAAATGACCTAGCACTCTAGCAGCGGGACTCGGGAGGCCGGGAGGGAGATGAATTGAGGAAATGAGTCACATGACATTAAGATATGGGTTTATATAAATTATATCCTCCGCTGTTTAACATATACAGGAAATGAGCATTTTGGCTAAGCATCCGAGGATTTAATAAAAAAGAACGAATTTGGATTTGGGAAATAAGTTCCGTTACGGGCCGCTGATTAAGATATTTCATATTTCATTGTGCACACAACAATACAGCATACTTGGCCCCTCTTTAAATTAAACATTATTTAAGATTTAAAATATAGTAATATAGTATACAAGTAATACAACTATACATAATTTAAAAATTTTATAACATTACTCGGTTCGGTTCGGTTTGATCGGTTTTCACAATTTGAAAACCGACCCGAACCGATAGTCCTTCGGTTTTCAAAATCTCTAGATCGAACCGACACTGGACCGGGCGGTTCAGTGTCACAATCGGTACGGTTTGGTCGGTTCGGTCGGTTTAGTCAGTTTTCGGTTTTCGCTCCTCACCCCTACCAACAAGACTCACTTTAAATATTATAATAATGGCCTTCATAGAGTACAAGATATAACTGGCTAAAAAACAATTAAGAAAAGTTACTACCGCATGCGTGTATCAGAAAACCTCAAATCTAAGAGCTAAATAAAATATGAGCCCTGGGATCTTCCCCCTTGCATCCATGGACCAAGAAAAAAGTTGGAACCCTCATGATTTCCGCCAATCTTGTCCACGTGGGATAAAATTCTCGACCCATCCTGACCTATGGACGAACAGTGGAATGAGGATAGATATCCTATTGAATTACTTCCTCTATGGGGAGGACAAAAACCACAAGGTAATTTTTTCTCTCTCTCGACACAGTGAGAAGCAACCCGAGCACCCTCTCCCTATTTTTCCATTCCGAGCCCGACGACATGTCCTCATTATTTCCCGTGAGAACGCTTCAAAAATCTCCCCCCCCCCCCTCAAACTACTCAGGGCTTTGTTTGGCGAGAGGGGTGGGGGGGTTGAGAGCTGCACGCCACAGTGTTTAAAACCGCCCCGCCAAAAAAAGTCCCGCAGTTCAAATCACTGCCGCAGCAAAATTGTTAAAAATTTGCGATTTGAAGATGTGGATAATTTCTCACGACTCCTGATTGCGGAAACTCGCGTTTCTCTTCTGCCTTAGCGAGGACTGCATCCTCCTCGCGACATTTCCCACCTCGCGATTCTCTTCTTCTAAAGGCCCTGTCCACGACGCCATCTCCCACCAGCAACGCACATCACAACCCCGAGTATCCTTTCCAGCACCCCGATCTCCGGCGACAAAGAAGAAGCTCTTAAAGGTAGGTCTTTCTAATCCCGTCGCCTATTTGGTTGTTTTTCTTCCTTCTTCCATACCTATCTCTGACGGATGGTTCTGGCTATATTTTCACGTTTGCAGGCTATACTTGTCTCCTTTCTTCCCGATTTCTTCATCAAATCCGTGAGGTAACCTTCCCTTCCGTTTCTTATTTTCCCCTATTGCCCATATCTGTGTTTTTATTCTATCCTTAAATTCAATTTGTTGGTGATAAAATAATTGCTGGAAAATGACATGTTTTTGACATTGTTGTTCATGGAGTAGTATTTTTTGGTTTATGGTTTTTTCACCCTATTGCCCATATTTGTGTTTTAATTTTGATAGTTCAAGGGCTGCAATGATGTTGATCTAATACATGCATTGTCCCCTTGAAATTCATCTAAATGGTGTATGTTTGATCCCGTAAATGGGCAAATCAAAAGAAGGTGGGATATCGGCAAATTGAGAGTCATCCTATGTTCTTTTATTTTGAGATCTCAGTATCTGAGAGATCGATTTAGGGAATAGACCCATCACTCCTTTCAATAAAGAGGGTTGAGTCAACTTGATGAAAAACTTTAAGGAGCGAACTGGTTTAGACTACAGTCGTGCACAATTGAAAAACAAGTGAGATCAATTGAAGTGTGATTGGAAATTATGGCGTGAACTTAAAAGAGACGAGACATGGTGATGCAGGACGACGCGTAGGGTCTGCGCGTCTGTCGGCTTTTCTAGGAAACCCTAACCGAATGCAACGAAATATGGTTTTTTTTAAAAAGAAAGATTTGAGCGGGCGTTGCACGGAGTTTATGAAATTAACCAACGTAAGTTTGTAAAGAACAAAATTCACTACGTTGTTAGAAAATGAAATTTCTTAATAAAATGGTTATATTTTAAATCCGGGAAGGAAGCGCGCACTTTCGTTCCGTTCCCTTTGTCGTAGCACAACGGAAATCGTGAACTCCAAATACGTTACCGTTTGGAGTTTTCGAAGTAGCGTTCGCTGACAAAACTCAGGCGAAAACCCAGCAAAAAAGTCTATTATCCTACGAGAAAAATAGAGACACAAAAAGGAAGAGATAAAAATAGCTACCCACGGAAAGAGACGTCTTTCCGTATCCGAAGTCGATGACGATCACGCGAGGAACTTCTCGTCACCTTCGACTTCCCGCTCCGAGGTCGTCCGCTATCGCACACGGGCACCAAGGAGAATCTCACTCACAAACGAAAGTGGTTCCACGGAGTCAATCACTCTAGAAAAGCCACAAGCCTAACAACCTAAATTCACCCGCTCTCACACTCAAGGTGGATCCACGTAATCTCAAACACTCGCGGTGGCTCCACGAAATCTTCAATCACACAGAGGAAAAATCACTCTCTTCCTCACACTCCCTCACACGAAAGTGGCTCCAACGGGGATCAACAAACGACGGTCCTAATTCACTACTCATGTTCACTAACTCTAAACTCTAACACCTATTCATCCACTGTATAACGGGAATCTAACTACGAAGGATGCAATACTAACTAAATTTCAGTCGGCCCTATTCCTGGATGTAGAACAGCCCGCAGGAAGGCAGGTAGTAACAGTGTCATCAAATTTCTATTGTTCATAAATCAAACCTTACAAAGAAGAACCACTGTTCATTATCTCTGTCGGGGTGGGAAAGCCGTACGCAGCTCTCACAAGCATAAAAAAAAAACATCCTACCACAAATAAACTCCTACATGAAATCTACGGAATGCAAATCCATGTATAATCCTACAACTATAACAACGCATAGAGGGAAGCACTGTTCATCTTCCTCAACTAGCTCTCACACTGGAACTCAGATAACACGTCAAACAATAATTTCATCAACATTCCTCCAAAATACAGACACACATCACCTTTTATAGGGTTTCGAACCAAAACGAACAGGAGAAACTAAAATGTAATAACCTCCATGGGCGGCCATGGCAAAGCTCCATCGTGGCTGTGGGGAAGTTGCGGCAACCGCCGGAAATAGGGCGTTGTGACTCATCGAATGGAGCTTGGAGGCCGCTCGATGTGTGGAATGGCGGAATCGTAGCCAGACATCGTGCGAGATCTTCTCCTGGAGCAACGCCATTGTCGGGAGAGGTGCGACCGAACCCTCGCCAACGGGAAGATGAACAGTTGCACGGGTTGCCTCTGAGGAAAACTGAACCGAGAATGCCGAAGCTCTGTTTTTTTTCTTGCTCTGGACCGGCTTGGGAAAGACCTATTAACACACACACACACATATATATAATATATATATCCAATATATTAATAAGTATATATATATGTATAAATACTACACATGTGCATTTATATATACATATATATAGGTATTGTTATATATATATATATATAATAGTAGAGAAAAATAATACTCCAAACATAGCGACGCGCGCAGGCGTGCAACAACATGGCTACGCGCGCAGGCGTGCGACAAACAAAAAATTGACAACATAAAACTTGCAAAAATAAAATGCAATAAACATAAACTGAAAATGCTACGTTGGCATTTTTCGGCGATCTGATCTAGGTTGGTCTCCACCAACTCTCCCCCTCTCGAAATCACTCATCTCTAGTGAGTGGTTCAAGTGGTAGTACGAGAGAAGATAAACAACCATGCCAACGAACCGAAGAGTTCTGAAAATCATTATCAGTAGTGGCCACTGTCCAATATCTGCTCGGGAACTGAAATAGAATAATCTCCTGATGTCTCATGCTCAACCTGAAACTGTCAGTGAAAACAGAAGGAACTAAAATGGAAGTGTCAGTAGCGGAATGAATGTAGGTATGTCCTGAATGTGGCTCATCACACTCACTCACCAACCCAGAAGAAACAAATGGTGGAGAAGGCAATGGAAATTCTAAAGACTCATGCGTACAGTCGCGAAATAAAGTCAGATAGGCTACATTAAAAACAGGATTTGCTTCTCAAACGGAAGACATCTCAAGTTCATACGCATTTTGCCCAATCCGATTTACTACTCGAAAGATTCCAATTCTACAGTAGCTAGCTTCTTTACGGTACCAGAAGGTAACCGTTCCGGATCTAGCCGAACCATAAACAAGTCATCCATTTTAAAACTAGTAGCTCTTTTATGCTCTTTTTTCAAATTGAGTTGCATAAAAATCATAAATACTATGCACCTTTCCGTTCAAAATATTTTTATGCATATCATGCAAATGCAATAAATGAACTACTAATATGACTACGCCACAAACCATGGTTTCAGAAACTAAAAGCAACTCCTGAAAGAGGCACGTGATCAGGAGGCTCGGAGGGTGAATCATAAAAGGATTCATCGCGGAAGCGATGAACACTCAAGTGCAAACCTGACACATCAGTGATCAGATATAAAATCAACGTATCAGCGAGTACACCCTCAAACTCGAATGTGTCACTAAAGATGAAAACATCCCAAATGTGCGGTGAACCCATAAGTTTTTCATCTGGGGGTTCACTGGGAGGGGTATAGTAAAATTCGTCGCAAATGCGACGCGTGCAAACGTAGGCACCAACAACAGACGGAATGTTCTCAGATAAATGTGCACGAATTGTGACAACTGTAATAAATGTGCGAAGGGAAAGTGAGGCGTCAGGAGGCTCACCAGGTGGGACATATAAAAACTCATCGTGAAGACGATGATCAACAGGTGGCACGTGTCATAACTCATCTAAAGTGCGAGTCAGTAGTTGGCTATGCTCAAGCCCTAATATATGGATGTCACACTCAAAATCATCTTGTTGAAGCACTATCGACATCAAGTGAGACAATGGATCAGGTATCCATGTCTTAAAATTCGCAAGTGTACTACTTAGAATAAGCTCATCCACACATGGACGTGGTGGCTCATCTGGAGGTTCAATAGGAGGGTCGTCAAATGACCCATCAGTCGAGTGATGGTCCTCCAGAAATGAATCATCAGAAGGGGTCATACTCCCAGATAGGGGAGGGGTTACTACCTCGAGATCACTACTAGACTCTCGACTCTCAATCGTAATGTCACTCGGTGCGCCATTTGGTGTGGTGACATGACTCGATGGGCCATCGGGTGCGGTGATGTGACTCGGTGCGCCACTAGGTGAAGTGTGCAATGAATCTATACTCAAAAGAGAGCTAGTAGATGTAGAATCAAGGACATGCTCACTAAGTGGAGCAGACTCACATGGGGGTTGACTCTACACATCCTGTATTAAAACATCAGACAGAGTGGGGGATGTCTCCCTACTAGGGGCAGTGGAATGCCCTTGCTGATCCTTAATGATTATCGTCATGTTCATCTTTACAACACTAGTAGGATCACTAGGTGTGATGTACTCTTGACGATTGTGACCTCTATAGGATTCGTGAGTGTAGTCGTGACGGTCGTCCATAACATAATCATGACGTGCTCGTGGGTGATCATGTGTCCTATGAACATATGGTGGTGGTCACACATATTCAGTCTCGGGTTCCTCATATAACAGGAGATGTGTAGTATCGATACCGGGCGTCATACTGAACTCTATCCTCATAATATGGTGTAGACAGACCAGTATGATCCACTCGGGCACGAGGATAATAACGATGATAGTCATCGTACTGATCGTCTCTAGCATAATGCGAACGTGTTGGTGGGTCAACACGATCTCTAGAAGTGGTATACGGTGATCGAGTATAATCATCGAAGTGTCGTAACGATCTCCTTGAGGGATCTCTATAGGAGTGAGCGTAAATGTAGTCGTGATGCTCAAATAAAGGATTTATCCTTACTGTAGATCTTTCCACGTAGTGATGTGGAAACATCATAATGTGCGCGGATCGAATGCTCATCTCGAATTTGAGGCGACATTGACGCTCGAGGGGGTATTTCTAATCTACTCACCCTACCTTTAAGGTTTTCTAACCTTTCACGCATCTGGCAGGTACTCTCAGTTAATGTCGTCATTTGGTGAGCAAAAGGTATAAACCACTGGGGTGGTTCATTCTCTTCTTGTCCACGACGCGAGTGACAACGTTCAACTTGACGCATTCTATGCATGCGAACAAACGTCAATTGCAATGTATGATTATGTTTAAAAAAACTCTTTTTTTTGAAAAAATTTTTTTAAAGCTATGCGGGTTCCTATTCTACACAGGGCGGATCCCAAAACTTAGAAAAATTTTGGAACCTCGCTTTGATACCAATTTGATGCAGGACGACGTGTAGGGTCTGCGCGTCTGTCGGCTTTTCTAGGAAACCTCTAACCGAATGCAACGAAATATGATTTTTTTTAAAAAAGAAAGATTTGAGCGGGCGTTGCACGGAGTTTATGAAATTAACCAACGTAAGTTTGTAAAAGCACGAAATTCACTACGTTGTTAGAAAATGAAATTTCTTAATAAAATGGTTCAATTTTAAATCCGGGAAGGAAGCGCGCACTTTCGTTCCGTTCCCTTTGTCGTAGACACAACGGAAATCGTGAACTCCAAATACGTTACCGTTTGTAGTTTTTGACGCAGCGTTCGCTGACAAAACTCAGGCGAAAACCCAGCAAAAAAGTCTATTATCCTACGAGAAAAATAGAGACACACAAAGGAAGAGATGAAAACAGCTACCCACGGAAAGATGCGTCTTTTCGTATCCGAAGTCGATGGCGATCACGCGAGGAACTTCTCGTCACCTTCGACTTCCCGCTCCGAGGTCGGCCGCTATCACACATGGGCACCAAGGAGAATCTCACTCACAAACGAAAGTGGTTCCACGTAGTCAATCACTCTAGAAAAGCCACACGCCCAACAACCTAAATTCACCCGCTCTCACACTCAAGGTGGATCCACGTAATCTCAAACACTCGCGGTGGCTCCACGAAATCTTCAATCACACAGAGGAAAAATCACTCTCTTCCTCACACTCCCTCACACGAAAGTGGCTCCAACGGGGATCAACAAACGACAGTCCTAATTCACTACTCCTGTTCACTAACTCTAAACTCTAACACCTATTCATCCACTGTATAACGGGAATCCAACTACGAAGGATGCAATACTAACTAAATTTCAGTCGGCCCTGTTCCTGGATGTAGAACAGCCCGCAGGAAGGCAGGTAGTAACAGTGTCATTAAATTTCTATTGTTCATAAATCAAACCTCACAAAGAAGAACCACTGTTCATTATCTCTGTCGGGGTGGGAAAGCCGTACGCAGCTCTCACAAGCATTAAAAAAAAAATCCTACCACAAATAAACTCCTACATGAAATCTACAGAATGCAAATCCATGTATAATCCTACAGCTATAACAACGCATAGAGGGAAGCACTGTTCATCTTCCTCAACTAGCTCTCACACTGGAACTCAGATAACACGTCAAACAATAATTTCATCAACATTCCTCCAAAATACAGACACACATTGGTGGAGACCAACCCAGATCAGGTCGTCGCAAAAGTGCCCGACGTCGCACCCGACCGGACCTTTATCGGCCTTAAGTCTAGCATATCATGTTGTGTTATTTTATAATTTATCATAAATTGTTTTGTGTGTTTGTAAAAATATATATATATATATTTAAAAAGTTATAAATATATATATATATATAGATATATATAAAAGTTTTAAAGTTTATTAATTATATATATATATATGTGTACAGTTATATATGTATATATATAAGATAATATGTATACTTAGGTTAAACAGAGGCCGGCCCGATATCTGCACTGTTCCTCTTCCGTGGCGGTCCAGGCGCGATCTAAGGCTCCCGTCTCCGCCATTGTTGACCGCAGGAGCTGCGGATTTCACGCTCGACCACTCCCCCAAAGCCCCACATCGATGCCTTCAGCAACCGCCAACCACGATGTTACGTCAACCGCCGACCACGACGCCTCAATTCCGCCATGGCCGTCCTGATTCATTTCGGTTTTTCTCTTTTCTTCTTCTGTTCGGAACCCTATATAAAAGGGAGATGTCTGTAAGTTTTTTTTTTGGTGATTATTGAAAATTGATGATGAATATTGAAGTTGAAATTGCTGGAATGTGTTTCTAATTGAGATTCCTGTGTGCTTCCTGTTAGGCGTGAGTTAGGCGTGAGGATTTCTGTGTGAATTCCTGTTAGAGTTAGGTGTTTAGGCGTGCTGTAGAAAGTTAGGCGTGTTTCATGCTTCGTGTGAGAGCTGTAGGAATTAGGTGTGTTGTGAGAAAGAGCTTGCTGCTAGTGTAGAAGATGAACAGTAACATCAAAGTTACTGTGCCCTTATATCCAAGTACTGATCCCGCTTTACTGTGATGGAAATAGGAGTTTAAGGGATTAAGCTTAATTAAGTTGAACAGTGGTCCGATTACAGTAAGAACTTGGGATTCATTTTTAGGCCCTAATTTGATTCTCGTGGAGCCACCTCGAGCGTGTGAGATTTCGTGGAATCACTTTGTTAGAGTAGTTAGGGATTTCGTGGAGCCACACTTGAGTGTGAGAGCGAGTGAATTTTAGGTTTGTGGCTTCCTTACTTTGTTGAGTGATTTCGTGGAACCACCTCGTGTGAGGAAGTGACTTAACTCCTTGGTGCCCGTATGCGATAGCGGCCGACCTCGGAGCGGAGTTCGAAGGTGACGAGGAGTTCCTCGCGTGATCGCCATCGACTTCAAATACGGAAGACGTCTCTTCCGTGGGTAATTGTTTCTATCTTTTCCTTTGTGTGCGCCTCAATATTTTCTCGTAGGATAATAGATTTTTTTGCTGGATATTCGCTCGAATTTTGTCAGCAAACGCTACGTCGAAAACTCCAAACGGAAACGTATTTGGAGTTCACGATTTCTGTTTGCTACGACTAGGGGAACGGAGCAAAGGTTGCGAACTTCCGTCCCCGGATTTAAACTGAACCATTATTTAAGAAAATTCATTTTTGAAATAAAGAAGTAATTTTGTGCTTTCAAAAAAAATTCCAAGTTGCGTAATTTCTTAAGTGCTGCGCCCGCTCTAAAATTTTGCAAAATTAATTTAAGAATCGCATGCATTTAGGGTTCCTAGAAAACGGCCGACAGGCACGCAAACCCTACGCGTCGTCCTGCATCACACATCCCCTTTTATAGGGTTTCGAACCAAAACGAACAGGAGAAACTAAAATGCAATAACCTCCATGGGCGGCCATGGCAGAGCTCCATCGTGGCTGTGGGGAAGTTGCGGCAACCGCCAGAAATAGAGCGTCGTGACTCATCGAATGGAGCTTGGAGGCCGCTCGATGTGTGGAATGGCGGAATCGTAGCCAGACATCGTGCGAGATCTTCTCCTTGGAGCAGCGCCATTGTCGGGAGAGGTGCGACCGAACCCTCGCCCACGGGAAGATGAACAGTTGCACGGGTTGCCTGTGAGGAAAAACTGAACCGAGAATGCCGAAGCTCTGTTTTTTTTGTTCTGGACCGGCTTGGGAAAGACCTATTAACACACACACATATATATATATATATATAATATATATCCAATATATTAATAAGTATATATATATATATATAAATACTACACGTGTGCATTTATATATACATATACATATATAGGTATTGTTATATATATATGTATATATAATAGTAGAGAAAAATAATACTCCAAACATAGCGACGCGCGCAGGCGTGCAACAACATGGCTACGCGCCCAGGCGTGCGACAAACAAAAAATTGACAACATAAAACTTGCAAAAATAAAATGCAATAAACATAAACTGAAAATGCGACGTTGGGCATTTTTCGGCAATCTGATCTAGGTTGGTCTCCACCACATGGCTAGGTTGGAACCCTATTAAACGGACAATAAACGCTTCCAGTTATTGGCGGAAGGAAAGAATTGATGTTAGATTCTATGTTGATTTTTATTTCTTTTTATTGGTTTTACTATATTCCATGTCTAACCCTTTTTTCAATTTTATATATGATCCCTCATGCGAAGAAATTTCGGTCTGCTGGAAATACCACCAGAGCTTGAAGATAAATTAGAGAAAATGTTCAGCTTGGTTGTTGCTACAAGAAATAATGTTTGAATGTCTTCTTCTGAAGAGTTATCTTCTATTTTATCCCTAGCCTGACAGGTTATCAGGGGATGATGAAGACCATAACAAAATCACGGTTTCAAAGGAAAACAAAGAACCCAAGCTAGTGATGTATTGGCAATTACAATTTATATTTTTTGACATAATAAAACAGTAAGAAAAACAAGTGAACGATTTCAACATTTTACGGATATTATAGGTTGGTCATTCATGATAGGTCTTCATGCTCTGACTAATCTATCCATGAACATCTTAGCTCCCACTGATCCTCAGCTTCGTGCTATTCCTTAACACATACAAAATGATGAAAGATATATATCATTTTTTAAAAATTGTATTGGAGCGATTGGTGGTACACGTGGCTGTACATATACTGTTGAAAATCAAGTGCCATACATTGGTCGTCATGAAAGCCCAACTCAAAATGTGATGGCGGTTTGCGACTTTAATGTGTTTTTTTCCTTATGTTGTTACTGATTGGGAGAGTTCTCACATGACAACCACATATATCATCATGCAGCAGGGATCCGACGAGTAAATTTTCATTTCTACTAGAAGGTACATTTTTGATGTTTTACATATGTTGTTCTTTCTCAATATGTTACTATAGTCCAATCTTTTTCGATATTGAAGGTAAATATTATCTTGTGGATGATGGTTATCCATTAGAAAAAGGACTTCTGAAACCTCTTCCGGAAACTAGATATCACTTACTGGACTTTGCTTGAGGGAATCTCTCAATAGAAGGACGTCGTGAGATATTTAATAAAGCACACTCGCTCCGTAGTGTGATCGAAAAGAGCTTTGGTGTATAAAAGAAAAAGTGGGGCATACTTAGCAAAATGCCTTAGTTTGATTTCTCAAGGCAATGTGTCATTGTGGTCGCTACTGTTGAGAGAGCTTAAAATCTTATATGTATTGCTTGTGTATGTAAATACAAGGAGAGAATACAAATATATAGGAAGAAGAAGAGAGAAGAAAATCCTATACAAGATGTGGGACTAAAGGAGGAGAGAAGATAATGGGCCCAATAATGGGCCCTTTACATGGGCTATTTTAACACTCCCCCGCAAGTTGGAGCGTACAAATCGTATGCGTCAAGCTTGGACAAGCATTGATAGAAGAGTGTCTTGGAAAGAGCCTTCGTGAAGACATCCGCAACTTGTTCTGATCCTGGGACATGCTTTAGGTCAATCTTCTTCATTTGAACCTTTTCCCGGATGAAGTGACAATCGACCTCAATATGCTTCGTTCTTTCGTGAAAGACTGGGTTCTTTGCGATGTGTATGGCGGCTTGACTGTCACAGAGGAGAAGAGCCGGTGATGGTAATTTTACCCCCAGATCAGTAAGGAGACCCTCAAGCCATGTCAATTCTGATACAACAGATGCCACTGCCCGGTACTCTGCCTCGACTGAAGATCGAGCAACGACCGCTTGTTTCTTACTTCGCCAAGTAACAAGATGTCCTCCAAGGTAAGTGCAGAAACCACTCGTAGATCGCCGATCATCGAGAGAGCCAGCGTAATCAGCATCTGAATATGCCACCAATGTTGGAGCAGAAGAGGAGGTCCTGTAGACAAGTCCCTGACCAGGAGAGGTTTTCAGATACCTGAGAATTCGTTCCACTGCTTGAAGATGAGATTTTCGAGGAGAGTGCATGTATCTGCTGACAAGACCAACAACAAAGGAAATATCCGGTCTGGTAACTGTGAGATATATCAGTTTTCCAACCAGACGCCGATAATATTCAGGATTCTGGAGAAGGGGATCGGAGTCAGATGCCTGGGCACACAGTTTGTGGTTCACATCCATAGGAGTATCACTTGGCTTGCAGCCGGACTGACCCGCATCATGAAGAAGGTCAAGACAATATTTCCGTTGAAAGAGAGTGAGCCCATCCGGCCTTCTGGCAATCTCAAGGCCCAAAAAATAGCGAAGGGGTCACAAATCCTTTGTCTGGAAGACTGAGTTTAGATGGACTTTGACCGCCTGTATCCCTTGAGAGTCATCTCCAGTAATGATAATATCGTCGACGTATACTAACAGAATAACCATTCCTGTTGGTTGGTGATGAGTAAAGAGCGAGAAGTCGGCCGAGCTCCGAGTGAATCCAATCTCACGGAGGACCTTGCTGAATTTTTCAAACCATGCCCGTGGAGATTGTTTGAGACCATATAGAGCCTTTTTAAGATGACAGACCTGAGACTCCCCCGTGGTCTCAAACCCGGGTGGTTGCTGCATGTAGACAGTTTCCTGGAGATCCCCATTCAAGAAAGCATTCTTGATATCCAGCTGAAAGAGAGGCCACCGGTGATGGACAGCAACAGAAATGAGGACGCGAACACTATTAAGCTTCGCGACCGGAGAGAACATTTCCTCATAATCTAGCCCCTCCTGTTGAGTGAACCCTCGAGCCACAAGACGGGCCTTGAGACGGTCAATTGTCCCATCGACAGCATGTTTGATGACAAAGACCCACTTGCACCCAACTGGTTTCTGGCCTGATGGAAGGGGAACAACAGACCATGTCTGGTTAGACCAGAGAGCGGTCATTTCTTCCTCCATGACTGCGCGCCACCCTGGATGTTGAAGTGCCTCCTGCACAGAATTAGGAATAGCAACCGAAGAGAGAGAAGTAGCCAAAGTGTGTAAATGAGGAGAGAGGCGATGAAGAGAGATGTAGTTGGCCAACGGATAAGCAGTGGAAGGCGATACCTGATCATGCGGACGCGGAGTATCCATGGGAGAGACCGACGGCAGAGGGGCAACGGAAGTGGTAGAGCGACGAGTGTAGACACGGATAACGGGTGGTTTGGAGGGAACAACAGGCGGTGTAGAGGGAATGACAATCAGAGGAGTAGTGGCGGGAATGACCGGGCGTGGGATGGATGGAGGAGGAGGTGTGGGTGGAGGATGGTCAGGTAAGGGAGCAGAAAAAAATGGTTGATGTTCACGGAAAGTGACATCAGCAGAAACGGAGATCTTGCGTGTAGTAGGAGAGTAACAGACATACCCCTTTTGGGTGCGAGAATAACCAACAAGGATATGTTTGGCCGCTCGGGGATCCAACTTATCCGAGGAAGGTCCCAAACGGTGGACATAGCAGAGGCTACCAAATACACGAGGTGGGAGAGGAAAGGCCGTAGCGGAGGGAAAGAGGATGCTGAACGGAGTAGCATAGTTGAGAATAGAGGAAGGGAGACGGTTAATGAGTAAACAGGCGGTCGAGACCGCAAAGTTCCAATATGGTTTAGGGACATGCATTTGAAGCATGAGAGAACGGGCAACATCGAGTAAGTGACGATTCTTGCGTTCGGCAACACCGTTTTGTTGCGGCGTGTAAGCGCAGGAAGTTTGATGTAGAATCCCGAACTCGGAACATAAAACAGTAAATTCGTGACTAGTGTACTCACGAGCATTGTCAGTGCGGAGTACTTTGATGGTCGTGTGGAATTGCGTACGGGTTTCGAGGACAAATGCCCGAAAGACACGAGGAAGCTCGGAGCGATCACGAAGTAAGTATAACCAGGTGGTGCGAGAGTGATCATCAATAAATGTGATAAAAGACCGGAAACCGGAAATACTAGGAATTTTAAATGGTCCCCAAATATCCGAATGGACTAAATCAAAAGGAGCAGCGCTCCGAGTACAATGTGAAGAAAAAGAAGAATGAGTCTGCTTACCGAGGATGCATGAGTCACACTGAAAGGGGGTAAGAGAAACATCCGGGAGAGCCCGCTGGAGGACCGGCAGAGGAGCATGCCCAAGGCGACAATGCCAAGCAGTGGAAGAAATGGAGGAGAGGATGGTGGGAGAGGCGTCGAGAAGGTAGAGCTCATTCCGCAGCCGGCCTTTACTAATAGTAGTCTGCGTCCGCCGTTCCTGTATAACAAAAGAAGAGGAAGTGAATATAATAGAACAATCCAGATCAGTAGTAAGTCGTCCAACAGAAAGTAAATTGAACGGGAAACTCGGGACGTGAAGAGCCGAGCGAAGGGAGATGGAGGAGGTGAGAGGAAGATCTGCCGAGCCGGAGACGGGAACAGTGGCTCCATTGGCCACAGTAATAGACTGTGGATAAGGGGAATTCAGGTACAGGGCAGGTTGATGTGGAGTAATGTGATGAGTAGCGCCAGAGTCCACAATCCAGCCCAAGCCGGTGGAGAGACAAGCGGTACCTGTGTTAGAGACGGAGGCAATGGAGGCAGATGGCGGGTGGAGCAAGCCCTGGAGATGCTGGAGCTGAAGACGGACACTTTCAAGATCCGGAGGACCAGCATCGGTAGCAACAAAAGCCGTCGGGTGAGGAGGGTAGTCAACTTTCTTGTAACAGGTGGCCTCGAGATGACCATCTTTCCCGCAGAATGAACACTTCGGCCGACCCCGGCCACCACGACCACGGCCGCGAGAGCCCGAACGACCACCCCCCCCCCCCCCCCCCCCGAGTAGGAGGAGGAGGGAAGGTAGAAGAGGAGGTGTCTGCTGAAGAAGGGCCGGAGGAGCTGTAGTGTCCGGAGGAGGTGATACTCGGAGAATCATGGAGCACACATCAGAAAAAGATGGTGTAGTAGAGGAAGCCAGGACCTGAGCATGAATGCTCTGAAGGTGAGGGGGAAGACGGGTCATAATGATGGCAGTACAGGCGGCTTCCTTCTGAACGCGCTGAGCAAGAGCATCATTGGTAAACGGTTGATGCTGGATCCAGGCTTCAGTAAGAGTCTTGCCACGAGCAACAAAGCAGGTCATATCTGAAGCCCCTCCAGCGTCAAGAGCAAAGAGGTCAGTGAGAATGTCGTATAGATGCTGGAGGCTGTCCCGTCCAGAATATAAGGAGTGTAGCTCAGTCCACATATCTTTGGCAGTCTCATGATACATAGTCATTTGATATGGTTCACCATCTAAAGAATTCAAGATCCAGGTCTGAACTCGGCCATCATTGCGGAGCCAGTCATCGGTAGGAGGGTTGGGAGGAGCCTGAGTAAGGTGAGGGAGAAGGCCCTTGGCCTGAAGAACTCGTCGAACTGAATGTACCCAAGGAACAAAGTTCTTCTTTCCAGAAAGAGAGATGGTAGTGATGCGCAGCTCGTCACGGATTTCGGTAGGGTAAGCCGGGAGGTCAGGCGGACAAGCCGGGCAGTCAGTAGGCGGGCTGGCCGTCGAGCCAGAGGAGTTACCGGAAGAGCCCATAAGGGCAGACCGCAGAGGCCGACAGCAGAGGACGCTGCGAGAAGGGTAGGAGGTCGCGGCAAGAAGAGGATAAACCGCCGGCAAGAATGACTCAGGAGAAACCACGACCAGAATGCGAATAGGAAGCAGTCCGCACGGTCAAGCCGGACACCAGCGAGTAGTCAGTTCGCGACCAAAGGGCAGAAGCAAAAGAGAGACCGCCCCGGTCTAGGTGAAGCCAGCAGCGGTTAGAGAGCAGCCCGCAGGAGAGAACCCGCAGCGGGTAGACAGAGATCGCGGGAAGAGGAGAGAGCCGCGAGTAGGAACTCGAGCGGCTAAGGGAGAGAGGCCGCGAGGAGGAACTCGAGCGGCTAGAGAAGAGAGGCCGCGAGTAGGAACTCGAGCGGCTAGGAGAGAGGCCGCGAGTAGAAACTCGAGCGGCTAGGGGAAACTGCTGCCTTGTAGCGGACAGGAGGCTAAGCCGCAGCGGACAGGAGGCTAAGCCGCAGCGGACAGGAGGCGAAGCCGCGGCGGACAGAAGGCGAAGCCGCAGCGGATAGAAGGCGGAGGTCACGAGAGGAGCTGGCAGCGGACAGAAGAGGAGAGCCCGCAGCGGTCAGAAGAGGAGTGGGCCCCACGAAGCAGAGAGAGGGTGGCTATAAGAAGCCTGAAGAGGGTGGAACCACGGAGAGGGAAAGGTGAAGCGGATGCAGAGTTGCAAACCGCAGAGCCAGGGGCGGACAGGAGACCGGAGCGGATAGGCTACCAGTCCGCAGGAGACAAGGCCGCGGGTAGGAGAAGACGGGGAAACCGGGCGGGCTGGGAGGTTAGAAATAAGGGGAAACCGCAGGTGACGAAACCTGGCTTTGATACCATGTTGAGAGAGCTTAAAATCTTGTATGTATTGCTTGTGTATGTAAATACAAGGAGAGAATACAAATATATAGGAAGAAGAAGAGAAAAGAAAATCCTATACAAGATGTGGGACTAAAGGAGGAGAGAAGATAATGGGCCCAATAATGGGCCCTTTACATGGGCTATTTTAACAGCTACAATGACACAACATAACTTTATTAGAAGACATCCATCACATTTTGACCATGAGTTTGATGTACGTGATGGGAATGAAAGCTTTGTTCATGCATACGCGCATGTGCTGCAACAAAACAATCGTCCAAGAACTATCGATCCAAATCCGAATATTGCACATTTGAGATTTTTTGGGAGGGATAAAAAGGTTGTCGCGGGGGCTTCCGGTGGTGGGGATTGTTGTAGATAGTTGTAGGGGCTATGGAGGGCTATGGAGCATAAGAATTTGGTTGTGGAAGGGAGAATGAGAGGTCAGTGTCCGTGAGGGGAGGAAAGAGGGATCGGCGGGACTATAGGGGGAAGGGGAGGGTTGGTGGGGCTAGAACTGACAATTGGAGATCATGGAGGTTGCGGCGTTGCGATTGGAGGCGGCTGTGCTGGTGGCAAGGTTCAAAGATAGGAGGTGGCATCTCGGTAGGTGGATGTGGGCTGGAAAGCTCGGATGGAGGCAGCAGTGGTTCGGGAGAAGTTGTTGGTGGTATACAAGGCTAGAGGGCTCACAGCTTGTGGGGAAGAGGTCGGTGGCAGCCTTGGAGGAGGCAGAGGTGGATGGAGGGGCTTTGGCATCCCGTGGATCAGGCTTCAGTACCCAAAAGGACTAAGAATAAATGTAAATCTCGACACCTAAACCAAATACTTAGTGGATTAAATAGAGAGCTGAATTTATTTTAAATCATTTCACACCTTGGATCGTCTGATCACGTGTTATAAAAATAAATTGCATGTGCTTAGAATCATATCTTTATCTATTATAAAGAAGTATCGAAATCAGATCATGACCGTTGAATATTGTAGAAATAGGCCCAAAACCTTGTATATCTGTATTCCCAGTAATAGTTACAGGTATACACACACTTATATATGAGAAGAAGGAAGAGAGAAATCCTAATACATGATGTGAGACTAATACAAGAAGAGAGAAAAAGAAGAAACAACATGGGCCCTTAAATGGGCTTTTCTAACACTCCCCCGCAAGCTGGAGCGTACAAGTCGTAGGCGCCAAGCTTGGATAAGAACTGATAGTATAGCGGCCTGGAGAGAGCTTTCGTCAGGATGTCCGCAACTTGGTCGGTAGAACATGCTCCAAATCTATCTTCTTTGACTGTACCTTTTCCCGGATAAAGTGACAGTCAACTTCGATATGCTTTGTTCGTTCGTGAAAAACCGGATTCTTGGCAATATGGATTGCTGCTTGACTGTCGCAAAATAAGGTTGCCGGAGATGAGAGACGAACACCTAAGTCTCCCAGAAGGCCTTCAAGCCAGGTTAGCTCAGAGACAACAGCAGCCATAGCCCGGTACTCAGCTTCGGCAGAGGAACGCGCAACCACATTCTGTTTCTTGCTACGCCAAGTTATGAGGTGTCCACCAAAGTAAGTGCAGAATCCAGTTGTGGAGCGTCTATCATCAATAGATCCTGCGTAGTCAGCGTCATAATACGCGACCAATGTTGGAGATAGAGATGTGGATGGCTTGTACACGAGTCCTTCTCCGGGGACGATCTTGAGATATCGAAGGATGCGCTCGACACTGCTTGAAGATGAGATTTTCCGAGGAGAGTGCATGTATCTGCTGACAAGACTCCAACAGCAAAGGAAATATCCGGTCTGATCGAGTAACTGTGAGATATATCAGTTTTCCCAACCAAGCGTCTGATAATATTCAGGATTCTGGTAGAGTAGGGGATCGGAGTCAGATGCCTATGGGCACGACAGCTTGTGATTTGCGTTCACATCCATAGGAGTATCACTTGGCAGGTTTGCAGCCGGACTGACCCTGCATCATGAACGAAGGTCAAGACAAGTACTTCCTTTGAGAGAGAGTCACAAGAGCCCATCCAGGCCTTCTGGCAATCTCAAGGCCCAAGAAAGTAGCGAAGGGGTTGCCACAAGATCCTTTGTTCTGGAAAGACTGAGAATTCAACTGTGACTTTGATCTGTCTGTATCCCTTGAGAGTCATCGTCGCCAGTAATCAGGATATCATCAATCGACGTATACTAACAGAAGAATCACAGTCCCAGTTGACCGATGTCGTTGGTGAAGAGTAAAGAGCGAAAAGTCAGCCGAGCTCCGAGTGAATCCAATCTAGCACGGAGGACCACCTTGCTGAATTTTTCAAACCATGCACGCGTGGAGATTGTTTGAGACCATATATGGAGCCTTTTTCGAAGATGACAGACCTGAGACTCCCTCCGTGGTCTCAAACCCGGGTGGTTGCTGCATGTAGACACTGTTCTCCTGGTAGATCCGCCATTCAAGAGGAAGGCATTCTTGATATCCAGCTGATAAAGAGAGGCCAGTGACGATGGAACAACAAGGAGAGAATGAGGACGCGAACACGTGTTCAATTAAGCTTCGCGACCGGGAGAGAACGTTTCCTCATAATCTAGGCCCCTCCTGTTGCTGAGTGAACCCTCGAGCCACAAGACGGGCCTTGAGACGGTCAATAGTGTCCCATCCGCCGCATGTTTGATGACAAAGACCCACTTGCACCCTAACTGGTTTCTGGTCTGACCAGCAGGAAGGAGGAACAACAGATCCCATGTCTGGTTAGACCAGAGAGCCGGTCATTTCTTCCGTCCATGGCTGCGCGCCACCCTGGATGTGGTGAAGTGCCTCCTGCACATTGAATTAGGAAGAGAAATAGAGAGAAAGGGAGGTAGCCAAAGTGTGTAAATGAGGAGAGTTAGGCGGATGAAGAGAGATGTAGTTGGCCAAGGGATAAGCAGTAGAGACGAGAGCGCGATACGACTGATCATGCGGAACTATTGCTGGCAGTATCCATGGGAGAGACTGGGGCGACGGCAGAGGGGCAATCCTTGGAAGTGGTAGAGCGACGAGTGTAGACACGGATAAGCGGGTGGTTTGGAGGGAACCCGAGACAGGAACGGTGTAGAGGGAATGACAGTCGGAGGAAGAAGACGACACAGATGGCGGGAATGACCGGGACAACGGGCCGTGGGAAGAGATGGAGCAGAATACGAGGTGTGGGAGCAGAAGACGAGGTGGTGCTGGGTAAGTGGAAGAAAAAAATGGTTGGTCTTCGCAGAAAGGTGACATCAGCAGAAACGGAGATCTTGCCGTGTAGTAGGAGAGTAAGCAGACATACCCCTTTTGGGTGCGGGAGAATAAGCCAACAAAGATATGTACTTGGCCGCTCGAGGATCCAACTTATCCGGAAGGAAGGGCCCCAAGAAGGTGGACATAGCAGAGGCTACCAAATACACCCGAAGATCCGTGGTGGGAGAGGAAGGTGAGGCCGATAGCGGAGGGATAGAGGAGTTGGATGGGCGAGGCAAAGTCAAGGACAGAGGAAGGGAAGGCGGTTAATGAGTAATGACAGGCGGTCGAGACCAGCAAAGTTCCAATATTCGGTTTAGGGACACGTGCATTTGGAAGCATGAGGGAAGCGGGCAACATCGAGTAAGATGACGATTCTTGCGTTCGGCAACACCGTTTTGTTGCGGCGTGTATAGCGCACAAGGAAGTTTGATGTAGAATCCCGACACTCGGAACATAAAGTCAGTGCAGAGATTCGTGGAGAAGGCACGACCCGTGTACTCACGAGCATTGTCAAGTGCGAATGAGTACTTTGATGAGTCGTGTGGCGAATTGCGTACGGGTTCTCGAGTAGACAAATGCCGCGAAAGACACGAGGGAAAGCTCGGAGTGCGATCACGAAGTAAGTATAGAGCCAGGTGGTGCGAGAGTGATCATCAATAAATGTGATAAAAGACCGGAAAGCCAAAAATACTAGGAATTTATAAATGGTCCCCAAATATCCAGAATGGAACTAACGATCAAAAGGAGCAGCGCTCCTGAGTACAACGCTGTGAAGAAAAGAGAAGAACGGTGAGTCTGCTTACCGAGGATGCATCGTAGTCACACTGATTCACAGGAGAACTCCTGTAAGAGAATACATCCGGGAAGAGCCCGCTGGAGGAACCGGCAGAAGGGGAGCATGCCCAAGGACGACAATGTCAATCAAGCAGTGGAAGAAGATGGAGGAGAGAAGAGTTGGTGGGAGAGGCGTCGAGAAGATGTAGAGCTCATTCACGCAGCTGCCGGCCTTTACCAATAGTAGTCCGGGTGCGTCCGCCGATCCTGTATAACAAAAGAAGAGGAAGTGAATATGTAATAGAACAATCCAGATCAGTAGTAAGTCGTGTGTGAGACGACTAACAGATAAGTAAATTGAAGAGAGAACCTCGGAACGTGAAGAAGCCGAGCGAAGGGAGATGGAGGAGGGTTGGCGTAAGCTGAAGATCAGCCGGAGCCGGAGACGGGGAGGGTGTCACCGTTGGCCACAGTAATGCGAGACTGTGGATGAGGCATTTGGAGATTCATGCTGGTACAGGGCAGGTCTGGGATGTGGAGTATATGTGATGAGTAGCGCCAGAGTCCAACGATCCAACAAGGTACCTGTGTTAGAGACGAGGCAATGGAGGCAGATGGCGGGTGGAGCATAGCCCTCCAGATGCTGGAGCTGAAGACGGACACTTTCAAGATCAGGAGGTGACCAGCATCGGTAGCAGCAGGCGCCATGCGGTGACAGAGCCACCACGACCAGGCCGGGCGGCTAGAGGAGGAGGGAAGCCGGCGGACTGCTGAAGAAAGGAGCTGTAGTGTCCGGCGTGATACTCGGAGAATCATGGAGCACACATCAGAAAAAGATGGTGTAGTAGAGGAAGCCAGGACCTGAGCGGACGAATGCTCTGAAGGTCGGTCATAATGATGGCGAGTACAGCGGCTTCCTTCTGAGACGCGCTGAGCAAGAGCATCATTGGTAGACGGTTGAGCTGGATCCAGGCTTCGCAAGAGTCTTGGCACGAGCAACAAAGCAGTCATATCTGAAGCCCCTCCAGCGTCAAGAGCAAAGAGGTCAGTGAGAAGAGAGAGGCTGCGCGGACAGAGACAGGCCGCAACGGGCAGAGACAGGCCGCAGCGGGCAGAGGAAGGGCCGGAGGAAACTGCGACCAAGATGCAGGCGAGAGAGGAGTGACAGCTCGCACGGTCAGGCAGATCTTAGCAGCGGACAGTCAGAGTAGGAGGCCGTCGAGCCAGAGGAGTTACGAGCCCATAAGGGCAGACCGCAGAGGCCGACAGCAGAGGACGCTGCGAGAAGGGCAGGAGGTCGCGGCAAGAAGAGGATAAACCGCCGGCAAGAATGACTCAGGAGAAACCACGACCAGAATGCGGATAGGAAGCAGTCCGCAGGTCAAGAAGCCGGACACAAGCAAAGAGCGAGTAGTCAGTTCGCGACCAAAGGCCGCAGACTAGCAAAAGAGAGACCGCAGCGGAGGTGAAGCCCACGGAGAGAGAAAAGGCAGAGAGCCCGCAGCACAGAGAGAAGAAGAGCGCACAACGGACTAAGGGAGAGAGACGCGAGGAGGTCGAGCGGACAGGAGAGCCGCAAGAGATAGGAACTCGAGCGGATAGGAGAGAGTCCGCGAGTAGAAACTCGAGCGCGCTAGACAAGAGGAAGACTGCTGCCTTGTAGCGGACAGGAGCAGTCCGCAAGAGATTGCGGATAGGGAGTCCGCGAGCGGACAGGAGGCTCGCAGCGGACAGAAGCAGAGCGAGCTAGAGTGGAGCAGTCCGCGAGCAGAAGGCGAGACTCGAGCGGATAGAAGGCGGAGGCCGCGAGAGGAGCTGGTCAGCGGACAGAAGAGGAGACGCCCGCAGCGGATCAGAAGAGGAGTGGGCCCCACGAGTCAGAGCAGAGAGAGGGTGGCTATAAGAAGCCTGAGGAGGGTGGAACCACGGAGAGAGAGGGAGAGGTGAAGCGGATGCAGAGTTGCAAACCGCAGAGTCAGGGGCGGACAGGAGACCGGAGCGGGATAGGCTACCAGTCCGCAGGAGACAAGGCTGCGGGTAGGAGAAGCGGGGACCGGGCGGGCTGGGAGGTTAGAAATAAGGGGAAACCGCAGGTGACGAAACCTGGCTTTGATACCACGTTGAGAGAGCTTAAAATCTTGTATGTATTGCTTGTGTATGTAAATACAAGGAGAGAATACAAATATATAGGAAGAAGAAGAGAGAAGAAAAATACAAGATGTGGGACTAAAGGAGGAGAGAAGATAATGGGCCCAATAATGGGCCCTTTACATGGGCTATTTTAACAGCTACAATGACACAACATAACTTTATTAGAAGACATCCATCACATTTTGACCATGAGTTTGATGTACGTGAGAATGAAAGCTTTGTTCATGCATACGCGCATGTGCTGCAACAAAACAATCGTCCAAGAACTATCGATCCAAATCCGAATATTGCACATTTGAGATTTTTTGGGAGGGATAAAAAGGTTGTCGCGGGGGCTTCCGGTGGTGGGGATTGTTGTAGATAGTTGTAGGGGCTATGGAGGGCTATGGAGCATAAGAATTTGGTTGTGGAAGGGAGAATGAGAGGTCAGTGCCCGCGAGGGGAGGAAAGAGGGATCGGCGGGACTATAGGGGGAAGGGGAGGGAACCTGGCTAGAACTGATACCAATTGTAGATCATGGAGGTTGCGGTGTTGCGATTGGAGGCGGCTGTGCTGGTGGCAAGGTTCAAACCTTGATAGGAGGTGGCATCTCGGTAGGTGGATGTGGGCTGGAAAGCTCGGATGGAGGCAGCAAGTGGTTCGGGAGATAGTTGTTGGTGGTATACAAGGCTAGAGGGCTCACTTAGCTATGTGGGGAAGAGGTCGGTGGCAGCCTTGGAGGAGGCAGAGGTGGATGGAGGGGCTTTGGCATCCCGTGGATCAGGCTTCAGTACCCAAAAGGACTAAGAATACATGTAAATCTCGACACCTAATACCAAATACTTAGTGAGATTAAATAGAGAGCTGAATTTATTTTAAATCATTTCACACCTTGGATCTGTCTGATCACGTGTTATAAAAATAAATTGCATGTGCTTAGAATCATATCTTTATCTATTATAAAGAAGTATCGAAATCAGATCACGACCGTTGAATATAAACCACACCTTTAATCGCAGCCGTCCGATCACAACAACGAATCAGAGTCGTTCATATTTTTTCTTAGGTCTCCTAAACCTATATAGGACGTCTCAAACCTATATTCTTTTGTAGGACACCCCTACAACCCGCCAGCACAGTACAAAATTAATCCCAAAGTCATTCAAAATAAGCCCACCAGAAAACCCGTTGGATATACAGGCCCGCCAACAAGGCGGCCAGAAAATCCGCTGGATATACAGGCCCGCCAACGCAACAAATTGCTTTTAGAAGGCACCATCCCGCGCCTGCCAAAATCCCGCCTGCCAGGCGGCGGGATATCCCGCCTGCCAGGCGGGATATCCCGCCTGCCCCGAATCCCGCCTAATCCCGCCTGCCAGGCGGCGGGAAATCCCGCCTGCCAGGCGGCGGGATTCCCGCCTGAGGGCGGATTTAATCCCGTGCCAGGCGGCGGGATTTAATCCCGCCTGCCAGGCGGCGGGATTTAATCCCGCCTCCCGATTTAATCCCGCCTGCCAGGCGGCGGGATTAATCCCGCCTGCCAGGCGGCGGGATTAATCCCGCCTGCCAGGCGGCGGGATTTAATTAGGCGGCGGGATTTAATCCCGCCAGGCGGCGGGGCGGGCACCGATTATTTAAAAGCATAACTCACTCTGTTATGCTTGCTTTTATAATAACAGAATAAATATAGGCTTGCTTTTAAATAATCAAAGCCCGCCAGGGCTTGCTTCTTTATAATAAATATAGCCTAAGTGCGGGATTTAATCAAAGCCTGCCATGGGCGGGCACCGCCCGCCCCGTGGCTGCACCGCCCGCCGGGAGGCGGGCGGCGCCCTCCTCGATGCGGCCGAAGGGCGCCGGGGAAGGGAGCAGGCCGCCGAGAGTCGGGCGAAGCCCCGTGTCAGGCACTCGCATTGATGCGGACGCATCACGCAGCGATCTGTCGTGGGATGGCCAGTTGCGGGCGAAGCCAGCCAGTTGCGGGCGAAGCCCGCCGTCACGGGCCGGGTACTGTGGCGCGTAGCCATAGGGGCGGAGCCCCGTGTCGGGCACTAGTGTATATATATATATATATATATATATATATATATATATATATATATATATATATATATATATATATATATTAAAGGAAACTACATTTCAACAATGTATGAATTCATTTATTAAGTAATAATTGCACATACTATGCTTATTTTATGTTAGATTTCGATTCTATGGATTGGAAGACTAATTGTAAACAATAGACTTATTTTTGACCTGATTTAATTGTATGCGGTAGAAATTCAAGTGCATACAGGGAGCTTAAGTTTTGTCCATAGTTTGATTTGCATGTCATTAAAATTTCACATGTATATTTAGCAATATTCCTTAATTTGGAATGCGTAACAGGTACGAATCTCATGCATAATATGTAACAAAATCTTTCTGACGCAGGACGGTCTATTGGTGGACGCGACGACACAAATCTCTAACCCAAGATGTTATGCAAACAATCACGACCAAATACAATCGACCAACACGACCCTAAAGATGCGAGAAAAGATGCAAGTACCCACAACCCTACCACATAAACCTTAAAACTAATGAGAATGCGAGTGATTCAGTCAAGCGATGAGTTCCGACGTGCAATTAATTAAACAATATTACTTTTAAAAGTCTCACGCTTTTAATCTCAATTAAGCACAACCAATAAAGTTTAATAATTAAGCAGCTATTGCAAAATTAATTGGGAGTGAGTGCCTGAAATTGAAATGCGAAGCGAATAAATTGTCCACGTCAATAAAGAGATATGCCAATCAAATTAATTCAAGCCATGTATTACTAATAATACAAGATATGCATATAATGTGAAAAAAAGAACACTAGAAAGTAAAATCTCACCAAGTACTTGATACCGGCGGAGGTAGTGGCTGTACGGGAGTGTAAACGCTGCTGTTCGGGGCTGAAAAGGGCCGGAGAAGGGGATTGAGGGCTGTTTAGGGGGCTGGAAGGATTGTAGGAGGGGGATAGGGGCTGGTCAAGGTTGATGTTTGAAGGCTATGGGGGAATGGAGGGGCTGGTATTGGTTGGAAATGGGTTGTATGAGTGTTGGAGATTGTGGGGAGGCCGTGGGTGACTGTCGGGCAGATGGAGACTGGAATAGGGATGGTTGAGGGCTGGACAAGAGCTGGAAAAGGGGGCTGGAGGCTTCTGGGAGGGGATCGTGGGGGTTTTGATGGCTGGGAGGGGAGCAAGGCTGGGGGTGGGGGAGCTTTACCGGACTTCCAGGAGGTGAGACTGGCGGCCTCGACGAGGAATGTGCAATAGAGGGAGCGGCTTAAGGCTCACAAGAGGGAGAGATGGCTGATGGCGGGGCTGGCGTTGGCACCAACATCGACAGTAGATGCTCCCGAAGACCAAGTGGTTCCATTTCTGAAACCTAAACTCTCGATGGCCTTCAGAACTGGAATTTATTGGCATATATGGGGGGGGAAGTTAGGTTAAGTATATCCAACGACCACAATCATCCGATGGATAATTTAACATAACTTCCAAAATATAAGCCCCAAAATAGAAAATAAAATACATAAAAATGTGAAAATTCGCGATGAACACAATGACGGTCTCTGATCATCCATTTGATGATCATAAAGTCATCGATTTCCATCACTTTTCCCTGGCTATATAAGAGATTTGGATAATGTTTAGAATCATTGCATAAAAGAGAATCACTAAATTTAGACTTTTTGGCAAAGTGCACCGTTGAAATATAGGCTTTTGGCAAAATGCACCCCGAAAGTATAAAATTGGCAAAATGCACCCTCCAAAATGATTTTTTGACAATGTGCACCCTACAGTGTACATTCTGGACATTTTATTGTTTGCATATTGAGGGTGCACTTTGCCAAAAAAATCATTTTGGGGGGTGCATTTTGCCAATTTTAAACTTTCGGGGTGCATTTTGCCAAAAACCAATATTTTGAGGGCGCTTTGCCAAAAATCCCTAAATTTACTTTGACAATGTATATCGAAGAGGCTTAGATTTTTTTTAATTGTGAGTAAATTTATTTATATATTGAAAATACTTTTAAGATTTACCACACCCTTAAATGAACATTATATATAAGGGCTCATTTGTTTGGACCACATTGGTATTCAAGAATTGATTTTGGAGTAAATAAAACCAATTTCGATCTTTGGCTGGACGATTTTAGGGCGGAATAGGTTTTTGGGCCCAAAGTCATTGATATTTCAATAACCCCCAAAACCCATCAATCAAATGTTTACCTCACACTATCGATATTGAGATAGGTTTCGAGAACCCATGGCTTTGGCTTTGACCTAAAAAAATCAAATCACTAATGTTTACTTCACTAGGTCACTTGATTCTCTCCAACAAAAGAGCAATATTCGGTGGTAGACTTTCTATCATCTTGACTTCCCGCCCAATCAACATTTGTATGAACTTCAACATCCAACTATTTATTCTGGGAGAATAGAATTTCACGTCCAGAAGACCTCTTCAAATACTGTAGCATGTGCATGGTACTGTCATAATGTCGCTGTCTGGGAGAATGCAGGTATCTGCTAAGGATTCCAACAATATATGTGATATCCATGCAAGTATGTGAGATAAATCAGTCTTCCCACCAATCTTTGGTAGCTAGAAGAGTTCACCTTCTCACTATCCTTGTCTTCATCAATCTCACGATTCACTTTCATGGGAGAATTAGCGGGAGCACAACCAAACATCATTATTTTTTTCTACAAGATCTAGAACATATTTCCTCTGAGAAATGAAGATTCCGTAGTCAGAGCGAGCAACTTATATTCTCAGAAAATGCATCAACTTTCATAGATTTTTAACTTCAAATTCTTTACACATGCGCATCTTAAGCCATGTGATTTCTGCAACTTCATTTCCCGTGATAATTATGTCGTCGACATAAACAATGAGAATAACCAATTTCTCTGCTTTCTTTTTCACGAAGAGGGTATGATCAGTGTGACCCTGTTTTTATCCCAAAAAGGTCATGTCATTCTGAAGCTTCCCGAACCAAGCATTGGGGGATTACTTTAGACCGTAGAGAGATTTTTGAAGTTGACACACCTTTGCTTCAGATCCTGCCTTTACGAAACCAAGTGGAACATTCATATAGACTTATTCTTCAAGATCACTATGTAAAAAGACATTCTTCACATCAAGTTGTTGCAACTCCCATCCCAAACATGTAGCACATGATAAAATGACATGGATGAAGTCCATCTTGGTAATAGGAGCAAACATTTCATGATAGTCCACACTCGGAGTTTGAGCATATCCGTGAGCAACTAGACTCACTTTATATCTCTCAACAACCCTTTTTTGATTTATGTTTAACAGAACACGTATTTGGAACCCACAAATTTCTTTACGGTGGTAAGATGGGTGAGTGACCAAGTCTGGTTCTTTTCCAATGTCAGCATCTCTTCTCCATTTCCTTGAGCCACATAGGTATCCCTATTGCTTCCTGCCAAGTATTAGGAATGCGAACAAAATCCAAGAAGAAGATGAAGGTTTGACGTGCCTGTTAAATTTTGACAAGCGATGTAACTGGTAAGTGTGTATTTAGCAAAGGTTGACTTCCGTTTAAATGTTTAAGATGATGATGAAGCTCGTCATCAGAACCCGAGTCCAAAGAGTATACTTGCGGTGGTGGATTGACCGGGGGTTGTGACACAATAGCACCAGGGTTGCGTCCGTGATAAACCAGCAGAAGAGGAGGAATGAGGCTCCTAAGAGGTGGAGATAGAGGAACGTGGACGATAGATGGATTCGCGGGAGGAGGTGTGTCAGAGGCAGTCATGGGAGGTGATTGTAGGGCCATAATATGAAGAGAAAGATTGGGAACGTCGATAACAATGACCTTCTCTCCTTGACGAGAACCGAAATACTGTTTTGCCTCACGAAACGTCATGTCCATGGTGCAATATAATCGTTAAGAGGGAGGTTGATAATAATGATACCCTTTCGTGGTAGCAGAGTAGCCAACAAAGAAGCATTGGAGGGAACGTGCATCCAATTTATCACGATGATGATGATGAACATGGACAAAGCAGACACACCCAAACATACACAGAGGTAGATGAGAGGTGTGTACAATGCATTTATTAGACATACGAGATAAGGGAGAGGCATACTATAAGGTGTTGGAGGGTAGAAGATTGATTAGGTGAGCAGAGGTAAAAACTGCGTCACCTCAATAGGACTTAGGAGGATTCATGATGAGAAGAGGGCATCTGGTAACCTCAAAGAGATGTCTGTTCTTACGTTTATCCATCCTATTCTGAGTAGAGGTGGTGACACGTTTTCTGATGAAGAATCATATGACCTCTAAGATAAGTAACGAAAGCAACATGATCGTCGTACTCACCCCGATTGTCACCATGGAGCACGCGAATACAACAACAACAACAACACTCAAGCCTTTATCCCAATATAGTGGTGTCGGCTATATGGATCCTTTGTCGCCATTGTGCCCTATCTTTTGTCATAATCTCACTAATGCCTAAGTACATCATGTCTTTCCTTACAGTTTCATTCCAAGTCCTTATTGGTCTACCCCTCCCTCGTTCATGCCTAGTGACTAGACTCTCACAGCGCCTAACAGGTGCCTCTAATGGTCTCCTTTGTACGTGTCCAAACCATCTTAGACGAGCTTCTCGCATCTTCTCTGCAATTGGTGCTACCCCTATCTTATCCCTGATAATTTCATTCCTAATTTTATCCAATCTCGTGTGTCCACACATCCACCTAAGCATTCTCATTTCTGCAACTCCCATTTTTTGCTCATGTACACAATTCATTGCCCAACACTCAAAACTATAGAGAATCGTGGGTCTAATTACAGTACGGTAAAACTTGCCCTTAAGTTTTAGTGGTACTTTACGATCACATAGGATCCCTAACACGCCTCTCCACTTCAACCAACCCGCTTGGATTCTATGTGTCACATCTTTATCAATACCTCTGTCTTTTTGAACTATCGATCCAAGATATTTAAAACACTCACTACAGGAAATATCTTGAACACCCGACTTAATAACAAAGTCATCCGTCCTTCTTGTACTGCTAAATTTAAGCTCCATATACTCCGTCTTTGCCCTGGTCAACCTAAAACCCTTCTTTTCTAAAGTATCTCGCCAAGATTCAAGTTTTGCGTTTACACCCATGCGCGTCTCATCAATCAAAATGATATCATCTGCAAACAACAAACACCAAGGTATTGCTTGTTGGAAATGTCTTGTGAGTTCATCTAAGACAAGGGTAAAGAGATAAGGGCTTAAAGCTGAACCTTGATGTAAGCCAACAGTGATAGGAAATTCATGTGTTAATCCTCCAAATGTCCTCACCCTTGTCACTGAATTTGTATACATATCTTTGATTGTGTCAATATATGATATATTTACATCTTTCTTTTCTAAGAGTCTCCATAAGATCTCTCTTGGAACTCTATCATAAGTCTTCTCAAGATCAATAAACAACATATGCAAATCTTGTTTTTTTTCTCGATAGTTGTCAATGAGTCTCCTCAAGAGATGTATAGCTTCCATGGTCGAGCTCCCTGACATGAATCCAAATTGATTCTCCGAGATATTAGTCTCTCGTCTCAAGGACCTTTGCCTATTTAACACTACACTCAAGTCCTCTTGGAGGTGCAGTGGTGCTTGCCAAGACGCCGCATTCGGACCATACGACGAGAACTCTTGCAAATTTAACACTACACCCAAGTTCTAGAGATGTAGTGGTCCTTGCCAAGACGCTGCATTTGGACCATGCAACGCGTTCCTTAAGGGGAACAACCTAGCTTTTGCACAATTTCTCAAATGATCCATATTCATAAGGGTGACTAAATTTTACGCTAGCCACATTCGGAGCACTCGAATAATGCTACCAAATTGAGTGGCCACCATTTTGTGAAAAAAATGAAAGTAATCAAAAGCCTCACTTTTTCGTTGTAATAAATACACCCATGTAGAGCGAGAGATGCAATCAATAAAGGTCACAAACCATCGATAACCAGAGAGAGAAACAACTGAGGATGGTCTCCAAACATCAGTATGAATAACATTAAAAGGAACCATACTAGGAGAAGAAAAAAGATTCAGACTATGTCGTGCATATTTAGAAAGTTCACATTCATTACAGATAAGTAGCCCAGAGAGATTGAAAATATAAGAAATAACTTAAGAAGATAGATGGCAGAGGGATGTCCAAGACGTTGATGCCATGGACACACATCTGCAAGAGAGAGACACAGAGGACTGGAGAAAGCTAGAGTGATACTGGAGAGAGCTTGAGCAGGTGGATGGTCCAAAATGTACAACTCACCCGTAGTTCCTACCATTGTCAATACACTGCTTCGTTGCTCGATCCTGGAAAATACAACCATTAGAAGAGAAAGTGACAGAGCAGTTCAAGTAAGCAGTCAGATGACTAATAGATAACAAATTGCGAAAAAAGCACAAATATGCAACACAGAGGTAAGAAGTATAGTAGAGGAACAAATGATGGTCCCCTTGCCAGCAATTGGTGAGAGAGCCATTGGTAGTAACAACCTTATCACCTCCTGAGAGGGTGTAAGACGTAAAATCTGACAATGTTCTTGTCATGTGATTTGTTGCCCTGTAGTCAATCATTCACTTAGAGGAGGTTGCGGAGGTAGACTGAGCGCTGAGCGGACAAGAGATGGAGAACGCAACAGTAGGGGAAGAAACCTGAGTGTGCATATGACGGTTAAAACATCCAGTTCCTATGATGAAAGAATGTTAGAGGGAAGCCGACCAAGAGCAGCCTCAGTAGTGTGAACAACGAGAAAGGAGTGGGCTGGCGAGAGGTTCAACAACCACAACCACAAGAGCCTTTATGCGAGGGGGCAAGATGAGGATGGAGACGGAAGCAGGAGTCCCGGGTATCGCCCTGTTTGCCACATTAATCGTACAACTTGAGATACGAATAGAAAGGAGGAGCGCGAACAAGGACGGCAAGGGAAGAGCGATCAGAACAATGATTGGAGTTGAGATAACGACGATAATCTTTGTTTCCTAAGACTATATTGAAGGCTTCCCGAAGAGAGGGAAGGGGTTGCCGGTTCAAAACATGAGTGCGCTCCATATCGAACTCCATATTAAGGACCATGAGGAAGACATGAAATCGATAGCAGTATTCCTTGATTTTTAAGGAGTATCAACAGTGCAAGCGGGAGTGAAGTCCTCAAAGTAGTCCAACTTTTGGTAGAGGCGTTCGAACTCAAAGAAGTAAGCAACGACTGAAGAAGTGAATTATTTGAGTTCAAGCCTCAAGGAGATGTAGAATGAGCTCGTATACTTGGGTAGAACTACAAAGCTGTGAATAAGTCTCACGAGCCCAAGTTCAGATGTCAAAGGCCCCATCAACATGTAACTACGATAGACCAAGGGAGCATGGAGTGAAGCAACCGCAAGACAACAAAGGAATTGTTGACGTCCCACTTTCACCAACCCGGATCAGTACTGGGACTGGGAGGCTGAACAATTGTCCTGTCGATGTACCCATAGAGCTGATGGCTGCAGATAGCATAATGTGTTGCACGATACCATTCGAGAAAAATTTGTTCCATCCAAAGGAACAGTTGTAATTCGGAGGGAACCGAAGGAACAATGAGACCGTGATAAATCACTAACCAATGGAGGGATAAATGAGAGAGACTGAACACTTGAGTTCGAGGAGTTAGCCACGATGATGAAAGAGACTGCATGACGCTAGATAGTGCGTGAAACAAAGGGAAGGTTGCACGGGATGCTCGAGGCCACACAACAAAGGTCGGACCAGCTGCAGGCGGTTGCACAAGCTGAGACCGTACAAACCTCATAAGGCTACACTAGCCCGGAAAGTCGTACCAACCCCGAGAGGCCGCACTACCTGGAGAAGAGACAACACGAGCTGTCTAAGGTTGCACTAGAGGAAGGAGCTACACCAACCCATGAAGGCAACACTAGTTGTAGACGAGGCCATGCGACTGATGTATGAGGTCGCAAAAGCGACAAGAGCTGCAGCAGATCGCACCAACCTAGACAGGGGAAGTCCAAGTAGGAAGAGACCAGATGGATATCACTTGTATTCGGAAGCTGTGATCGTGCTACAGGTGTTCGCAGAACAAGAAGCAATCGGGTCTGGAAAAAGATCGTGCAAGCTGATGGGAAGTGTAACCGCACAAGGCGCGGTGAGGAGAGACCGCACAAGTTGGGCAAACACAAAGGAAATCACCAAGAAAGGGGCAGTGAGAAGGCCGCACGAGCAACACGAGGAGGCAGCGAGAATCAGGCGATCACACATAGGAGGGCCGCACAGACAGGCAGAGCGGGCACATGGTGAGGTAACCTCCTAGGACACAACTCTGGATTTCTGCTCTGATACCAAGTCAAACAGAAAAAATTAGAATATTATCATTTCATGGGAACACCCCTTATATATACACAACATGCGTGGACTCAAACAAGAAATAAATAAGTCTTTTATGATGGGTCTTTTACAGTATGCCACAAATAATGATTTAATTTAACTATATATTCTTGTACAAAGTGGGTCGTTGCATGCATGTAAATACCTAACAAGAAAACACAAGTTTTATTGATAAGATTCATACAAGTTAACATGTTAGGTTAGGAGTTGACCAACAGAAGATAAAGAAAGATCTCCCATGGAATATCAGAAGAGGGCTGACCCTAGGGGGTGAGGACAATAACCTTTCCATAATTCCAATCCCTAATTACTAGCCTAGATAGTTACATAATGGGAATAAATAAGGCTTTGGTAGGGAGGTCGGTGGGAAGGTAGTTGTGGTTGTAAATGCAATAGTGAAAAGTGCAAGCAGCATTTGAATAGTTGAAGTTAGAATATTATTTCCCAAAAATGACATTTTGGGCCAAGACACAACCACAATCATTTAGGCATGGTCAGATGTCGGCGATCACAAACTCCTTGACTCAGCCAAAAAATAAAGTTTTGTCAGAATGATTGCCACAAAAATTCCAAACAAAATTAAATTACCACAAATATGTTTATTATCATCATAGATTCATGCTGCCTCAAACATCACGATTGTTTCAAACAAAGCTTAATTACCAATAAACTACATATTTACCCGATGGCAATCTTTGATGTCATATTAAAAAACCCAGTACCCAACCTAAAATCATTTGGCTTAGGTGGATAAGCCCTAAAACATATAAAGTACATAAGGAAAAATGAGATTCCCAATATGGGATTAAATATTCAAATAAAAATGATAGAAACACAATAACAGATAAAATTCCAAATAGAAATTGAAAAACTAACCTTACATGAACCACTATGAGAAGAGCCTGCTCCAGAAGTTGTATATGTTCTTATAGGACCAGGGCAGACAACTGTAACTTCGATGCCTTCATGATATAGCTGTAGTAAACCAGAAGTTTATGATACGGCTTTAAGGAGGAAAAATATGATCATAAAATTTTCACGAAATTGACATGTCAATCTCCAATATGAGATGAGCATTAATGATAGAATACTGATGATGCCAAATTGCAAGGACATTTAGATATAAGAATTTTAAATATAGTGGGTGAAGAAATAGTGTAGATAATTATATTCAAATCTCAAAACTGGCTTGGAAATAATCCAAATCAAAATCATGATCAATTTTCTTTAAATCAAAATCATAATCAAGTCAACTCAGAATTGATTTACACGCATGAAAGGCACATGAATGATGGGGACCATACTTTAAGCGCAGACCGCCGCGCACCTTGTGTACACATGCGGGAAGCGTTATTAGGTAGTCATATGAACAATCTAGGTCCACAATCACGTTCGGAGTGACAATTTTATATTTCCGATGTATTTTGTTTTATTGTGTTTTATTTAGAGAAATCAAACCATCGTGAACGAACAAACTAATCCATTCAACGGTTGCCCTAAGTATGTTTAGTTATAAATAACAGTGATGGGGCTGATTTTAAGTTGTGTCGCAGATTGTGGAGAGCCTTCATCCGGAATCCGGCGGTTTCTCCCGGTGCAAACTCCACGAAACTCTAAGGTACCAACTCCATGGGCTTGTTCACTTGTTTACTTTGTATCCCCACATTTTTATCCCCCACTGCACCTCCCACGACCGTAATCATGTCTCGAAAAATAGCCTCCTACCCTAATCCTCCTCCAAACAACCACCGCCCACCATAACCCCTTGCATCCAACATCCCCTCATAACCAAGCCTCCTGCTACTCCACAAAATTCTATAAGCCATCGGCCCTATACCCCATCTGAACCAACTTACACCCAAACTGCCCCTCCCTAGGCTTGTCCAGACATGGATCAACCCCTCCCACTCCCTCAAACCCTAGCCGACCCCTCCTCCCCCCTCACACACATAAAAACCGACCCTTCCACGTCCCTCCCCAATCACGACCAATTTTCAAACAACACCTTACCTACTCCGATAGACACCATACAACACCCCTCACACCTCTGGATAGACACTGCCGCTCCCCGACCAATGGATCTCTACGTCTTCACCTACAACCCATTCACCTGTGAGTTCTTTTGGTTTTGTAGTTTTCAGCATTATTGTATGAACTAGATTGCTCACATTCTTACGAATGTTAAGCTATGTTAGTTTGCTTGTTCTTGTGGCTAATTATGATTTACAGTAATTATTCTTTTGCACATTTAACTAACACCACTATAACTTGAGGAAAGCTTATCTTCCTCGCTTGTTTAAATTATCTAAATATCACTTATGTTAATTGTGTGAGATTTATGCCTTCATTTCTATTTGCAATTTAACGTCAAATCATTCTTTGCATGCAAACATCATCCTAGGGTTAGATAGGATCCGTTTTACTCGACAATGCACCTATGACATTCAACGTCTAGAGTCGCACAAACAAATATCTACACAACGTCAGTTTTGGTATCATAGCTCAAGGTTGGAGCCACATTGTTGTAACGCAATGGCAGGTCATATAGCGTCTATGTCAGGTCCCATCTTCAATGATGACCGAACGAGAAGTTCGAATACGGACATGTCGCCTGCTGATTTTTGAAGGCTTATCTTAGATCTCTTTGATCAACTAGACACCCACTTCAATTAACTTAGGCACGATGTCACTAAGATGAACACTAGGATATAAAGATTAAAGAGCCCAAGAGGTTTGAATCAGCCCATCCTCGTCTGAGAGAGGCCCTTAGACGCCAAGATGATTGACATGAAGAGCATCTGACGCTACACTCCCCCCTAGATATCTCCACCTTTGGACCCCATCCCACACATGAGAAAGGATTCTGCGCAAGCATATGGCTATGATAATCATCTAGGGCCTATTCCAAATAGACCCCTTCTCCCCTAGGAGGAATTTCATCATCTCCAGCAGTGTTCTGTAGAGATCGTGTTCCCCTGACAACATGATTAGACTACGGTCTAGATGATTATCATGATGACTATCAGGAGCCTCACAAAGAGGTCCTTCTGCTAAGAGTGACATTAGCCGACACATTATATTATATGCCTCTTCGTGATTTACTTTTGGACATAGATTATTACTATGACTGGTATGAGATGATGGACGAGTGTCGTATTTGATTTTCAAAGACGAAGCTTCAGGGGAAAGACAAAATCTATTAGAATACTTTGGAGTAGACGCTCGAGAGAGAGGGATATTACTCTATCACCAGATGGGATGATATGAAGCGGAGATAGAAGGAGAAATATCTCCCCACCTCTAATAGAAATCAACTCTTGGATCAATTGTATGTCATATGACAGGGGACCCTATTTGTGGAGGGGTATATGACACGTTTTGATGAGCTTGTTGTAAGGAGCAACATTAAAGTGAACCATCACGACTATGTCTTGGTTTCGAACAAGTTTGACATTTGGAGCACGAGCAATATCTCTGCTCCTCAGGTCTGAAGTATGTCACCACACAACCCAATACAACAACCTTTATGAGACCTACCTTGACATTGATTGTTGTTGCTACATCCAGTTGTGCCCCTATAGCCATGAAAGGCCAAGCGGTCATTCTAAGAGCCCCGAAACCAAGAAGAATTCAATGTCATAGTTGTTCATACAGAGGCAACGTGGTGTCCCAGTACCCCACGAGGAATCTACTTATTAAGGATGTTGAACAAAGTGCAGAGTTAGATGAGACATCTGAGGAAGAGATTAGAGAAAGAGTAGAACACGGCTGAGAGAGTGATGCAAAGAGAGTTCTGGAGATGGGAGTCATTCAACGCCATTTGCATATCCCATGCGCAGCTAAGGACTAGCAACACACCATCATTTTCTACACTTATTTCCCTAGCGCAGGTGGTGCCTGTAAACTCCCGCTCGACAATAGTAGTTGAGTGAATATTGTGGCCCGGAAGGGGTTTGAGTGCATGATGCATCCTCCGTCGCATCAGTTACTGCATGATGTCACTCACCCCACATTTATCGATTCCCAACGTGCCACCTGACATTTTTCAGTTCTCCTATATTATGCATAATAAACATTCACTCGGCACACCTCACTCTGTCAACTTCGTATTTAGAGATTATGCTTTTAGTTCACCACATTATCATTTGAAAAGAGGCGAATTTATGGAATTATACCAACGTAATAAATATTTTCTATCATATGCATGGAACACATTATGCGGGCAAAAACGAGCCAACCTCGAAGCTAGTAGCGTCTATCACTCTCGAACCGATGAACAGAACAAAGCCGTCGGTAGAAGTTTGGAGAATTTTCTTAGGCAATTAATCGGTGAGAATTTAAAGCAATGAAATCTTATACCTCCACAAACACAATTCACATTCAATAATTCTAAATATCGCTTCCGTTATGTATCTCCTTCCGAGATTATCCATGTGTTATTCTACCCACCCGACCGTCATCACATCTCATAGTTGAAATCAAGTCTGTTTTATGTGTTTTGTATTTTACTCTCATGAGAGTATTTTAGTCCTTGTATGTTTTTCCCCTTACTCTATATATATGAGTATAGGGTGCTCAATACATTCATTCTGTTTTTATTCTCTCTACTTGGTATCAGAGCAAAACCGAGCAAACCCTAATCCCGCACCGCTCTTCTACTGCTTGCTTCTCATCCCGTCGCCGCTCCGCAGTTTTGAAGTCATACCCATGGTGAACCGCGACCTCCTTGCTGGCGGTGGTGCTCGCTGAAGGAGATTGCCGCCTCTCCTCATGATGCGCGCCGTGTTGTCGTCGACCCCTTTCCTGGATTTAAGTTAGGATTTTGTAGTTATATCTTTGTCATCTCTTTACCAAATAACCCTTGTTGGTATTGGTAAACATCAAGCTCAGCATTGATGTGATCCTATATAGAAGGATCTTTTCTATATATCCTTCAGAGACACTCAACAAAACCACTCATAAACCTTCTGTCAGGCTCAATCTCCACTCGATGAGAATAATAAAAATATGCGTTTAAGTAATAACCTGCAAAGTGCAGAGGGCTGTTCAATCTCCACTCGACAAAAAATAATAAAAATTTGGGTTTAAGTAATAACCTGCAAGGTGTAGAGGGTTGCTCATCTTCTTCTTCCATCTGCTATCAATCAACTTCCATATAGGAAGATATTTGTTCTCTTGGTGATCGAGAATAACCAAAACCTCTTCTCTAGTTCTTTTGATATCCCCATATAACCACCCCATGGATGGTGTATCTTCGTCGACTTTTCTCAAAACTTTCACAAATGATGTGAATATACCTGCAGCCAGCTCGACATTTACCCAAAATTTAGCGCTCATCACTATCATTGCAGTCTACCATATGCAAAATAAATTATTAAGAAAATACTATAAATGGCAACTTTCAAAACATATATTTTAAATGAAATGAATAAAGATGCAATAGTTTTACCTGCTTTTCTCCAGCACTACTGGCCAACTTTATTGCAGCCCACTTTGCAGATGTTAATAAACCCCTAAATTGATTCTTCTTCTCTAAGATGCTCTCTAAAGATAGAAACGTTGTAGCGAATCTAGTCACACGTGGTCGAATAATCTAATGAGAGTCCAAGTCCTTTGTTGACTCTCTAAACATGTTGAGAGAGATGGTGTGACCATAGATGAAGATAGAGAGTTGGTGGCCCAAGGAGATAACACTCTTTATTGGCTTCAATTTCTTATATCTTGTAACAGTAGATTAAGAGTGTGAGCCGCACAACAAGTCCAAAAAATCTTAGGGCTTTTAAAAGCTATAAACTTTGCAGCAGCCATATTATTGGACGCTCTATCCGCCACAATCTGCAAGATATCATCCTCTCCTGTGCTCTCAGGGCTATCAATCGCCTCATCCAAGAAGTCAAAGATGAACTTTCCACGTGTGTGGAGGAGGAGATATTCTTCGAAAGCCAGAATGTCACTCCGAAACTACAATGTATCATGATATTCATCACGCTCCTACCCTTCCGATCTGTCCACGTATCAGTCATGATAGTGCAACCATTCAATTTGCAGGTCTGCGTGAATGTGCCCAACATCTCCTTCGTCCTCTCCGCCTCCCCTCGCAAAATTTTGTCCCTAAACTCATAAAATGTTGGGATCTTCATCTCAGGTCCGCATAACCCAATGACATAAGTCATCTGTTGGAAGGATGAATTACATATGGCGTTAAACGGGATCCCGTTTTCATGTCCATCTACCTATGTACACAGCAGCATCATCTCTAGCTTTCTTTTTGTACTTACTCTCTTCGTGCTCTGTTGGGAATCTTTTCCCTTGGTAGACTCGGCAGCTTAATGAACAATTGATTCTTCCTTCAATTTCAGGTCTACGTATGCTAGTGTCCTCTTCTTGATCATCATGGACTCATCCAACAACCACCTCATTCAAGATTGCTTGAAACTTGACACTTTTAGCTCTCTTACTCTCTAAATTTGAGTTTAGGGCCGACTCCGCTTTAGCCTTAACGTTAGCGTAAACCTGAGGGCATGGCTTAACATTACCCTTCCAGCCCAGCCAAGTGATGTTTGAAACATGTAATTTCACAATTCACTGTCTGCATGCAGTAGTTGCATTTGATTCAGTTGGTGTCGTTTGCAACCAACTTCTCACCAATGTCCAGAACGAATCTCTACCGGTTAGTACCAGTGATACAAGAACCTCACTTGATCCAACAAAAGAAGTCATTCTAATAGAACAAGAAATGAAATTAATATTAGTTAGATGAAATGAAAAAAATATTTTACATGACGAGAAAAATTACTAGTTGAAAAAATCAACATCAGAAAAGCTCATAACTTTATTAGATCGTTAGATCTTCAGATATCTTTTATATTATCCACGCAATATTTTATTTATCCAACAACATTTTGCATCCTCAGTGGTATGCTAGTATACAAAATTATAACTATCATTCAAACTTTCAAAGTATCCAACAAAATGAACAAAGCATTCAAGTATCATTCAAACTTTCAAAGCATCTCACATTTTATTTATCAAAAAGCACAAAACAACAAGGTAACTAAAAATGTGATTGAATATACATGCATCATTGATTGCAAAATGAAATTGGATAAATAACTATTAATAGGGGTATTTCAAATCATTTGTTGATTAATAAACGAGTCAAATAAAAATAAGGCAGCAACTAATAAGGCAAATAAGGCAACAGGGAAACCACCATGCTACAACCAGCAAGTCAGCCACAAGACAACCATCATGCCTTGCTGAATTAATAGGGCAACAAGGCGGCCACCAAGAACTAAACGGCTCATTGATTACAACAACCTACAAGACATCCACCATGCTACAACCGACAAATAAGGCAACAGGGAGCAAGGCAGTAGGGTAGCTAGCCAATAAGACAGTAGGGCGCAAGGCAACAAGATACCATAGCAGCAGCTAGCACAACAACCAACACAAAAAAAAAATGCAGAGCGATAAAATGAGAGGGGGAGGTAGGGAGAAGAATGCACCAACTGAGAGAGTGTCGCGATCAAAAGCACCAATGAGCTAGAGAGGGAGAGCACCAGAGAACCAGAGAGCTAGAGAGCACTAGCGAGCGGGGAGAAGAATGAACCAGAGAACCAGCGAGCTAGAGAGGGAGAGCACCAAAGAAACAGAGAGCTAGAGAGCAACAACGAGCATGGAGAAGAAAGTATCATAGAGAAAGTGCCGACAGCGCGCGAGAGAGGGAGAGAACCAGCGAGCTAGAGAACACCAGAGAAACAGAGAGCACCAGCGAACAGGGAGAATAAAGAACCAGAGAGATAGAGTGTCGACAACGCGCGAGGGAGAGCTAGGGTAGGAACGACGGGGAGAGCTACGGCAGGAGAGGCGGAGTGAAATGAAATAAGCGGGATCGGGGAGAGTTAAAACAACAGAGTGAAAATGAATTGAAGTAAGAGGACCGAGTTTAATAAAAAAAATCAATTAAAAACGTGTGATACGCCCTTTTTGGGGCCGGTACGTCGGTTATCGGCCCGTCTTTTTCAAAACGCCACGACCAGATTTTAAAACGGTTTCGTGGCGTTTTACATCCCAATCACGTCAGCCGACATGTCAGACATGTCGGCCACGATATCCACAACACTGCATGAGACTCTTCCGTGGTCTCAAACCCGGGAGCCTGATGCATATAAGCAATTTCGAGTAGATCGTCATTGAGAAAAATATTTTTAATATCCAACTGATGCAAGAGACACTGTCGGTGCACGGCAACGGAGAGCAGGACTCGAGCGGTATTTAACTTAGCAACCGGGGAAAAGGTTTCTTCACAATTAAGGCCTTGTTGAGTGAAACTCAGGACCGCAAGGTGAGCTTTCAGACGTCCAACTGTCCCATCAGGAGCATATTTGATAGCAAAGACCCACTTACAACTGACACAAGATTGGCCGGGAGGAAGAGGAACCAGATCCTCGGTCTGGTTAGCCCATAGGGCAGTCATTTCTTCATCCATGGCGCACGCCATCCCGAAAGGATTTAGAGTCTCCTGCAAAGAGTTAGAAATAGAAATGAAGGAAAGAGAGGGCAAATTTTAGGAGTGGCGGAGAGAGGCGGTGTAATGATACACAATTCGCCAAAAGAAGAGCCATAGAGGTTGATGCTGAATCGACGAGCCGCGGGATATCGCTAGTGGTAGGGAGCTGCTGTATGGCATCATCTTTGGATGAACGACAACGAGTATAGGCACGAAAAGGTGGGCGAGGGAGTTCTGGCTCTGGGAGCGATGGAGGAGGTGGGAGAGACGAAATTATGGCAGGAACAGCAGGACGAGCGACAGAGGCAAGTGAAGGCGGAGACAGTGTGGAAGGAGAGGAGTAGAATGACCGATCCTCAAGAAAGGTGACATCAGCCGAGATGATCAGCTTGCCATAAGTAGGTGAGTAGCAGACATAACCCTTTTGAGTCCTGGAGTAGCCAACAAACATACACTTGATAGAGCGAGGGGCAAGCTTGTCAGTGGGCGTACCGAGAGTGTTAACATAACATGTATACCCAAAGACATGAGGCGTGAGGGAGAACGGAGACGTGGAAGGAAAAAGGAGAGCACATTGAGACGCAAAGTTAAGCACCGAGGAGGGCATGTGATTAATGAGATGACATGCAACAAAAACAACGAAATTCCAATATTGTGTAGGCACCTGCATTTGAAACATGAGTGACCGGGAGACATCAAGGAGGTGACGATTTTTTTGTTCGACCACGCCGTTTTGCTGTGGGGTATAAGCACACGATGTTTGATGTATAATTCCAAACTCAGTACATAAATTGAAGAAAGTGCGACTATGATATTCACGTGCATTGTCAGTACGAACTACTTTTAAGATAGCGGAGAACTGCGTACGCGTCTCAGTAATAAAAACACGAAACACGGAGGTAAGTTTAGTGCGATCATGAAGTAGATATAATCAGGTGAGACTCGAGTAATCATCAATAAATGTTACAAAATAGCGATACGCAAAAATACTAGGAACTTTGTTCATTAAGCTGTCGAGTCTACCAAGGGTCAAATGGACCAATTTGTTCATTAAGCTGCTGAGTCTACCAAGTGAAAAGATTCCCAACAAAGCACGATAGAAGTAAGCACAAACAGAAAGCTAGAGATGATGTTGTTGTGTACATAGGTAGATGAGCATATGAAAACGGGATCCCGTTTAACGTCATATGTAATTCATCCTTCCAACAGATGGTTCATGTCATTGGGTTATGCGGACCTGGGATGAAGATTCCAACATTTTATGAGTTTAGGGACAATTTTGTGAGGGGAGGTGGAGAGGACGAAGAAGAAGTTGGGAACATTCACGCAGACCTGCAAATTGAATGGTTGCACTATCATGACCGATACGTGGACAGATCGGAAGGGTAGGAGCGTGATGAATATCATGATACATTGTAGTTCCGGAGTGACATTCTGGCTTTCATAGAATATCTCCTCCTCCACACACGATGGAAAGTTCATCTTTGACTTCTTGGATGAGGCGATTGATAGCCATGAGAGCCTAGGAGAGGACAGTATCTTGCAGATTGTGGCGGATAGCGCGTCCAATAATATGACTGCTGCAAAGTTATAGCTTTTAAAAGGCCTAAGATTTTTTGGACTTATTGTGTGGCTCACACTATTAATCTACTGTTACAAGATATAGGATATTGAAGCCAATAAAGAGTGTTATCTCCTTGGGCCGCCAACTCTTTATCTTCATCTATGGTCACACCATCTCTCTCGACATGTTTAGAGAGTCAACAAAGGACTTGGACTCTCATTAGCTTATTCGACCACGTGTGACTAGATTCGCTACAACATTTCTATCTTTAGAGAGTATCTTAGAGAAGAAGAATCAATTGAGGGGTTTATTAACATCTGCAAAGTGGGCTGCAATAAAGTCGGCCAGTAGTGCTGGGGAAAAGCAGGTAAAACTATTGCATCTTTATTCATTTCATTTAAAATATATGTTTTGAAAGTTGTCCTTTATAATATTTTCTTAATAATTTATTTCGCATATGGTAGGCTGCAATGATAGTGATGAGCGCTAGATTTTAGATAAATGTCGAGCTGGTTGCAGGTATATTCATACCATTTGTGAAAGTTTTGAGTAGAGTCAACGGGGATACACCATCCATGGGTGATTATATAGGGATATCAAAAGAACTAGAGAAGAGGTTTTGGTTGTTCTCGACCACCAAGAGAACAAATATCTTCCTATATGGAAGTTGATTGATAACAGATGGAAGAAGAAGATGACCAACCCTCTACACCTTGCAGGTTATTACTTAAACCCAAATTTTTATTATTTTTGTCGAGTGGAGATTGAACAGCACTCTGCACTTTGCAGGTTATTACTTAAACCCATATTTTTATTATTCTCATCGAGTGGAGATTGAAGCTAACAGAAGGTTTATGAGTGATTTTGTTGAGTGTCTCTCAAGGATATATAGAAAAGATACTTCTATATAGGATCACATCAGTGCTGAGCTTGATGTTTACCAATACTAACAAGAGTTATTTGGTAAAGAGATGACAAAAAGATAACTACAAAATCCTAACTTAAATTCAAGTACATTTTAATATATGTATTTATTAACTTTAATGATGTATTTATGTATAATAATTAATACATTGTGTTGGCATTTTTATTTTCACAATATATTGATGGTGGCTTAACGGTGCTGATACGCGGTACCTTAAAACTATGACTATGAAAATTTTAAGTTTGACTACTTCATCCTCTGGCTGTGAGACAAACTGGAGCACCTTAGAGATTGTATGCATTAATTTAGTTATTTAGTTAAACATTAATATCTTATTATATGATTGCATGCATTAATTAATTTTTTTTTAAAAAAATTATAGATAATTTCTAAAAGAGAAATAAACTTGATAGCAAAAGATTAAACGATTTAGTATTTGTAAGGTTCAATGTTTTGTTGAAGTCGGAATATTCAGAGACATCTCGAGATCCATTAACAACTAAGAATGTTGATTCTGGAATGGTACAAGAGTGGATGGTGAATGTTGATCCAAAGAAGGATGAAAATGAAGATGTCGATGATGAAGTCTTTCTTGGAGAGGGGCTAACATGGGCGCAAATTGACAATATATTCGACACTGATCATGATGAAAGGAGATCTCAAAGACTAGCTACAAGCAAAGAAGTATCAATTAGTTATCAAAGAAGGGGAACGGGAAAGTATCTGAGGTGGACGAGAGAGATCTAGAGGGTTCATATGATAAGATCATATTCTATCTACTCTGCCGACTATAGATGAGTCTTTAAGTGATGAAGAATGAGGTATGTTTAAAATTTGATTTTTGAAATTTTGATCTTAAAATCACTAATTTTACAAATATTTATCTTTAAAGTGTTGTATGTTAAATGTTGCATATAACTTTTAATATTTAAAAAATCAATAAGTTGTAGAATAGGAAGTACTGTGACATGTATAAAAAATAACATTTAATTACATATATAATCAATTATATATTAAAATCTTATATATGAAATATCTCAGATATATCCCCCGATATATAAAAAACCGACATGAAAATCCAAACCGACGTGTCCCCGACATCCGACATCTGCAATATTGGTCTCATGTATGTCATCTCAGAAAATCTATATATGATCTCAAACAGTCTCCTCGCACTTGGTTTGACAAGTTTAGTAAGGTTGTGCGTGAAGTTACTTTTAAACGAAGCCCAGCTGACTTCTCTCTATTCACTCGTCATCAATCAATAGGCACCGTGATACTTCTTATTTATGTGGATGATATTATAATCACAGGTGACGACTCCACAGAGATACAACAGATAAAAAAACATTTAAACTCAGCATTCAGACAAAAGACTTGGGAAATCTTCGGCACTTCCTTGGACTTGAGGTTGCACGGCGTCCTGATGGCCTTGTCCTAACACAATAGAAGTACTGTATTTATCTTCTTCAAGATGTCGACTACTTGGGGTCAGTGGCGGAACTAGAATTTTCACAAAGCCCGGACACAATAAATTATAACTTAGAATTTTGGATAACAGTTTTTTTGGACCCGAAAGAAGTAACACTTAACTAGTAAATATTTCTCAACACAACCACACAGTTATATTAAAAAAGAGAACTACTCAAAAAATTGGGAATATAAAAAGAGCCTCACATTAACTTTGTGTAGCCACACATTAAAAGAGCCAGAAAACAAAATATTGTAGAATATATGTGAAAGTGTTTAGTTTCAAGGGCAGCTAAACACCTAGAGGGGGGGGGGTAAATAGGTTCTCTAGTCTTTTATGACTATCTTTTTATTTTGCTTCTTTAAGTGCTTTGTGAGTTAGTAGTTTTCTGCTTTCAAGACACACCACAAAGAGCACACACAGAATTTATAGTGGTTCCCCAGATGATGAGTACGTCCACTGTCCCTCCCACCTTTCTAACAGCTTGTTAGACAAGACACTTTTCCAAATCTCAGTTCTTAAGAGCTTACAACACAGATCCCGCAGAATCTCTCAGTCTCCTCCAACACTTACCTCAGGCACAAAGCCCTACCTCAGATCCAAGACTGGATCCTACAGCTCAGTGATCCAGAGTTTTGCCTTGGCTGCTTCTTCTTCAGAGAAATCTCTGATCTTGTTGTAGCAGATGGAAATCGCTACACCCAACTTTTTGAACTCTCAGATCAGAAGATAGAACTTCTTCTCCAGGTTCTGCAACAATGGCGAGGAAGAAGATGAAGTTCAGCTGTCTTTCAAAAAGCTAATTTCTTCGATCTGATCTCCGCATTTTATCTTTCGTCGATTAACGTCTCTTAGAGTAGTGAGACCCACAATAGTTGACAGCTGCAACCTTGCTTTAACCGCAAAAGTCGTACAGTAGGCCTGCGGCGCCGTTTGTCGCGTACTGTAGCCATCCCGCAACATTTTGAATTTTGCTAACATCAGCAGCTGTGGACTTGATCAAATTCAAACTCTTTAGTATAGGCGTTGAGTGAACAAGCTTCACTCAACGCCAAAACACTTAGACAAATTTTCTGTCACTAGGCGTTGAGCGAGTAAGCTTGATTCAACGTCAAAACACTTAGACAGATTCTTTGTCACTAGGCGTTGAGTGAGTGAGCTCGACTCAACGCCAAAACACTTATATAGTTTTTCTGTCACTAGACGTTGAGTGAGTAAGTTTGACTCAACGCCAAAACACTTAGTCGCATTCCTGAATGGAAGCGTTGAGTGTAGCTTCTTCACTCAACGCTTTCTGCTTTAGTTTATTATCTTGATGAGCCGCTGAGTGAATAGCCTGAACCTCAACGCTTCTGTACTTAGACAGATTTTCTATCAGCTTAGGCGTTGAGTGTGTTGAGTGAGTCTTTATCACTCAATGCCATCTAGACTTTTGTTGTCTTAACTGCTTAGGTGTCGAGTGAGCCTTCATCAGTCGACGCTTCTGCACTTAACCAGATTTATTTACTGTCAAAGATAAAGCTTTGACTATCTGAGCTTTACTCAACGCTTTTTGCAGTATGGCATTGAGTGAACTGCCTTCACTCAACGTCTGTGCACTTAGCCACTTTTCTGCCTTGCAAATAGTCAGGCTTTGACTGACTTGTCTTCTCTCAGCACTTTTTGACATCTGGCGTTAAGTGAGCTTGCTTCACTCAACGCCTGTGAACTTAACCACATTTCTTTGCATATGGCATTGAGTGAGTTGTCCTCACTCAACGCCTGTGGACTTAAACAGATTTTTTGTCTCTCCATCTGTCTACCTTATGACCACCTGTCACCATCACTTAGACAACCTGTCTAACCTTGTTCCAAGAAACATCCTGCACATGATGAGCTTAACCAACATCAAATACAACTATACTCTTAGTGTTGATGATGATGTCTCTTCAAATCAAATATAAGGATTGAGAGCAATATTCCCAACAATATGTATGCTACTATTTGAGAAGAAAAACTTGTTCAAAATGGCAATGCAACTCGCTGGAAAAAGCTAGCCCAAAAATGTCAAAATGTATGTTGCTACTCCTTCAGAACCTCTCTTGTTAAGAAATATACGAAGTGAAATTATAATTCTCATGGTTGTTCCACTGTTCTAGCACGATTTCTTATCAAGAATCAAGCATAATACCGTTATTTTTGCATGATTTTAAGCTTGCTGGTCAAAATGATCAAGGATAAATATAATGGAAAATCAATAATCTATATCCATCCCAACTCGCCTGAGTCTCTGCAAGATATTCCACGGTGCCGCATCAGCTCCTCGTAGCCTTGAAAGAAAACCTTATGTGGGCATGCCTTAAAAGAAAACGCTGATGGGCTTCCATTCATCCATTCGCTTCTTTCTCCCCACTGTCTCCCTCGTCTCCATCGAAGGTCGACCTCCGACTCTTGGCTGAAGGGGAGAGGTGTGAGATGCTCGAACTGTCGCGGACGGCGGATGGATGAATAGGGAGATGTAGCTGTTGTGTTTGTGTCATGATCAAGGAATTAAGGTAGCTGTAGAGAGAGAGGGAGAGAGAAATGAAGGGAGGGGGAGGGAGAGAGCGAGAGAGGTGGGATAGAGAGAGATTGAGCTGATTTGCCATGCTGAAATGACGTCTCAGGATAGAAAAAAAAGGACAGGGCTGAAGACTGAAAGGACCGTCGGGCGATATTTTTTCAAAATCACGCCCGGGCACGTGCCCGGGCATGTCTCCATATAGATTTGCCTATGCTTGGGGTGTAAACCTGCGGACACTCCTATGGATGTCAATCACAAGTTGTCTGCACAAGAATCTGACTCAGACCTGCTGCTTACAAATCCAGAGTACTATCGACGCTTGGTTGCTGCTACAGAGCAGTCCCTGCTACAGAGCAGTCCCTGCTACAGAGCAAGTTGCTGACATTCCCACCAAAGCCCTTTCTCGACCTCTATATTATCAGTTCTTATCCAAGCTTGGTGCCTACGACTTGTATGCTCCAGCTTGCTGGGGAGTGTTAATGAAGAAAATATAAAAGCCCATTTGTAAAGCCCACTCTTGGGACCCATGTAGATTCTCATTAGTCCGACATCTTAGGATTGAGTTTCTCTCCTTCTCTCTCCTCCTATATAAATGTACTCATACTTGTTTTTTCGAGAATAATAATATTAGATCTATCTTTTTCCCTGCCTTGCGGTTTTTCACATATACATTAAACGTTAGATGTAGTATGGGTTTCTATGAATGTGAACAAACGGATTAATGCCGCACAAACCTAGTTTGATTTCCTTTCTCAAGCATAAATTAAATATCAGAACTAATACCTCAGAGCGTAAAGTATGAAAATATCCATTAAGTGCATGCTTGGATGCCGAGTATATAGCCTGCCCTGGTGCAGGGCACTTCCCCGCAGCACTACTCATCTGAAAGTAAGATTCAATTAGGAGATAAGAATTTTTTACCGCAAAATAAACTTCTAAATTAATATATTTCTTTTTTAAAAACATACCACAACAAAATGCCCCCGTCCCCTTTTAAGCATGAAAGGTGCAAGAAGATTCGTAAGAGTAATTGTCCCCAACACATTAGTGTTGAATATAGCCTAATTGCAGAAGACATGTTAGTTAAAACATTACTACACTTTGTGCATGTTTATCTCACTGTTAAGTATTTGGAAGTGTTTGGATCTCAATTCCAAAAGAGAGTTATACTAAACTTAATCGTTCAGTAGGAATTCACTTCTGGTGAACCGTGTTTCTGAGGGCAGCAAGTTTCACTCTCACTCACCCTCAAACTAAATTTTCATAATAATCTTAATGTAACTAGAAAAAATAATATTCGCATCATCTACTTAAATTAATATTATCTACTATTGTCCAAAATAAACTGAAAAACTCAAAGGTGACTGCCTAACCTTCAAAATGGAAATTAATTTTTCATATTTATCATGGCGAGTTTAAAGAATCAGAACTCATCTCCATGCATTTAAAGGAGGCAAAAATATGCTTGAACTCACTACAGGAAGTGAGATTCAATCATTTTTGAACACTAACTGTGAAACAAACTGGTTTTTTAAAGCTGAATATTGACGATATCTTGTAAGTTGTAGTTCTCAGTACCCGAAGCCCTTCCTCGGTTTCATCCAAAGCTTTTCTCTTCTGCATACCAAATAGAAAATAAACATTGTAAGATGATCAAATGGAGACTAGCTAGCTATCTCAGGTAAGACAATGAATCTTGCCTCATACTGTAGAAAGAGCCATTATAAACCTTTATTAATCAGTATTAAATGATCTAAGTACAAAAAGAAGCATTGTTTGTGATGAAACTAGAAACACTAACCGGACGCTCATAGGCTGCATTATGCACCATATACTCCACACCAGAAGCAGAGAAGAGGGACTCAGCCTTTTGAACCACATCTTTCAGGGTTTCTTCATCAGATGCCAAATCAAAAGGTAATACCTCAATACTGGCACCAGGATACTTTCCTATATAGATTAACAAGCAGAAAATGAGAATTAGATTAGGGCTCTATTAAAACTCATGTTTGTAGATTTGATACATCTTTTACTTACCAACAATTGCAGTTTTGACTCTCTCAAGCTCGGTAACATTACGAGATGAAAGTATCAACTTTGCCCCTAAACATGCAAATTGTTCTGCAAGAACTTCCCCTGAAATTGTGGGAGAACAAAATCACATATATGGCAGTTATCATGCTCTAGCAAAAGGGAAAGATATTCTGAAAAGTAATGACTACAGTACTTTCATCAACAATTTGGTACTTAAGCTACAAATGTAACATGGAGATTGTTTTCATGGAGTATTAAATTTACTTTACTATTTTATTTGAAAATTAATCATAGCAAAACATATATATTTTAAGAATATGAGTTATATATATGTGATTCAGAGTTGAACAAGATACCTTTTTTAAAACTCGTTTCAATTTGTAAAGTGATGAAGCTAATATTAAGCGATAGTGTCAAAAATTCTAATTAAGAAATACATTTTCTTTATTGCCTAGATGGATTACATTAAGAACTCAATCTGACCTAGTAGCATAGTCGTCACCATCATAAAAATCTTTAATCCAACGCTATAAAAAAGTTGGCATTTGTTATGGGCCTACTCGGAGGTTGCCGGAGGAGTGGCCGGAGATGGCAATGACGGTGGCGGAGATACAATGGATTTTTAACCACGGTTGCCTATGAGGGGATTGCTCGAGAGAGAGCTTCCAAAATCTCATTTAAGATGGGAAATATACTATTTCATTGTTTACTCATGCTGTCATGCAAGACCCCTAAGGTCCCTTAAATAGAACATTCAAGGATAGACTCGTAAATAACGACGCAACATAATAAAGGACATAATAACTAATCGGGCATGCAGCCCGTAACATCTCTCCTGCCCTTAAAATCGAGGTTGTCCTCAAGCTCGAACTTCGTGTGGATGGCAGAGTCATCTAGCGTCTTGATCTTTCGCCAGAACAATGCCTGATAGCGGTAGCGGCAGCGGGGGCTTCAGCGAGTAGCAATGGCGCCATCGGTAAAAAAGGCAACAGAAGGAATGTCTTTGGCGGGGCCGGTGGAACGGTGTTCAGCAGTAGCGGCAAGGAGACTGAAGGAGCGATAGACGGCAAAAGGAACGAATCTGGCGGCGAGGTGGTCGAGGGGTACCGGCAGAGCAGGAGACAGGAAAGCAAGAGTCGGCAAGGGAAGCTATAGGCCCAATGTGGGGAGGCGCCACCACGAGAGGTGATGGCGGAGGGGCAATCATCACAGAGAGCCATGACACGTCGTCGGCTGGCAAAGAAGGCAATTGCACGAGGAGAGGCGATGAAGGAGAAGGTGAAAACTTTAGCAAAAAGGCGGCTATCAAATCATCAAACTTGCATAAGAGTGTGGTCATGCCGTCCTGACGACGTGCTTCGGCGTCTCGAAGACGAGCATTCGTGGAGGCCATGAAATCTCATAACACGGAACAAATCAAACCGATGGCGGCCTCATACGCGACACTAAGCTTAACTTCCATTGAAAATTATTTGATTGAATAATTAATTCGATGAAGAATTAATTATAAAATAAATGAAAAAAATATCCAATCATGTACACTTTGAGGATTTTTTGTTGTTGTGTCTCCTTCCCTCTTTTAAATAAGAACAATAAATAAAGGGGAAAGTAATGAGGGGATAGGCTCGCGACCGCACAGGTCTCAAAGAAGAGGGGCGCCTACAGTTGTGGGTTCGAGGCGGAAGATAGCAGTAGGCGTGTGCGGCTCAAGAAGGAAATATGTGTGTGGCGGTTTGTTGCTTGATGGAATGTGCTGGTGGCTCAAGAAAATGTGATGTACGGGGCTGCAGTTGTTCGCTGCAGGCGTGAAGACGGGGCTCAAGAAGGAAAAACACGTGAAGGCAAGGAGAAATTTGCGTCGGAAGAGGTGACCTGGTTGAGGATGCTTTCGTAGAAGAAGACCAGAGGTGGAGAAGACGCGCCTGAACATGCAAGGAAGACTGGAGGTGGTTTGCGCTGAGGAGAAAGTGTGTATGTACGAGAACGAAAGAAGAAACGAAATTTCCTTCCGGTCCCACTTGACTCTGATTGTCGATGCGCGCAGTGTCGAAGAACCTTAAGGAGAAAATCACACACAGGTGAAAAAAGTGTTCCCTAAAGAAAAAAATGCGCACCCGGGCAAAAAAAAGCATTCCCGTACAAAAAACGTGCTCCCGGGCAAAAAGCGCGCGCCCAGACGAAATACGCGTGCCCGGGCAGAATATGCGCGCACGGGTGAAATACATGATCCCAGGCAAAAAAGTGTGCGCCAATGCGAAAAATGAGTGTTGTGGCGAAAAAGCGTGCCCGGGTAAAAAAAACACACCCATACAAAAAACGCTCGCCCGTACGAAAAAAGCTCGCCCGCTCGAAAAATACTCGACTGGGTGAAATACGCGTCCCAGGCGAAAAATGCAGCCCCAAGAGAAAAATGCACGTCTAGGCAAAAAACCGCAAGTTAAACAAAAAAGGTAGCATAAGTGAAAAAATGTGCGCTTAGGCGAAAAAAATGCGCGCCTGACAAAAAACATGCGCCTGGGAGAAGAAAACACGCTCGGACAAAAAAAACATATTCAGGCGAAAAAAGTGCGCTCGGGCAAAGAAAAGCATGCACGGGCAAAAATACGAATCCAAATGAAAAATCCTCGTCTATGCAAAAAATACTTGTCCGGGAGAAAAAAGGCGCCCCCGGGTGAAAAAATTTGCCCCAAGTGATAAACGTACATCGACCGAAATTATCCAATTCTTATATCCAATTCCAACATTCAAACGTGCAAATAAACGAGAAAATTAGAATTAGACACATACAATTCCCATTTTAGGAGCTCAATTCCATCCAAACGAACGGACTCTAAGATAATGTGTTTTCAATTTTTGAATTTTCTATAAATAGAATATCCAATATTCCAAGAATATCCATTTCTTAATTGATTCTCAAGATTATGCGATTTCCTTTCTCATAGTAGTAAGGTCAAAATCAGAATACAATCAAATCATTGATCATAGTTGGAAATCACAGAAAGAAACAATTTTGTCTGTCTGTCACAAATCGACGTAAGTTGACTTTAAATATCGAATATTATTCGACGTACAGTTATCGACATATCATAATAATAAATTGTTTGCTCTGAACTCTAAATTGTAAGAGTTTGCTCTGACTACGAAAACTTGACGAAAGCTGAGAACTACTTCACGACACCTCGAATACTAATCGACATAAATTCTCTAAACTCGACGCTTTCTTCATTCCTTCAGAAAAATCTTTTGTCTTCAAACTGTAAAGTACAGAATGACTCAAATCCTTTCCATGAAGACTATGAGGTGCAAGTTGAGTTGAGACGGCTCAAAAGCTCGATGAGCCGGCTCGAAAAAAGCTTGATTCGAGCTCGAGCCTGTGGAGCTCGTGCTCGATTACGAGTCGAGCTCGAGCTCGGATATTATTGTTCATGATCTCGCGAGCCGGCTCGCGAGTTTTTTATTCCTATATTTTTTAAAAAAGAATTAAAAATATAAAAAAAATCAGGCCCATGAGCTAAAAAGCTCGTAAGCAGCTCGAGCTCGACTCGAGCTCGCGAGCTTGAGCTCGATAGCAGGCACTGAGCTCGAGCTCGAGCCATGACAAAATGAGCTCGACGAGCTTGAGCTCGAGCTCGATTAGCTCGAGTTCGAGCTTGGAAATTTGGCTAAGCTCGAGCTCGAGCTTGGAAATTTTGCTAAGCTCGAGCTCGAGCTTGGAAATTTGTCAAGCTCGACTCGTTTGCACCCCTAATGCAGACACGGGGCTCATCCTAAATCACTTAGAATAATCTGATATATCAAATTCAGGAGTTTTTCCAAACAATCTCCCTCTATTTCGTATAATAAATTTTACAAAAGTTTAAGTAATAGACGACAAGCAAAAAATAATATTAAGGTTAGAGAAGACGCGAGGAAAGACTTGGAGAAATAGAAGGAGATATATTCAATCACTAAAATAATCCTAACAACTTAAGAAACAAGAAAATATTCTAAAAACAAGAAATAGTCTTCATTTCTTCATTCGCTTGCATGTAAGAACACAAACAAAGCATCCAACAGTCAGGCTTGAGTCTAATATTCACTCCACCTAGGGCTGCATTCTAGTATTCACTCACCCGTAGCCTACTCTACATCAATTATTATCCCTGGATAACCTCTAAAGGGTGCATCTCAAGCCCTAATGTATCCACTAGATGTGTGTGGTCGTGCGGAAAATATCGTGTCTCCTATAGTCATCCTTAGACTCACTAAGGGTGATCAAGCTATAACGTAGGACGCAGATTAAGTGATCAGCATACTCTCATACTTTTAGTACATCCTCAGACTTATGATTGGAGTCACTAATATAAACCTCATACTCAGGCTCATGTCCATCAGTAGAATTAATAATAGTGACAAAGTGGCGTCGCGAGCGCTCATATGATTTGTGTCCCGACTCCATGCACTTGAAGCATCAAAATACTTCAGTGTTGAGCTTAGACCCAATGATCTCCTTACCTTGGCAGGGGTTATTGGATGGGGTTGGGGTTCCAGTAGGATGAGAGGGCGAGGGAATCTAAGATCCTAGCAGTAGGGCAGTGTTGACGCTCGATGGAGGTCTATTAGAGTATTAGTAGACCTAAGTACGGATGTCCGCTTCTGTAAGAACTCCGCTCTACGGGCTCTACTAGAAATTTCACCTATGTTGCAATAATCAAGCAACCCTAGTTGGTCCCGGATAGAATAACATAACTGAATTAGGTAACGAGATACGGTCATGTCGTCGTCCTCGCGAAGATCAAGTCCAGACTGAACAACGAGGAATTCATCGGTATATTCGTCCATCGATGACTTCTCTTGTCATAAGTTTGGAAATCTACGATATGGGTTTGGAGATAATTGGGGGCAATATACCGCTTTCTAAGTTGGGACTTAACTCAACCAATGTAGTGATGAGGGCATTCATAAGTTAAATCTTGTACGTTTCTAATAGCCCCCACCAAACTGACATGTTGCATATTCAACTTGCCTATTCTGAGGCATCTGTTTTCAATTCATGAAGCGCTCCATACATTCGCACCAATCTAGACATCCCTCGAGTTTTAAATGTCCTTTGAAGTCTCCAACATCTAACTTGACTCCAATATCCCAACGGGGTTGGTTACGGAGTTCAGGTTTGGGGTGTGCAGGCTCTAGACGTTTAGGGTTAGGGTTTACTTCGACTGCAGGGGCGATGCTCGCTTTAGGTGCATGGCGTCCTCTGTGGTATTGACCGATGTGCATAACTCATTCATGATAAGACCTACATTTCTCATATTCCGATGCTAGTCTCTAACTGTACTACACGATTTTCCATTTTAAATTACTTAAATATTTTAAATGTTTTTTAAATTATTAAAGAAGGGGATAATACTTAAATTTAAAATATTTGAACTAATTTTAAAATACCCTAGTTCCCTAGTTTTTAAACGAGATTTTTTTAATAAAAGAAAACTTTTTTTAAAAGAGCTTAATTAAAATAATTTTCTTCAAACTTAAATATCTATTTTTTTAAATAAGAGAAAAAAATAACTTTTTTATTAATTGAACTTAAAAGTGTATGATAAAAAAATATTTTTTCCTCAAAATAATCATAATTGAAAAAAAAAATTAAAACTCAAATAGATTTTTTAAAAGAGATTTTAATATTTTTTTATTTAAAAAAAATGGTCGTTCGATTCACGATGGGGATGAATCAAATAACTCTAATACCAACCTGATGTAAACCACTACTCAAGAGTTTTTTAATTAAATCAGGTGATTAACATAGGCCTAGCATGGCACTCTCAAGTTATCAATATTCGAGCGACAGACATCATGAAAATTAGAACCCACGGGCACGACTAAAAGAAAGAGAAAATGTGAGAATATTTTTAATTAACGGCAAATAAGCACAGCGAGAGTTAAGGCAAGCTCTGAAATTACAACGATCTAATAAACATAGCATAAAAGTTACTCTAATATGATGTGAGCGAAAGAATCGGTGGGAGGTATACCTGTGGGAGTCGAGTGCGACGTCGGAATCAATCCAAGAAAGTCAAGGGATGGGGCTGAATGTAAAAATGGGCACTATTGGTAGTTGACTGCACGGAGAAGAAGAGTCGTGCGAGTCGGCTGAGGATGGAGGTGTCAGTCCGACGAAGGCTTGCTTGTGGTGACACGGGAGGAGTCAGAGGTGTCCTCAAGGTAGTTGGCGGAGGTGGTACTGAGTTTGTGATTGGGGCGACAAAACCGACAGGGGCTCGTCGAAGGCAACCAGGGCTTGGAGAGGTCGTTAGAGCCCTAGGGGGCGTAGGCCAGCGGTGGCGAGTTCAATAATGTCGAGTAGGAGAGGAATCTGGGCGTCCTCGCGTGTCTGAAGATGGTTGGGCAGAACTTCCTGGAAAACAAAGAGGTCCCTGTTCTTCCCGATATGTCAAGCTCCTGCAAACAGAAGGGGGGTATGGGTTTTTTAAGTAAAATATTTGGCTTGTTTGCGGCTGTCAAAAAGAGAGGAGGCATGGGCTATTAAAAGGCAATAAGACAATAGCTTTGGGGGGAGGTTTCTTTTTGAAGGAAATAAATTTGTTACCAAAATATATATTGAATACAACAACACTCAAACCTATATCCCAATATAGTAGGGTCAGCTATATGGATCCTTTATCGCCATTGTGCCCTATCTTTTATCATAATCTCACTAATGCCTAAGTACATCGTGTCTTTCCTTATAGTTGCATTCCAAGTCTTTATTGGTCTACCCCTCCCTCATTTAACATGCCTAGTGACTAGACTCTCACAACGCCTATCATGTGCCTCTAATGGTCTCCTTTGTACGTGTCCAAACCATCTTAGACGAACTTCTCGCATCTTCAATTGGTGCTACTCATGTCTTATCCCTGATACATTCATTCCTAATTTTATCCAATCTCGTGTGTCCACACATCCACCTAAGCATTCTCATCTCTGCAACTCTCATTTTCTGCTAATGTACACAATTCACTGCCCAACACTCAGAACCATAGAGCATCGCGGGTCTAATTGCAGTACGGTAAAACTTGCCCTTAAGTTTTAGTGGTACTTTACGATCACATAAGATCCCTGACGCGCCTCTCCACTTCAACCAACCAGCTTGGATTCTATGTGTCACATCTTTATCAATACCTTTGTCTTTTTTGAACTACGGATCCAAGATATTTAAAACACTCAATACGAGAAATATCTTGATCACCCAACTTAATAACAAAGTCAACCGTCCTTCTTGTACTGCTAAATTTAAGCTCCATATACTCTGTCTTTGCCTTGCTCAACCTAAAACTCTTCTTTTCTAAAGTATCTCGTCAAGATTCAAGTTTTGTGTTTACACCTTCGCGCGTCTCATCAACCAAAACGATATCATCCGCAAACAATAAACACCAAGGTATTGCTTGCCCCTCGTTACATATTACGTAAAATTAAAGATATGATATTTATTTGTATTTTTTTTTATTTTAGGATAATATTTTAATAAAATATATTTTTTGTATTTCATTGCTTTCCCAAACTAACACTAAACCTAATTTGACGGACAATTTTATTTAAGGTCTTATTAGATGGTCATATTAATAAACCAAAATAACGAGCATAAATGAAATGTGAGAAACACAAAATATAAGATACACGAAGGCATGTGCTACATTAATTTTTTTTTCATAAATTAAGTTGAAGATGCAAGTTGAGTTGTTTAACTGATTCATACAAGTTCTCCCGGTTGGATCGTGCGGCGCCCTTAGGGGGGGTGAATAAGGGTTTTTTAAATTTTTCTTAAAATGAGACAAATTGGTTTGATGAATAACAACAATATAATTGAAAAATGCAAATGTATACTAGCTAAAAACGACAATGATATATTCCAAAAGAGATAAATTGAATACAATGTGTCTCTATAGAGCTAGAGACAAACGCTCATGAAATAAATAATTTGCTTGTGTTTTCGCCGGTTCTTCTACCAAGAACCGACAGACTAAAGCGTATCTCTTCCTAGATCTTGCTACTAGTCTACCCCTAGATCTAACCACGATCTAGACGCTGCGCACAAGGCAACGATTTCTCCCTAAGCTGCACAAGGACTTGGACGCCACTCACAAGGCGGCGATTCTCTCCTAAGCCACACAAGGACCTAGACGCCACGCACAAGGCGGCGATTTCCCCTCTCGATTACAATGAGAAAATAAAAGAAAGAACAAAAACAAATTGAACACTTTAGGCTAGACACTCCCTTCAAACAATGCGCTGAAGATGCCGACGAATCCTTGCTAGAGTTGCTTCGAATGCTACGAACGTGCCGTCAATCTTCCGCGCTTTGGACTTCTTGAGAGTATGGAGTATCTCTAAGATCTGGAGCTCTCTGAATCGTCTATGCAGGAAAGTACACTCCAGGTAATCAAATTCGTGATTTCCACAAGAAATGAATGGCTTTTATATTCTGGCGCTATCGCCTGGCGATACTGGATATCGCCACCCGGCGATAGCGGTAACCGCTGCCACGTGGCCCATGAACTCCTCATTTTTGCATCACACCTACGTCGAGCGCTGAATCGTGCACTATCGCCTGGCGATACTGGATATCGTCGTCTGGCGATAGCGATGTAACGGAGGCCACGTTTTCGTCGAGCGTCGAACGGAAATGCGTCGAGTGGCGCTATCGCCTGTCGGCGATACTCAATATCGTCTGGCGATATCTCCCGAGCTCAATTCTGATCTGATTCAGCACCAAAAAGATATTAGATATAGACATGTGTTATCTGCACACCAAAAACACTCAAAAATCAAATACAAACAAGATTTGTTATTAGCAAACCAGGAAGCGTGGAAGGCATGCTCCAACAATCTCCCCCTTTTGATAATAACAAATCCATTAAGAAAGAAATCATGAATGTTAAAAGGTCCTTCCAATTTGAGTATCAAGACGAAGTATGTGTATGTGCACAAATTGTTCTTGGATGAAACACTCCCCCTACATGTGATCTCCCCCTAAATTGAAGCATAGTGAACTTTTCATGGTTATTAATTATAAGGATTATGAGTGTATATGAAAATGCTTATGAGTATATATGAGTGAACTTTTCATGATTGGTGGAGGTTCCTTGTCAGCCCTGTATTATTTGTTGTTTTTTTGTTTTGTGTGAAACATATCACCAAAAGTTTGCAATGTTGGGATCATACAATTTTTTATCACATTTTTCTTTGGCTAAACAAAAGAGTCTGAATTCACTTGCGAGAGCATAAAAGATAATTAAATATTAGTGGTGCATTGTACAAACTCGGATGAAGCATTAGCATAAACATGCAACACTAGTGGTTATGGTAGAACATTCACAATTCACACATGTAGTAAGATGAATGCATATGAAGATTTGCACAACCGTGAGTGAAAAAACATTATCATAACTAAAAGATTTCTCATACTTAGAAGCATGCAAAAACAATTTCACGAGTGTAAGAACACTAGCACGTAAGTATGTAGAACGTATATAAGAATGTTGAACTATGGAACCAAGCTATTGGGAACTCAAAAAAAAACATTACACCATGCCTAAATTTGAGTCACGAAGAAAAATTGGAGAAATAGTGAATTTTCACTGTCGTCGGGCGATACCGGGTATCGCCGATCGGTGATGGTGTAAAAAATATAAAACCGGGCGCATTCAGTCAAAGGCATCAAAACTAGCACTTTTTCTTGAAGTAAGGTCGCAAAAGTCGGAGTGGAAGGCGGCGAAAACCTAAGACCTAGGTAAGAAACTTGGATTTTTGCTTAAATGCTTTAGATTTCTGTGGATCTAAGTGTTAGGATAGTATATCATATAAACTTAGATGAGAAATTTCTAAGTTTTAAAGTGCATAGATTGTGTTTGAGGATCATAAGAAATTGAGATTGTGTAAGTGAAAAAAATGTGCATAGATTTAGAGATCTAAGTCTTTGTAAATGATGTTTGTGAAAAATAACTTGCAGATCCGGTATTTTGGATGAGGGAAAAACCAGATCTGAAGTCGGAAATGGAGGAAAACCATTTTCCGCTATCGCCCGACGACAGTGGGTGTCGCCGGACGGCGATAGCAAAAAAAACAATTTTTTTGTTTATTAAAAAATATATATTTTCATTTGCAGCAATGGCTTCCAGTTCCAAAGCCCGTAGAAGCACGGGAGTGATTCATATTCGTCTTATCAAACATTTCCGGGAATTGAAAATGCTAACATAGGAATCTGACGGGTGATCGAATTCGACCCGGCCCGTCATGCACACATCCATGATTTGTTAGCAATGGCGGGAATAATGTCGATTATTATTCCAGATACATTTTCCTCCATACTGATTAGAGAGTTTTATAATTATCTCAAAGATCCGCGGTTCACGGAAATGAATGGCGGAGTACGATCTAAGATACAAGGACAGGCGGTAGAGATAACCCACTACGACCTTAGAGATGAGTTTGGGTTAATCGAGCATGAGAACACCTTAGATGTAGTAGAGAACTATCAGAAGGATAGAGATTGGACACTATTGAATTTGGTTTTGCATGAAAATTCCATCAAAACACTTATTCAATCTACGGCCACGCTCACTGAGGATGCACGATTAGTGCAAGAAATATTGAGGCATACTGTCCTACTGAAATCCGGAGATACACGGAAAATAACGGCTCAACTGAGTTATGTGACATACATGATTTTGGAGCGGGAGCCGTTTGACATGGCGGATTTTATCCTTTCGATAATACGCTATTCATTTAGATTAAAGAGTCCTAATTGGAAGAAACTGAACACACTATCACTTGGAGCCGTCATCCAACGTATTTTATATAAGAAATACACTTGGATAGACTCGGATTTGTACTTCAACAATTGTATTTCATCTATATATTCGACGAGTGGAACACCTTCCATCGGCCGATCAACACGAGGAGGGTCATCAAGGAGGAGTGAATTTGTGTCCACTATCCGTAACCCGTCAATTCCAAGAGGTAGATCGTTGCGAGAAGTGTTGGACGACTTGCGAGAGTCGTTCGAAGAACACAAAAGGGAAGTGAAGAAAAATTTCTTGTGAATTCAGAAATTTTTTAAATTTCTGACAAAAAGTCTAAAGTTGAAGTCCACTCAGTCAGAGGCGGCAGAATGGGAGAATCCGGTCATGGAGCCTCCCCGTACATCTACTTGTCGAGCACGCCGGACGAGGAGCAGTGAGCACAGTTCGGCAGATGACCAAGGGGAGACGAGTGCAGGTGACAACAGAAATTTTTGAAGAATTTCGGGATGGCTGGACAAGTTAGCGCTATCGCCCGGCGACAGTCACTATCGCCAGCGACAGTGGTCGCCAGCGACAGTGAAGTTTCTTAATTTTCAGAAATTATTTATGTTGTAATATTATATGGGACTTAGTATGTGGTATTGTGCTGCTGTAATAATATAAGACTAAGTATGTGATGTCTACTTTCATGGTTCATGTAATTTTATTTTGGTTTAATGTTCACGTTTTTAGCAATTTAATTATTTTCCTTTTTTTGGCTTGCTATGACAATTTATTAGTTTGAAATGTCTAGGATTCCTAGTTCTAATCTTAACAATGAAAAACGGGAATCTGGAAGTGGTTTCGTGAAAATATCCGCAAGCTGTGAATCAGTGGTTATAAAACTGACTTTGATCGCATTTTGCTTTATGTGGTCTCTTATGAAATAGTGGCGTACGTCAATGTGCTTGGACCTAGAATGATGAACTGGATTATATGTTAAGTCAATTGCACTTTTATTATCACACTTTAATTCAATTGTTTCATGAACTATTCCAAAGTCTTCTAAAGTTTGTTTCATCCATAAAGCTTGTGCACAACAACTGTCTAATGTCATGTACTCGGCCTCAGTGGTGGATAAGGCAACAGAATTTTGTTTACTACTCGACCATGAGATAAGTGAAGGGCCTAGAAAGTGACAGGTGTCACTGGTGCTTTTACGATCTAATGAACAGTCAGCATAATCAGAATCAGAAAAGTCATGCAATATAAATGTATCGTTATGAGGATACCACAAACATAATTTAGATGTGTCAATAAGATATCTAAAAATGCATTTAACTGATTTTAAATGAGAATCTTTGAGATTCGCTTGAAATCTAGCACACAAACATACAGCGAACATAATGTCAGGCCTAGAGGCAGTCAAATATAATAGTGATGTTATCATTCCTCTATAAAGTGTTTGATCTATGGATATTCCACTTTCATCATTTCCTAACTTTAATGAGACACGCATGGATGTATTTGCTTGTTTTAGATTTTCAAACCCAAATCTTTTTAAAACATCATGAATATATTTAGATTGACAAATAAAAATTCCATCATGTTTTTGAGTAATTTGAAAACCAAGAAAATAAGTGAGTTCGCCTACCATGCTCATTTCAAATTCATTTTTCATAATTTCAATAACACTATCACATAATTTTTCATTTGTGGATCCAAAAATAATATCATCAACATATATTTGTAAAACGATAAGATCATCATTAATATGTTTAAAAAATAAAGTACAATCAGCACTGCCCATTTTGTAATCATTCTTTAATAAATAAATAGTCAATCTATCATACCATGCTCGGGGTGTTTGTTTCAAAGCATAAAAGGTTTTTCTAATTTAAAAACATGATCAGGAAATCTAACATCAACAAAGCCTGAAGGTTGTTCTACATAAACCTCCTCCTTAATATACCCGTTAAGAAAAGTAGTTTTAACATCCATCTGAAATAATTTAAACTTTTTAAAACTAGCAAATGCAAGAAATATTCTAACTGCTTCTAAACGTGCTACGGGTGCAAAAGTTTCATCAAAATCTATTTCTTCTATTTGTGAATAACCTTTTGCTACGAGTCTAGCTTTGTTCCTAGTGACCCTAGATTCACTATCTAGCTTATTTTTAAAAATCCACTTAACCCCTACAATAGGATGATTTGACGGTCTTTCTACTAACTTCCAAACCTTATTGCATTCAAACTGATTAAGCTCGTCATTCATAGCTAAAAACCAAAAATTATCATTTAAAGCAGCTTCAACGCTTTTAGGTTCTACATCAGAAATAAAGCACATATTAGAGAATAACTCACGTAAGGATGAACGAGTACTTACCCCTCTTGACGGTTCTCCAATAATCAAATCTTGGGGATGATCTTTTGAGAATCTTAATTCACTTGGAGGCACGTATTCTTGCTCTTCTTCTTCTTGTTGTTGTTCAACTGCTTTTTCTTTCTCTTTGTCTCCAAGGATTTCATCATCCAAACTTTGTGGAGGCAAGAACTCTTCATCTTCACCAGTATTATTAGCTTCTACACAAGGGAAAAACTCATCAAATTTAACATGTACAGATTCTTCAACAACTTTAGACCTCTTGTTGTAAACTCTATATGCTTTACTTGTTGAAAAATAACCAATAAAAATGTCTTTATCATATTTTTCATCAAATTTGTCTAAATTATCCTTAGTGTTCAAAACAAAATATTTACAACCAAAACTTTAAAATAAGATACATTTGGTTTCTTTTGAAAATATAGCTCATACGGTGTTAATTTTAAGAGAGGTCGAAGCATAACACGATTGATAACATAACAAGCAGTACTAACAGCTTCGGCCCAAAATGATCTAGGTAATTTGTATTCAGATAACATAGTGCGAGCTAGTTCTTGCAAAGTTCTATTTTTCCTCTCTACCACACCATTTTGTTGAGGTGTACAAGAAGCGGAAAATTTATGTTTAATTTCTAACTCATTGCAAAAAAAAACAAATTTTTCATTATCAAATTCACCTTCATGATCTGAACGAATGCATTTTATTTTTAATTCTAGTTCATTTTGAACACGTAAACATAATTTGGAAAATTCTAAAAACGCATCAGATTTAGACGTTAAGAAAATTGTCCAACTAAAGCGAGAGAAATCATCAATCAAAACAAAAGTGTATTTTCTGCCACCTATACTCAGTGTATTAACAGGACCAAACAAATCCATATGTATCAATTCTAAAGGCCTAGTGGTGGAAACGACATTTTTGCTTTTAAAAAAAGACATTGTAAATTTGCCTTTTTGACACGATGAACATAAAGATGATAAATTTTCATGCAAAAAGATAAACTTTTAACAAGTTTATTTTGAGACAATTTTATAATTATCTTGAAACTACAATGTCCAAGACGTATATGCCACAAATCTAACTCCTCATTTTTAGATATAAAACACTTTAATGAAAAATGTGACAAATCATTAAATCTAATCATGTAGACATTTTGAAATCTATGAGCAGTAATAACAATATTATTTGTTTCGGAGTTAATAATTTTGCATAAGTTTGAAGATGAGTCAAACAAGACATTTAAGCCAACATCACATAACTGACTTATCGAGATTAAATTATGCTTCAAACCTTTAACATACAAAATATTTGAGATAGTAAATGATTTGTTACCTAATACTCCAATGCCGATGATTTTTCCCTTCCCGTTGTCACCAAAAGTAACAACTCCTCCTTTCTTCATCTCTAGGCTAAAGAACTTTGATTTATTGCTCGTCATGTGCTTGGAACACCCTGAGTCCAAGTACCACACATCTTCTTTGTCCTTAGCCTGCCAACACACCTAGAAAGAGGATGAGAGTAAAGATCCAGTTACCCAAGTGGTTCCTCTCATAGAATAGGTGGAAGACTTAGGTACCCAGATTTGTTTAACAGAACAGTGTCTCGTCTTCTTACAAGTGTGTGTTGTGTGACCAAACTTATAACATTTGGCACACTTGATGAAAGAAGTTGACGGGTTTTTTAAAATAACTTTTGACCCTTTGTTGGAAGCTACAGGGACAGTATTTTTATCATTTTTAATTTGGAAATATGATTTTCTGGACTTTTTCTTATCGCCGCCGACAGTGGATGTCGTCGGGCGATAGTGTTCAAGTGAGTATCCAAGTCTGAATTTTTCAGAATCATAATACTGATTTCCCAAAATCATATCTACTGATTTTTGGCCCACTCCAAATTTGTTCGTAGCTATTTCTAAATCATGAACTTGTCCCCTTAATACATTATTTTCGGCAACAATGGTGCAGCATCGGTTTGTGAAGGACTTCCTGCTGCCTTCCACTTGAGATTGAGAAAACTTTAGAGATCTCTCTAAGGCCTCTTTCTCTCTTGTAAGAGTTTCAACCCGAGTCTGAGTCTTAGAGAGATCTTTCTCAAGCTCTACTATCTTTGTCAAGGAGGGACAATCCTCTTGACAAGTCGTTTTCTCCTTTCCAAGAACTTTTACTAACATTTTTTTAATTTTTTATTTTCTTTTACTAACATTTTATTTTCAGATTTAATCAATTTAATTTCATGCAGTTTTTTGTCTAAATACTTGCAAGTTCTCAAAAATTTAGAATATAAATCATCATAAGTTTCAGGAGTTACATCAGTGTCGCTCTGGACACTGCTTCCTTCAACATGTGATGAAGCGCTCTTTCTCATCAAGCACATGTTGGCCTCCTCTTCTGTTTCTGACCCTGAACTGCTTGACTCCTCAGAAGTGACTTCATCCCATGTCTCTGCCTTCAGAACTTTCTTCTTATCTTTCTTTCTGTGTCGCTTCTCCTTCAGCTCTTTCAGATACTTTGGGCACTTCCTCTTTATGTGGTCAATTCTCCTGCAGTGATAGTACTCAGGTGGTGGTCTATCTTCGTCATCCTCTCCATCAGTTTGGGCTTTTTCTTTCCTATTCTCAGATTCTTACTTCTTGAAAAATTTCCTGAAAAAATTTCTTCTTTCAGGATTTCTCATGAATCTCCTGAATTTCTTCACAAACAAGTTTTCTTCATCTCCATCGTCACTTTCATCGGACTCGCTTTCCTCTTCCTTCTTGGACTTCAACGCCAAAGCTTTTTTTCTTGGCTTCAGGCTATACTCTTGTTGTTGAATCCTCAACTCTACTTCATGGGTTTTTAAGTTGCCTATTAGATTCTCAATTTGGAGAGACTTTAGATCGTGTGACTCCGAGATGGCAGTCACTTTTGGATTAAACTTCGGGGGAAGCGATCTAAGTATTTTTCTCACCAAATCTCCATTTGAGAAATTCTTCCCTAGAATCCGTGAGTCGTTCACTATTTTGCTGAACCTCGTGTACATGGAGTCTACATCCTCATCAACCTCCATTTTGAACTTCTCAAACTCTGATTCTAACTGGAAAAGCTTTGAGTCATTTACCTGCGATGTACCTTCATAAGTAACTTCAAGAAGATTCCATATATCATATGCAGTATTACATGCACAAACACGATTAAATTTAGTCATATCTAACGCACAAAATAAGGCGTTCATTGCCTTAGCATTATTTTTACAGCGAAGCTTATCAGTTTCATCCCATTTATCCTTGGGTTTTTCCATAGAGACACTTTCTACTATAGTTATAGGAGCAGTGTAGCATGTTTCTACCATGCCCCAAACGTCGATGTTTAGTGCTATTAGAAAGCATCACATTCGTGCTTTCCAATAGTTGTAGTCGGTGCCCGTGAATAAGGGAGGTCTACTAATACCTTGCCCCTCAGAAAACGTGTGAGTATTTTGCGCCATTACTCCCGGTGGTGAAACCGATTTTGGAGAAACCTAGCTCTGATACCAAGTGTTGGATCGTGCGGCGCCCTTAGAGGGGGGGTGAATAAGGGTTCTTTAAATTTTTCTTAAAATGAGACAAATTGGCTTGATGAATAACAACAATATAATTGAAGAATGCAAATGTATACTAACTAAAAACGACAATGATATATTCCAAAAGAGATAAATTGAATACAATGTGTCTCTATAGAGCTAGAGACAAAGGCTCATGAAATAAATAATTTGCTTGTGTTTTCGCCGGTTCTTCTACCAAGAACCGGCACGCTAAAGTGTATCTCTTCCTAGATCTTGCTACTAGCCTCCCCCTAGATCTAACCACGATCTAGACGCTGCGCACAAGGCAACGATTTCTCTCTAAGCCGCACAAGGACTTGTACGTCACTCATAAGGCGGCGATTCTCTCCTAAGCCACACAAGGACCTAGACGCCACGCATAAGGCGGCGATTTCCCCTCTCGATTACAATGAGAAAATAAAAGAAAGAACAAAAATAAATTGAACACTTTAGGCTAGACACTCCCTTCAAACAATGCGCTGAAGATGCCGACGAATGCTTGCTAGAGTTGCTTCGAATGATACGAACGTGCCGTCAATCTTCCGCGCTTTGGCCTTCTTGAGAGTATGAAGTATCTCTAAGATCTGGAGCTCTCTGAATCGTCTATGCAGGAAAGTACACTCCAGGTAATCAAATTCGTGATTTCCACAAGAAATGAATGACTTTTATATTCTGGTGCTATCGCCTGGCGATACTGGGTATCGCCACCCGGCGATAGCGGTAACCGCTGCCACGTGGCCCATGAACTCCTCATTTTCGCATCGCACCTACGTCGAGCGCCGAATCGTGCACTATCGCCTGGCGATACTGGATATCGCCGTCTGGCGATAGCGATGTAACGAAGGCCACGTTTTCGTCGAGCGTCGAACGGAAATGCATCGAGTGGCGCTATCGCCTGTCGGCGATACTCAATATCACCTGGCGATATCTCCCGAGCTCAATTCTGATCCGATTCAGCACCAAAAAGATATTAGATATAGACTTGTGTTATCTGCACACCAAAAACACCCAAAAATCAAATACAAACAAGATTTGTTATTAGCAAATCAGGAAGCGTGGAAGGCATGCTCCAACACTCCCCATTTCCAGTTGATATTCATTTTATGTAGAAAACTAAATCATAACATAAGGCCATTAATTATCCATAATGGCAAGCATAAAATGACCAAGAAACTGCAAGCGTAATATTGAGAGATACAAAGCTCATATTCTGTCACGATAATTGTAACAAGAGCATGGTCTTGATTATGACAATATTTTGCTCAACTAGCTAAGGTGACATGTTCACACTCTTATTGTTGTTATTGCTACACAAATATATTCTAGCATATAAATGTTAAATTAATTTAGCTAACTCCAAGTAGTTTATATGCATCCTGCTTAGGGAGTCGGGCGCAGGTAAGGCCCTAAGAAGCTATGGCTAGATGCCAATGCAATTTTCAACGAAGATTAATTCGCAGCAGCGTATTTTAAAACTAATCATTAATTTGCAATTAGAAAACAAAGCATTTAAAATTAAGGAAGCAATAGAGGAGTACTGATGTAGGGTAGGCTACGGAGTGCACAAATCTAAGACTATTTGAATGGAAATGAGAGCTAGACGCACTGATCCCTAGTCTATATGCAATGCAGTAGACAATGGAGACAAATCAATACGAGCAACAAAGATAGTTAACTCATGCTAAACAACTAATGACTTTCCTCCGCTCGGAGGGCCAAAGAAAAGCGCGCGGGAAATAGGTCCCACCTGCAAATCACAAGCGAGCTAGAGCGATCTATCCACGGGAAATCTTATCCAAGAAAATATAAGATCAAGCAATATTATAATGCTGAAAATAAAGCATTATTTTGCAATTAGATTAATAAAGCCAATGCAATTTTCAACGAAGATTAATTCGCAGTAGCGTATTTTAAAACTAATCATTAATTTGCAATTAGAAAACAAAGCATTTAAAATTAAGGAAGCAATAGAGGAGTACTGATGTAGGGTAGGCTACGGGGTGCACAAATCTAAGACTATTTGAATGGAAATGAGAGCTAGACGCACTGATCCCTAGTCTATATGCAATGCAGTAGACAATGGAGACAAATCAATACGAGCAACAAAGATAGTTAACTCATGCTAAACAACTAATGACTTTCCTCCGCTCGGAGGGCCAAAGAAAAGCGCGTGAGAAATAGGTCCCACCTGCAAATCACAAGCGAGCTACAGCGATCTATCCACGGGAAATCTTATCCAAGAAAATATAAGATCAAGCAATATTATAATGCTGAAAATATAATCTCATACAACAAGTAGCTCACAAATGTTGTCGAAGACGATGGAGATCCCGAGAAATGATGTGCTTTGACAGCAATCCGTTGCGAAACCGAAAGCGGGATGATGAGGGAGATGGCTGGATTTGACTGTGGGGAGCAGGATCGAGCTGCGGGAGGGCAGATCTGGATGTATGGGAGCGGAATAGGGTGGTGGGAAGGGCAGATCTGACAATATAGGGTGTCAGGTTGTAGAGGAGAAGGAAAGAGGGGTGGCAGTTGTTGGGGGGTGGGAGGAAAGTGGAGGGTGGCTGGAAAGGGGCAGCGGTAGCAGGGCAGCAAGAAGCATGTGGCGGCAATAGTTGGACAACAGAAATAGGGGGCGGCGGTAGCTGGGCAGCAGCAATAGGAGGCGACAGGAGCTGTTGGAGAGGCGTGTGGAGGGTGTGGGGGGAGGGGGTATAGGGATTTGTAGGTGGAGGAAGGTGGCTAGGGATAGGGGTTACCTTTGGGGAGCGGGAGAGGGCCTAGAAGTTGTTACTTAGGGTTGCACGGAGTCGGTATCGTGAAGTGATCGCGGGAATCCGAGAATAGCTTTCTCCAAATTTTGCAATGCTTGAACCAGTCCCCTACTCCTTTATCGACTATTTATAATAGAAAAAGCACTAGAGCATCTCACTATCAACGATTATGATTGTCCGGAGATCGGGTAGCCCGATTACATCAAAATAAAAAAAAAATAACAACATAATATATGAAAAAATGTCGGAACGCGGATCCGGACACATCCACGGGGTTGGATCGACGATCCGATCAAGTCCTCCTGCGCGAGTACATGAACGTGGGCCTCGCCTTGCGGAGAATCCCCTCTTGTGCATGTCTGATGGATCCCCATCAAGTACAAGTGCGAGAGTGCGCAAAATCAAACAACTAGGTGATGTGAAAATAAAAAGACTTAATCAACCAAAACAAGACTTACAAATTAATATCTCCTCAAGTAAAGTTTAAACACAAGACTCAATCGTAAAGAATTGACAAACACACCTTGAATTTGTACAATATAATAGAGGGGGGGGGGGGGGTTGGTGATGCAATCCGGGATTGCATTGTTATTTTATTTTATTTGTCGCAATATTATTTTTGTCACGCACGTCATCGCACTAGTTGATTTACTTTTCACGCATGTTATTTGGTTTGTGTATTGCCTTTGTATCACGCATTTCTTTTGCGCTCGTTGCTCGATTTATTGGTGTGACAGACCAATAGAATCGTGAATAAAAAGGTTCGTCAAATTAGGGAGTATGTCACATAGGGCAAACTTTGAATTAATATTATTTAAGTATGATAAATTTCTGAAATTATAATTATAAAAAAATGCAATTATTAATTTTAGAAATTAAATTAATATAATTATGAGAGAATGTCAAAGTTCACTTTTAATAACATATTCCCTCATCTTTTAAAAAACCCAAAGAAAACCCCCTCCTTTACTTGCCAACCAGCCACTTTGAAACTGCCCCAATTTAAAACCTTTTAATATTGGTGTTACATTTGAATCGCCAGCCAGTAACTTGCCCCCCCCCCCCCCCCTTCCTATTATTATTATGGAAAAAAACCATCTCAAAGTAAATCTGTTTTACTTTATAAATGTGGCTGGTCCCATCTTGAAAGACGGCTGGAAAAAGAGAAACTGAACGAGGTACTGTCCTCATTCGGTTCCTCTCCAGCGCCCCTCTGCTCAGCAACCCACCGCCCGCTTGCTGCCCCGTTCACTCCGTTGTTTCAATTGGGGGTCCACTTCGGTCCCGACGACCCTCCCCGGGCCCTTTTCCAGCGAGTTCGTCACCCTCCAGTCATTCAAGTGCCACGTCCAGCTTTCCTCTCTCCTCGGCCGGTTTTCCAGAGCATCTTCGACACGCCGTTCAGCCCCGACGAACTCTCCCAGTCGGCTCTTGCTCGCTGAATACCTCTTCTCTGATCTTCCCCACCAAGTCCCTCAAGCCATCGACAGTTGATTACCTTCCAGCCACTGCCCAAAGTACACTTACCCGTCTCCTACTGGTATATCCCTCTCTTGTCTAATTGCTCAAACTACAGTTAGTTTAATTTGGTGCTTATACTTAAATAATCTAAAAGTCAAAGTTAGCAATAGTTTCAACTTGTCTTTTTTGCTGTTAATTTACAATTTTTGTGTTCGACTTACTTATTATCGCCTGTGGAGTATTGCGAATCCTCGGTCAAATATCGCATGATTTTGCTCCTGTAGGTTTGCTTGCGCCACAAGATTGAAAAGGATCTCATTTTTAACATTTAAAATACAAAACCCTAAAATTGGAATACATCAGCTGGTGATGTCTATGGAGGGTTGTGAGCAGCTGAGAGAGGCACCCGGGGCTGGACTTCAGATCCCAGCAAAGAGATATAGGTCTGTCCACGACTGGAGGAGGCTGGAACTCAGAGACCAGCTGCTGGGAGGGGGTCAGCAGTGGGCTGGAGGGCTGGGAGAGTCTTCCAGGACACTGGGGAATTTGCTGGAAAGCGTATACGGTGGTGACAGCAGCTGGAGTGAATTTGGGGGCTGTATGGTGCAGTCCAGTGGATTTTCCTGCAGGTAGAAGAGGTTGATTAGGCGGAGAGGCAAAGAGGCTGCAGTATTTGGGGAGCAGGGAGGGTCGGTGTTGAGAGGGGAGGGGTGTTTTTGGCTCCACGTGAGGGAGGGGGAGGCCTTGGTTGGGTGTGGGCTGAGATGGGGTTCAGTTAGAGAAGTAATGGTGGCTCCATGTGTGGTTGTAGAGAGTGGGAAGGGAGCCGGTTATGGTGGTAGTAGTGGAGAGGGGAATTGGCTAAACTTTAGGAGGCTCCTAAAACTTAAGGAAGGGTAGTGGGGGAGGTGGTTATGGGGGTTATGAGTGGTGGTGGAGGTGGACGGCTGGAGGTGGCTGCCGGTGGTGGTGGCCGGAGAAGTTTTTCGGCGATCGGCGAAAAATAAAAATAATGGCTAACGATGGGGAAAATGGTGGTGGATCACCGAAGGTGGCCCGAGACGTTCTCTAGTGATCGTCGGAGATGGATACCAGGGGAAATGGGGGCTGATTTGGGTAGTTTGATGAAGGGACTGTTAGAGGAGTGGTTTCACGACAATGTGGAGGAAGATGGTGAGGCCGGCTGTTTGTGGAGGACGGAAGGGAAAGGTGGAGGGTGGTTGTAGCCGACTAGGTGGATGGGAAAAGGGGAAAGGTGGGGGTGGTGGATGGCAGTAGAATGGGGAATGGTATGGAAAGGGGGCGGCTGTTGGTAGGTTGTTGGAAGGGAAGGTAAGAGGGGCCGGCAAAGGGAAGGGGGAATGGAGGACGACTCATGGCTAGGAGAGGATAGAAACCCAGGCTTCACACCTGAGGCTCTGCTTCGACATCAAAATGACCAAAGACTAGGTTTTTATGCTTCAATCTTCAATACCCAAAATGAGAACCCTCACCCTCAATATATAGACACAAGGAGGGACAACGGGAGGCAATGATTGGTCGATCGTTGTGACTCAAAATTAAGTAAAAATACAACTCAAAATAAAAAATGAAAATAACAACTATTTCTATGATCGGCGACCCGCTCAAGATGAGCGGTCCAGATCGTCACTACGCCCGAGGTCGTTGTGAGTAGACCCGAGCAGGTCGGGTGGGCTTCTCCCTAGCAGAGTCTCTACTACTTCAAGGCATATTTGTCATTTTCAGAGAGTAAAATATGAATTTAAATAGGCTATTCGAACTTGGTTTGAATATTTCGGACAAACCCTCCTTTTTACTTATAAATGCTTTGTTGATTATGTTCTCTTTTATATGACTCCTCCCATTGGTTGTATCATTTGTTAATTTAAGTTAACGACATGATTATTAATAGCATCTCCGTCATAATTTCCCTGGAAGATACCTTTTGAGTCTATTTGAGATGAAAGATTTCAGTTTCTCTATTACTTTTTTTAGATTGAGTTTCCATGCTCATTCCGAGACCATTTTCTAATGCACTCATAGTTGCACCAGTAGAATGATTGTTGTTAGAAGAAAGTTCTGTAAAGGCCCAAAGAAAGGTCCTCTAAGGCTCTCTTCCTCCTCATGTTTTAGTCTCACATCTTGAATGAGATTTCTCTCTTTCTCTTCCTATAAATGTACAAATACATGTAATATGTAATTGGGAAAAATGAGTAATAAAGATTTGTATTTTGTTTCTCAATTTTCTGGGTATTTATCTACATGGTATCAAAGGCCACTAATCCAAAAATTTTGGCTCATCTTCCTTGTGTGCGGTTAGGTTTTTTAAACCGCAACTCTCGTTGTTGTAGGGTGTACCGTTAGTTCTTTTTCTAACCGCCTCCTTCTCTTCTCTCCTCCAACGTCGTTTGTTTCTCCTCTGCTCTGAGCCTTTATAAGCGTTTCACTCTTGCCACGTAGATCCACACTTTCCTCTTCTCGCTGCGGTCGTCCATCTCTAGTCACCAGCTCTCCTTTATTTCTCGCTGACGTCACTGCCCCTTGCCGCAGTCTGCTCGCTTGGCCGCTATCGTTGCATCCTGGCTTTGTCGACTTTGCGCTTGCCTAGCCGCCTCTTGGTCTTGTCGCTGCCATTGCTTGCCAAGTCGCAAGCTCTATCCGCGGACTTCAGCTCACATCTGCGCGAGCTACCTATTGTCGCTCTTCTCCTTGCCTCCTGCCATTGCTTGCCTAGTCGCAAGCTCTATCTGCAGACTTCTGCTCTCCTCCGTGCGAGCTCCCTACTGTCGCTATTCTCCATGCCTCCTGTGGTTAATCATCTCGCTGCTTCTCTGCTTTGCCTTACCGCTCCCTCTTGCCGCTTCTGCCCTGGTCGCTGCAGCCTTGCTATTCTTGTCGCTGCCCTAATTTTTCCACTACTGCCCTGATTCTAGCCGCACCTTCATCCCGCAAGTGTGTTCCCCTAGCCGCTTGTAAGCAACATGGAGTATTCTAATTTACCTTCCCTTTCTGCTCGTGCGGCTATACCTATTCCTGAGGCCCGTGATGAGTTGTGGATCTCCACCATTTCTCTTAGTGAGAAGAATAATTTTGTTTAGTGGGTGCGCTTTGTCCGCCGAGTTCTTCAGACTAAGGGTCTTCTGTATCATTTGACTAAGGACCCCCCTTCTGCACTTATTGACGACTGGTTTTGTGATGATGGTCGTGTCCAGACTTGGTTCCTCAACTCCCAGGATGGTGAACCCTACCGTATGATCATGTATCATGAAACGACCAAGACAATGTAGGATGAGCTTCATTCCCTCTACTCCGGCAAGGGCAGTCTCCGACATTTGTTTGACATTATCACAAATCTTCAATCCCTTGACTTAGGAGGTGTTGTTGACTTAACCTCCTTTGTTGCGCGATCCAAGACTTTGGTTGAGATCTGGATTCAGCATCAACCTCCTACTACTGATCTCGTTGCACAATGTGCTCAAAAGGAAGTCGTTGGTATCGCCATGAAGATGGCTCGTGTTCCGGGTCATCTTCATAGTATTCGGGATCAGATACTCTCTTCCTCCATTATTCCATCACTCTCAGATGTTTGTTCCATGTTGTTGAAGGTGACAACTCCTCCAGATGCTTCCAGACCTCCCTCTCCAGCTCTTCTCCAACAATCAGTTATTCCACACCCCCTCCTTCTACCCGAGGAGGTCGCTCTGGCTCCCGCGGAAGGGGTCGCAACAGTCGACCTAAGTTTAAGTGTACCTACTGTGATAAGGATGGACATCTTGAGGCAACATGCTACCGAAAACATGGTCTGCCTCCTCTGTCTAAATGTCTATGTTGCGGTTGACTCATCTTCCGCTACTCGTGTCAATATTGATGCAATGCGCCTCCAGCTCCAGCAACTTTAAGGGTTACTCAACCATCCGCCTGGCTTCGTCGTCTCAATCTCCAAATAAGGTATCGCTTGTCTCTCCAATAGTCCACGCTGGATTGTGGATTCTGGTGCTACTCACCACATCACTCCGCTGAAACCACCTCAGTACTTGGCCTCTCCACATCCCAAGTTTATCACAGTGACCAATGGTGACACCGCCCCTGTCTCCGACTCTACGGATATGGCCCTCAACCCTTCAATTTCTCTTCGCTCGATCCTTCATGTCTTGGGCTCTCCTTTCAATCTACTTTTTGTTAGTCGGCTCACTGAAGATCTTGATTGCTCTGTCACCTTCACCTCTTCTTCTTTTGTGATGCAGGATCGACGAACGCAGAATATCATTGGTAAAGGACGACTGTGCAACGGGCTCTACCTTCTTGATGTCTCTCCCACCATTCTCTTCTCCGTCTCCTCTGCTGAGTGGCATCAGCGTCTTTGGCATGCTCCTCTTCAGGTTCTCAAGAACGCTCTTCCTGATCTACCTCTACCTGCATTTACCTGCGAGTCCTGTATTTTTGGAAAAACAACAACGTTCTTCTTTTCTTCCTCATTGTACTCGAAGCACGACTCCTTTTGATTTAGTACATTTAGATATATGACGCCCGTATAAAATAGCTAATCTTTCTAGTTATCGCTAATTCATTACTTTTATTGATGATTATTTTCGCATGACATGGTTATACTTAGGGATCACTCTGATCTTACACGCGTATTCTGGGCCCTTATTATTGAGACTCACACTCAAGTTTCCCGCACCAATACATTATTAAAACAATTCGTACAGATAATGCTCATGAATACACTAGTCATACATTTGATGATCTCTGCACTGAGTTTGTGATCATTCATCAGAACTCATGTGCTTATACTCCCCAACAGAATGGTGTGGCTGAGCGCAAAAATAGACATCTTCTTAATGTTGTCGCTTTATCATGTTTCAAATGCAGGTTCCAAAGGCTTATTGAAACTTTGTCGTCTCCACGACATGTTACCTCATCAATCGTCTGCTCTCGTTCGTCCTTAGCTATGTCACTACGTTTAGGCTTCATTTGGTTTTGCGGTGGTGGGTCGATCCGGTGGGTGGAAACGGAGTGTTCGAATCGGAGGGGGGAGGTGGCTGCTCCAAACGGAGCTTTTTGAGGCATTTCTCAAGGCGGGCGGGTGGAAACGGAGCAAACGCCGCCGGAGATTCATTTGTTTACCCTTCTTCCGGCGGCGTTTGCCCAAAACGGAGCAGCGAAACGCCCAAACAAATAGAGCCTTAGTCTTCTCTTCCCCTCCACACCGTCTTTCCCTCTTACACCTCAGTTTTGGTTGTACCTCCTATGTCTATAATCATGGCCCTTCCACTGACAAGCTTGCTCCACGGGCAACCAAATATATGTTCGTTGGTTACACCCGTACTCAGAAAGGGTATGTGTGTTACTCTCCCACCGACCGCAAGGTTGTTGTCTCTGCGGACGTTACCTTCAAGAAGATCAACCATTTTGCTCTCCCCAACCCTCCCTTCCTCCTCTGTCACCGTCGTTATTACCCCGCCCTGCCATCCCAATTACATCTCTTCCACCACTCCTTCCGACCCCGGTTCCTAGTCCGAACAAACCACCCCTTCTTCATGTCTATACTCGTTGTCCTCCTCGCTCTGACGCTCCTCCACAGTCGCCTTCAACCTCTAGTACCTTGCGGCCTATCACGGCCCAGGCCCAGTTCGAGGAGGCTTAGTGGGACCTAAATGGAACCGTGAGAGCCTGCAGGCCCAAGTAACCCCAACCCTTCTCCGCACCTGTTTCTCAGCGCGGTGGGTTGTTGAGATGGGGTCTCAAACCCACAACTCCTTGATAAAGAGTCTTCAGACCACTCTTTATCACCAACTGAGCTTACTCGTATTTTAGCTAAAGAAGACTATCCGGCGCGCGACCCGCGGGAACTAACATCGATAGAGAGTTGCCAAATTGTTGACAAGAATCTCGAAAGAAACGTTGAAGCGCTATGAAAATAGCGGGGAACCTCAGACCAATAGTGGTCCACAGAAAATAATAGTGAGCGCAACGTGGAAGTGGTTGAGATCTAGCGCTTGTCAACCCTATACATGGTTTTTTGTGGAGTGGTGAGCCACAACAACCTGACGAAGCGATATACTAGCTCCAAACGGTCGTAAACTGGTACTATGTTCCTGCGGAAACGCAGAAACTATGATGGGATTGCGAAAGGAATTTCGCAATTTCCGGGGGACGTAGGTCGTATTTTTACGAGGAGTAGGGGCTTAGCTCTCCTCAAACATAGCTAAATGGCTCGTTCTTCGTACCCTCGATCGTTCGATCGAACGGCGCGAGAACTTGAGTTCCTCTACTTCGTCGTCGAATTCCCGTAAGGGGTTCGGGAATGACCACCCAAAGCGCCCAGAACGTGGCAGCTCAGTTGGTGATAAAGAGTGGTCTGAAGACTCTTTATCAAGGAGTTGTGGGTTTGAGACCCCATCTCAACAACCCACCGCGCTGAGAAACAGGTGCGGAGAAGGGTTGGGGCTACTTGGGCCTGCAGGCTCTCACAGTTCCAGTGGGGTCCCACTAAGCCTCCTCGAGCCGGGCCTGAGACGTGATAAAAAAGTGCACTTTTTTTATCACGGCCCAGGCCCGGCTCGAGGAGGCTTAGTGGGACCCAACTGGAACCATGTGGGCTGCAATCCAAGTGGCCCCAATGCATTTCTGGCTTGTTTATCAGTGCAGCGCGGTGTTGGGTCTCGAACCCGCAACCCTTAATAAGGAACCTTAACATCACTCCTCATCCCAACTGAGTTGTAGCCCAGTTGGTGGCTTGGTGCTGAGGAGTCATATTAAGGCTCCTTATCAAGGGTTGCAGGTTAGAGACCCAACGCCAACACCGCGCTGCGCTGATAAACATGCCAGAAATGCGTTGGGGTCACTTGGGTTGCAGCCCTCACGGTTGAACCAGTCGGATCCCATTAAGACTCCTTGAGTCGGGCCTGCGCTGTGAAAAAAAGGCAGAAATGTGTTGGGGTCACTTAGGCTGCAGCCCTCACGGTTGAACCGGTCTGGTCCCATTAAGACTCCTTGAGCCGGGTCTGGGCTGCGACACGGCCTGCTGATCTGGCTCCTATCTCCACGGCTCATCCCATGGCGAATTATGTATCCTTGCATCACCTCTCCCCGACGCTTCGATAATTTGCAACCTCATTATCCTCCATCTTTATATCTAACTTTGTGCAGGAAGCTCTCCAACATCCGGGCTGGCAGACGGCCATGGAAGAGGAAATAATTACCTCTGGGCTAATCAAACATGGGATATGGTTCCTCTTCCTCCGGGGCAGACTTGCGTTGGATGTAAAGGAGTCTTCGCGATCAAACATGCCCCTAATGGGACTATAGACCGTCTAAAGGCCCGTCTTGTGGGTTACTCAGCAGCAAGGCCTCGACTATGAAGAGACTTTCTCTGGTGGACAAGCTAAACACAATTCGTGTCCTAATCTCCTTGGCAGTACATCACCAGTATCCCTTACATCAATTAGATATCAAGAATGACTTTCTTAATGACGATTTACAAGAAACGGTCTACATGTAACAACCTATCGGGTTTGAGACCACGGGGGAGTCAAGGAGGTAAAGGGTTCATCCACGGGCCTAATCCCGCCGGTCGAGCCCACAACATGGGCCGCGGCCCTGCACATTTTGATGGCGCATCTTGATGTTATGGACTGACTCATTCACGGGCCTAATCTCGCCGGTCGAGACCACAACATGGGCCGCGACCCTGCACACCCAACCCTTCTCCGCACGTGTTCTCGGTGCGGCGGGGTGTTGAGGCCGGGTCTCAAACCCTTTACCTCCTTGATGTAAGCTCTTAACGCTAGCTAACATCACCAACTGAGCCGCAGATCATTTGGTGATGTGAGTTAGCGTTCAGAGCTTACATCAAGGAGGTAAAGAGTTCGAGACCCGGCCTCAACACCCCGCCGCATTGAGAACACGTGCAGAGAAGGGTTGGGTGTGCAGGGCCGCAACAAATGTTGTGGGCTCGACCTGCGAAATTAGGCCTGTGAATGAGCGGTCCATAACATCAAAATGTGCATTTGATGTTATGGACCAACTCATTCACAGGCCTAATCCCGTCGGTCGAGCCCACAACATGAGCCGCGGCCCAGCACACCCAACCCTTCTCCGCACGTGTTCTCGGTGCGACGGGTTGTTGAGGCGGGGGCTCGATCCCCCGCCCTCCTTGATGTAAGCTCTTAACGCTAGCTCACATCACCAACTGAGTCGGCTCAGTTGGTGATGTGAGCTAGCGTTAAGAGCTTACATCAAGGAGGTCGGGGGATCGAGCCCCCGCCTCAACAACCCGTCGCACCGAGAACACGTGCGGAGAAGGGTTGGGTGTGCTGGGCCGCGGCCCATGTTGTGGGCTCGACCGGTGGGATTAGGCCCGTGAATGAGCTGGTCCATAACAGCTTTCCTCACCATCTACCTTACTTTGTAACAATCAAGCGGCTATACACATTGCTAAGAATCTTGTTTTCCATGAACGGATGAAACATATTGAAGTTGACAGCCACTACATTTGGGAAAAAGTTCAAATTAAGAAGCTAGAATTGAAACATGTTCCAGCTACTAATCAAGTTGTTGATCTTCTCACTAAGGCCTTACCACGTGCATTATATCATCAGTTTTTGTCCAAGCTAGGTGCTTATGACTTGTACGCTCCAGCTTGCGGGGGAGTGTCAGAAGAAAGTTCTGTAAAGGCCGAAAGAAAAGCCCATCTAAGGCCCTCTTCCTCCTCATGTTTTAGTTTCACATCTTGAATGAGATTTCTCTCGCCTTTCTCTTCCCATAAATGTACAAATACATGTATTCAGTAATTGGGAAAAAATGAGTAATAAAAATTCGTAATTTATTTCTCAATATTTTTGGTATTTATCTACAATTGTAATGGAATATTAAATGCAATTTATATTAGTGAATGTGCGCACTAAATTCCTACACAAATTAGAAGGACCGGAACTAAATTGAGCAACATTTCTTAACAATAGAGACACCACATCCAAGCAATGAACAAGTTGTACATATCAATAATCACTGGGCAAAATACAAAATGCGCAGAGTAAAAATTAACCACAAATGGGAATAAATGTATACATACAAACACAATTTCCTAGAATGACTCCTAGGTTAAATTAATCTAAGATAAATATACCTAGTGGGGAAAAGGTAAAGTGGTAGGCTAAGAAGCACGGACACATCTAAATGAGTTGTGTACACGCACCGGGTACATTTCTGGTACTCATTTGTGTACTGCACTTGCCGATACGCTACATGTTGCTAACTCTCCATGAATTAAGGAGCGGGTTTTAGGGCTTTGTTCTTACTTCTTATTGTTGCACTCTCGTGCTCTTCGTTCTCCCTGCTCCGCACATCCCGACATTCTTGTGAGTCTCTGATCGATCATTCATCGTCGATGCTTATTCACCGTCGATCCAGTAAGCAGAGGTTTATCATCGTCGATCCACTTCTATAGATCCGGAAAGCAAAGACTTCATTGCCGTCGATCGATCAATCTCTACCAATCCAGTAAGCATCTTCCTCTTCTTCTCCTCCTCCTCTTATTCTTAATTGCTTATTCACCCAGGGCAGTGAGTTTCTTTTATCTGTTAGTTGCGGCTGTGTGAAAGCAGTGATTGCCGACTGTCTTTCCTCTTCTTCTTAACTTCTTCCCTTCCTCTTCTTCTCCTCCTCTTCTTCTTAACAACTATTTCACCTGCCGGTTGTGATTTTTTTTATCTGCAGGCTACGGCGGTATAAAAGAAGCGACTCCCGACTATCTTTCTTCTACGTCTCCCCCCGCCCCTCTTCTTTTTAAATTCTTCCCTTCCTCTATCTCCTCATTGTCCTCTTCTTCTTAAATGATATTCAACTTGTTGGCTGCGGAAATTTTTACCTGCAAAGCAATAAAAGCTGCCATATTTTAACATGTAGACGACTGCCTGTGTTTTGTACCTATAATGGGCTGCTACTGCTATGCTTTTCCAGTTTTATTCTTACACATGTAAACTGATGAATGTTGATGAATGCTGCTTGCCTTTTTTACCTGAAACTGTGTTATTTTTCTGTTTTTTAAGAAATGAATTGCCTTTTGTTTTAATTTTTGTTTGCTTGTTTGGTCATATGATTAGGCATCATCAATTTTGCTGTCTCAATCACAGTATCCTAATAAATTACTGTTTCATCTTCTACTTCAGCAATAAGTCGATTTATTTTTAATTGCGTGGATAAGGATGATCATACTTCGCTTGGGCTTATGTGTCTCTTATTCAGAGTAGATAAGTTGGTGGAGAAAATAGAAAATGGAAATGCAATTTATGCGAGATAGATTACAGTGGCTCGTATTCTAGGGCAAAGAGTCACTAAAATTATATAGGAATGGTATAAGAGTATATGTAAAAGTGACCCAAGAGTATTTAAAAGAACTTCAAAGATTAATTTTTGAAGCAAAATAAAGATGCAAGCCAAATCTCAAGTTAATGCAAGTGACATACTACTCAATCAATTGGGGAAATAAAAAAGGCAGACATATTGATATGGCTTTCCAAAATAAAGCTAGAGATGAGTTAAGGAGCCACATCACAATGATGTTCTATTCTGGGGGGTTGCCATTTCATCTACCTAGGAACTCATTAAATGAGCTCGTACAAATTTGATGTTAACCACAACCTTGGTGGATTTGTTCATCATGGATGTAATTCTCTTAGGACCATACTTTTTCAAAAAGGAAAAGCCAATATCATAATACTACTTCAACCAATCAAAGAGACTTGGATCCTAAAAGGAATCAACTTATTAAGTGATGGTTGGACAAATGCTCAAAGAAGACCGTTGATTAATTTTAAGGTTGCATCTAAGGATGGTCTTATTTTCTTGAAGGCAATTGATGTGTCAGGGTAGCTTAGTTATTAAAGGCGCAAGGCGCACCAAGACGCAAATGAGTCTTAGATCTTAGGCGCAAGGCGCAGGTGCGCACCTGACGAAGGCAAGGCGCAACCACATTCATTTTAAATAATCGGCATCAAACAACAATATATCTTCTTGGTAAGATTCTTCATTTACTCGACTCATTAATTATTCATTATTATCATTTATATCTCTTAAAAAATAAAATCAATCTAGTCACTTGCATAATATCCAAGTCTCAACGACCGATTATGCTTAACAAACATTAAATAATGCAAAAATTAATGAGATCATACATTGCTTCTTTTAAAATTACAATATAAATTGCACTCAGACTGGCCTTTTATGCTCCAAAGGCGCAAAAAAGACGCACAAAGGAACAAACCTCTGAGCCTGGTGAACCTTGAGCCTTAGACGCGCCTGAGGCACGCCTTTAACAACATAGCAAGGTAGTATAAAGATCGACATTATATTTTTAACTTAATGATTGAATTCATTAATGAAATTTTTGCAGCAAATGTTGTACAAGTTATCACTGATAATGCACCAATGTGTAAGACAATAAAAGCAATCATAGAGGCAAGATTTTCACAAATATTTTCGACATCGTGTGTTGTGCACACTTTCAACCTTGCTTTATTATTTGTGCAGCTAATAATATTGATCGATGTGCAACTCTTAAAGAACAATGTGGATGAATACTCAAGTGTCTACCGAAGCTCAATCCATCAGGAATTTCATCATGAATCATCAATTCAAGTTGAACATGTATAATTTTTTTTGTTTCACAAAAGTTGGAGTTGTTGAAACTCGATTTGCTTCTACTATCGAGATGTTGAATAGCTTTAAACTTGCTAAGATGGGTCTGCTTAATGGGCAGACGCCTCAAATGGAGTTTATATATGGCAGACGATGTTGAGAAGACCCAAGAAGTTACGAAAGCATCATTTATAGTGACAAATAGTAGGTTGATGTAGACAAGATCCTTGATATAACAAGACATATATATGATATGTTAAGGGTTTGTGATGCAAACAAACTTAACCTTCACTTAGTATAAGACTCAATGATAGAAAATGTGAAGGTTGAATGATATAGGCATAAGAAGTTGACGGACTTATGAGCAAGAAAACAAGTGACGAGAGGGTAGCAAAGAGACGACCACTTTTTAGTCAGATAGCTGCCAGTGAAAGAGTTCCTGCTTTTTTACCTTAGATTGTAAAGGGCTGGAGGGGAGCTCCTATACTATGGGGAAGGCCAAAGCTATTTACTGAAAGTCTCCTTCCATCTTTATGAGCCAATTTACGATGTCATTGTTGATTGATAAACTAAAAGTTACACAACACTACACTGCATGGCTCATTCTATAAATCATACGTAATCTTATCACATATTTAATATTTACTGTGAATATATGATATATTTATTTCATGTGATAACTTGTTATTTGTTAAACATTTGTAGGCATTATAGCCGAGAATAACTTGATGTAGTGCCAAATAAAGTTGCTCCAAATATACAACACTCAAGCCTTTATCCCACTATATTGGGGTCGGCTACATGGATCCTTTGTCGCCATTGTGCCCTATCTTTTGTCATAATCTCACTAATGCCTAAGTACATCATGTATAAAGTTGCTCCAAATATAGATGAGGAAATTTCTTTGGAGAAGAATAAATGTTTAAAGAGATATTTCCCTGATGTGACGGAGAGAAATGCAATCATCTATGAGTTTTTTATGTTCACGAGACTTGGTGAAGCTTTTAATGAAGCTGGTAGTATAGAGAGTAGAGCTTTCTTGTTGCCCAAAGAGTGGTGGAGCAATTATGGAACTTCGACATTGAGGTTGCAAAAGATAGCTTTGAAGCTTCTAGGCCAACTTTCTTCACCCTCATGCTTTGAAAGAAATTAGAGCACGTGCTCTTTCATTCACTCATTGAGAAGAAACAAAATTCAACCACAACGAGCTGATGATTTGATATATGTGCATAGTAATCTATGCCTACTTAACTTGTCCTTAAACGAACCGGAGAATGAAGATGCGTTGATCTCCAACCATGGAGAAGAAAAGGAGGAAAATAACCGAGAAATTTTATGCTATGATGCATTTATTTGTAAACATGTACTTCAATTTCAAGTTATGCTTTATGTTTAATGTTTTTTTTGAGGATTTGTTGCATTTAAAGTCCATATATATATCATAGTGTATCACATCGTACGCGTATTTCACTTAAAAAATTTGTTGTACCGTCATGCCAGATACGTATCGTACACGGAACTCGTACCGAAGCTTCTCGGGTGGTAAGGAAGATCCAAAGAGCGGGACTCCTCAATCAAACACCTAAAAGACAGGATCGCAAGTAAATCGGTACACGTCGTACCAGATACGTATCGTACACAGAACTCGTACCGAAGCTTCCCGGGTGGTAGGGAAGATCCAAAGAGCGGGACTCCTCAATCAAACACCTAAAAGACAGGATCGCACGTAAATCGGTACTATGACGGTAATGGAAGAAAAAATAAACGGCGTCGGGTACCATGGTGAGAAGAAGGGGGAAGAAAATTGAAAAAATTTCAGAGAGAAAGAGGAAGCGGGGTGGACTGTTGTTAGTTCAAGCCAAAGAAAATATTATTCAGGATATATTCTATGGCATGTTTTTGATCCTAAAAATGCCTTTTACTGCCTCTCTTTGTTTCCTTCCAAGTTCCAACAACTGTTGCTCGTGGATTTCAAAAGCCACAACAGGTAACAACTGCTTGCCTTGAAACTCACGGCAGTTGTTTCCAATTATGTTCACATGAATAATTCATGGGAACATTGTCATACTGTTTCTATCTCTTTGGACACAATTTTTTATATTTTGTTTACAGACAAAAGAAGTCGTTTTTAGATTATTTTGTACCAATGGAATAAGAGTTGAGACTTAAAAATAAAATGCGGATTAGGAAGGGACTTTGGGTCGGATCTTGTTAACCCAAATTTTGCGATGAGAGACAACATCGGACAGAGACAAGTCATCCAGGCAGTTACTCTGGGTGCCCGCGGGCACTCTCCGGGCGGTCACTATGGCCGCTCGCGGACACTCTCCGCACTGAAGCAGCGCGCGGTAGTGTTTTACGCGAGGTCGGGCGATCTCTCAGGAGGTAGTTCGTCAATCCAACCAGGAAGTCGCGGCGGGTACCGTCCACAGGCCCGCACAGACTCGTCTCTCCAGCATCAGCATAGGAAGTACCACGCGGTTACGCGCGGTCTCCTCTCAACCCCCCGCCGCCCGACTCTTCGTGTCGGGCGACATTTAATGCTGTGTTTAAGGAGGCATTGAATGGGCGACGTCGCATTTAATGCTGCGTTTAAGCTCGATGAGCCGGCTCGCTCGACTCGAGCTCGAGCATGTCGAGCTCGAGCTCGAGTCTCTCGTCGAGCTCGAGCTCGACTCGTCGAGCTCGAGCGAGCTCGAGCCTGTTCGACTCGACGACTCGGAGCGAGCCGAGTATCGAAAGCTCTCGAGCTCGGCTCGAGCCGAGCTCAGGGAGTCGACTCGAGCTCGACTCGTTTAGCCTAGGCGGAAATAGACTTAGCCCAAAACCTGCCCTGTTGTAGGTGCGGGCACTTAGTCTCTCAGTCTTCCTCTCTCCTATTGTTTTTTTATTCGTGCATACCCTTCGGGTACCCACATTTCTTCTTTGTAATCCTTTTTGATATAATCAAAAAGTTCGCCGCAAGAGAAGCATTCGCCAGCCCGCGAAGAATAGCTTATGACCCGCGCCGAGTTCGACCTTCTACTCGACCTCATCAATCAGCTAGTCGCCCGGGGGGAGCGCGCTCAGGTCGCCGAGCACCCTCGAGAGCCTGTGACCCCTGCTGAGTTGTCTCCACCACCAATGAATACGCCCCCACTTCAGCTGCACGACGAGGGTGTTTGCGCTCGCTGAAAGTTCTTTCGGGAAGTCGCCCGAGAGCTTCGAAGAGGGGCTTCAGATTTTGAAGATTGAGATCCTGACGAAGGGACAGAAGTCTACTTGGCTTTCGTCTGTGGGATCGCAGGGGAGACTGTCCGCTATAGCTTCAGAGACCAAAAGAAACTTTGGGACAGTTCGTAGATCGCTTCAAGAGTTTGATTATGGAAATTTGGATGTAGATCCCCAGGTCTACCGAGTTGCCTTCACCAACGACCTCAGACCTGGCCTTCTCAAATTTTTGATCAGTGAGAAGAAACCAAGGACCTACGCTGAGCTCATCGAGGGAGTCAACCAATTCATTGAGGGGGAGTTAAACAATGAGGAGTTCATCGCAGGACTCGCGGACATAGGGGCCAAGCGCCCACAGAGCACTTCAGCCGCCCTCCAATCCTCCCCCAGAAGAGCAACTACATCTGCCAAGAGTACCGACCTCCGAGCCCGCGGGGGTGAAATTTTCATTAGCGAGATCCGCGAGCCTTCCAGCAGATGATGCCCCCAGTCGCATCCAGGTAATAATGACAATCCCCTTTTTTTGTTGGCAGCCTCCCCAGAGTAGTGGGGAAGCGAGATGCAGGAGTATACCTACATAGGTATCCCAATGGAAGAGGTCGTTGAAATCATCCAACAGCAATCGGATTTCAAGCCCCTAAGGCCCATGAAGGGGGATTCGAAAGTAGGAATCCCAATCTTTATTGCAAGTTTCATTGTGAGATGAGTCATGACACAGAGAATTGTCTGGTCCTCCGCGTTCTGGTGGAAAAGTTGTTAAGAGAAGGAAAGTTGAAGTATTTGCTAGCAGAAAAGGTCGGAGAAACCTCGCCCTAGAAGGGAAAGGAGAAAGTAGGAGAGGGGCCAAGTGACCTAAGATGAAACAACATCGAGCAAGACAAAGATGTCGAGGGAAGTGCGGAGGAAGAATGTGTATTGATAGAATGAATCGTCCCACTAGAGTGTATAAATTATGTACATGGCGGGGCGGGAGTAGAATCTTCTCGAAAGGGGAGTCTGAAACATCTACAAGGAAGGGAAGTCGCCTCGGCAACATTGGCACCGCCTCTCCGAGAAACGGTGACATCCAAGGAGGAGGATCTCCCTTAAGTCACCAACCTGTTCCACGCCGCAGTTGTCATCAAAGCAGTTCTAGGGTATTACATCGTGGCTCGCATCTTTATCAACACAGGCAACTCTGTAAATGTCCTCTTCAAACCCGCATGCGAGGTGATGAAGAAAAACGAGCCATTGAAAGTGTGCAACGGTCCACTTTACGGCTTTGCGGGGGAGAAAAAAGAGGTGGAAGAAAGTGTAAGCCTCAATGTCATCTTGTGTGGGATGGCCCAACAAGAATCCTTCTTGGTGATCGATGCACCCAATAGCTGCAATGCAATTTTTGGGAGACTTCTCATGGATGATTTCCAGGTTATTGCATCAACTTATCATCAGGTCCTAAAATTACTGATGGTCAGCAGGCCGGCAAACAATTCAGGGTTAGGAGAGGCCCCAGGACTGCTCGGGAGTGTTATATTCGATCACGGAATTCAGTTCACGGGTAGGTCTCACCTCGGCTCGGAGGCGGCGACGAAGTAGACCCATTTTTTCTAGCACCGGGCAGAGCAAACAAAGAATTCTAGTAGCTTTGTATTTTTGTTACTTATCTTGTCGTCGTCATTTGGTACTTTTCACGCAATTGGTACAGCTGACGCTTTTTCATGATGGATAAGTTTTTGAAGCTATGCGGGATGAGTACTCTTTGATTGGTACCTAATCCTCGAAACAAACTGGGAAGATCTGGGATCGATGCTCATGTGCGGGTTACCAGAGCCCGCATGGACCCCTCAGACATATCCGGACGTCTCGAGCGGAGGTCATCGAGCTTCCAACACTCCTGCCGGTATGAGCTATTTCCCCCACCGTAAGACCGCTACGATTGTCCTCGTGGAGATACTTTTGAGTGGCATATGTGGCAGGTTTGAATGTGTAAGCCAATCGCGCATCGACTGAGCATTTGTTATTATTACTGGTTCCTTTCCGAGGACATGCTCTGAGCAACAGGTGCTTTTTACCCCTCCAACGTTCTTCAACGTTGCTTGGGACTATAACCATGTGGATGCCCCATGCCCGACTGGTACCTTGAACCTCTGGCAACGGACCCCATGAAGTGGTTGACGGCTCCTTAGACAAAGCATCTCTAGTCCTTGATTCCCGCGGGAAGTGCCCGCTCGATAATTCGCAGCACTTCGCCAAGGTTTGTTCGTGCCCGCTCGACAGTTCGCAACACTTCACTGGGGTTTGTTGGCAAGTGCCCACTCGACAGTTCGCAGCACTTCGCCAGGGTTTGTCGACAAGTGTCGACTTGATAATTCGCAGCACTTCGCCGGAATTTCGTGTACACAGTTCCCGCTTGCTGCACTATGATTATTTGGCACGCAATCGCGTGGCCATCCGCCCGACTCTCTTATTCTAAATAGGCGGACACTCGGGATGAGGTCTCCTGACTCTCTTATTCTAAATAGGCGAGCACTTGGGATAAGGTCGTCTGACTCTCTTATCCTCAATAGGCGGACATTTCACTACAAAGTCATTTGAATGTGATAAAGATACAAAGGAAATATTCACAATGACAAATACCAAGCTCTTCTGTATATTCGCAAAAAATGGTTCTACTGTTTATTACAGAAAGGGAGAAAATTGAAAGAGGTGAAGATGTGTGGCCGCATGATTGCCAAGCTCAAAACTAGAATGTTCGCATGATCTACGGTTAGTCCTCGGCGGAATCCACTTCCGAGCTTAGGTCATCGCATTCTCGTGGCCCGTGAAGAGGGTCGCGTAGTCTACATCCGCGTACTCTAGTATCAAAGCGCTGTTCTCCTTCAAGAGACAGAATACTGTCTCCGCAGAACGCCTTCCAAGTCGGACCAACTCCTTGCGGAATTTCGGGTTATCCGCTAGCTTCTTTGCCTGCATCAATAAGAGCCCACGGGGAAATGATTTTTTATCAGGTAAGTGGAAGGTAACAATGCAGGCGACCAACTCATACCTTTAATTTTTCCCACAGGCGGGCGTTTACTGCTAACGCATCATCGAGAAGACTCCGGGCTGTGTTGTTATAGGAAAGTGCCAGCAAGTTCGTCACAGCGGCCCTTGCGGACAGGTCTCCCGCGGGGATTGTCTCTATTTCTCTGCGATCAGCCAAGCCGCAGGTTGCCGCTGACACTTCCAGTGAATGGCAACGAACCCGCGCAGTCTCCCTCTAGGAGGGGAGTATGGTGATGATTTCGACGGACTCCGAACTCCATATGACCGGGGGGCAACCGCCTCATAGTGAGTAACTAACTCCAGAGGCAGACGGACAGATGTACCAACGTCAATTTTTTGCTTTTGTCGGGCACGCCGCGTCTCGACGGTTGTCTTAACATCCCCGGATGAAGCATGCGGTTTGGATCCCAACACCATCAGAACGGCTGCAATTTGGGTTAATTTAAGACCGGGTATGTGTAAATATTATACATATCATTGGAAAAACTTACATTCGGTGGCAGGCGCGTCCTGCACTTCCATTACATGGCAGACATAGTAGCGAGTATCCAAAACTCCCTCTCCAAGTAATGGGTGATTCGCGAACCGGCCGCGGATAAGACGGGAGGAAAGAAAACTTCATCATCTCGAAGGCTAAGGACGATGCTGAGATCGCCCAAGTTGCCTTTGAAGAAGGTAAAGCGTGACCACGGGGTTGCCCGCGAGGTTCAGAATGTGCATCTTCTCCGAGCCGAAGTGCAGCTGACCGTATTTAAGAGCTCGCATCCGAAACAGGGAGCGGAACACTTCCAGGGAGAAGGTGATTTGTTGCGAGCCTGCAACCTTAAGTAAGTCACGTAGAACATAATTGTAGCAACTAAGTTTGGCGAAAGATGAGCAGGAACTATCCCGAAGTGATCCAATACTTCAACCCTAGTCCCTTATTGATAGCGTTTCCAAGGGAAGTGAAACGGCGCCAGCAAATGCCCTTTCAAAGGGATGTCCGCTCATAACCGCACCCCCAGAGAACTCTCAACCGATAAGAAGTCGTGGATAACACTCGAAATAGAAATAAAAATACCAAAGTGAAGTAGGACAAGTTTATTATTATATTAACTGATAACGGTTACAATAAATCAATTATGGAAAGAACTGGGTCGGACATAAAGAAGTACGCGAGGTTACAGTTGTCTGCCAGAATTGTCGATCCTTGCCTTCAGATCGGCGAGTTCCGTCTCCGACAGGGAAATCTGTGCCTGCATCCACATTAACGCATCCCGCATAGCACGCAAGGTAATCGAGAACGCATGCCCTTCCTAAGAGTGTTCTGTGTCACAAATCGGCGAACAAGAAGTCTTCAATACTAGTGAATGTTATTAAGATACTTTGCAGGAGAAGGAACATACCCCTCGCCGCGAACACTGGAACCTCAAGCTCCGGATCTTCATCTCTGAAAACGTCGACAAGAGTGGTCGCTAGCGTTTCCGAACTGGTCGCAGGGTCGCAGCCCCGAGGGAGACAAAGGCGCTGAAATTGATCCGCTGGGAAACCGGTACCCGCGCAAGACCAAATATGGGACACTTGGCTATTTCGAGGTATGTACACTTAAGGAAGGCCCTCGGTGAAATCTTCTCGTGCTTACGTGCGGCCTGCAGTTGTGCATGGAATTGCGGTTGCTGCCTTGGGTTCGCCCGCACGACGGGCAGAATGATAATCGATTTTCGGGACTTCAAAAAGCGGGCGGGAGTATCCGCAAGATCACACACCGACTACCTCCCGACCATGACCTGGTCGCCAGCGGTCTCCACAGGCTTTGCCCGCTTCATCGGTGGTTCGCCCTCAGGTATGCGCTCCGATTTCTTATCGTTATTCACAGGCACATAGGCAGCCTCTTCTTCTAGTCGTGTCATCCATAGTTGAGCCTTCATCGTGACATCCTCTTCTCGGCTTTTTTCCAGTTTTCTCAAACATCAGGCGGGTAATCACACCTTCAGAAGCATCAAACGCGGGTGCACCCGTCAAGCTGCCAGTCACTGGCGCTTCCCCGGCGTCGGACATTCCTGCAGCCATCCGCAGGAAGAATGGTGCCTTCGTCAACACCTCCCCCCTATCAGCATTGCGGATGATTGGCCCTCTCAACGAGTTTATCACTGCTCGGAGCATTTCTTTAGCCGCAACGGCTTTCGGGATGGTGCTCCCGGTGTTCGACCGCATCCTGACGGGGGCGGGCCCTCATGGTCAAAACTTTCCGCAAATGTCCCTGCAGGCATGCTTCACTCGGCGCATTCCCGACCGGAGGTCGTGGCAATGAAGCTCCAGCAAATTCGCTAGCCCTCGTCATTAGCTTCTCCATGACGGTTTGATTCATGTTGGCCATTCTTGCAGATGGGAGGTCGCAAAACAGGAATTCAAGAAGGAAGAGTAGGCCCGTCTGCGCAATTTATAGTTTCCAAGTGACACGACATTCTGGTCGCAGTTTACCTGCATACTTTTTCAAAGCCCGCACGGGCTCAAGAAAATGCGAGGATTATGTTAACCCAAATTCTGCGACGAGGGACAGTGTCAGACAGAGCAAGTCATTCAGGCGGTTACTCTGTATGCATGCGAGCACTCTCCAGGTGGTCACTATGGTCGCTCGCGGACACTCTTCGTACTGAAGCAGGCGCGTGGTAGTGTTCGGCGCGAGGTCAAGCAATCTCTCAAGTGGCAGTTCGGCAATCAGGCCAAGAAGTCGTGACGGGTACCGTCCACGGGGCCCGCGCGGACTCGTCTCTCCAACATCAGCATAGGCAGCACTGCGCAGTTACGAGCGGTCTTTCTCCCAACCCCCTGCCGTCTGATTCTTCGTGTACCTCAGGCAGCGACGCATTTAATGTTGTTAAGGTGGCATAGAATACTCGTCTCTTTGTGAACCGTCCGATCAGCCTATTCTTAAGTATAAATAAGGACCAGGGGTGCTCGAACGAGGACAACGGACATAGCCTAGAACCTGTCATGGAGAAGCTCTCTATTGTTGATTTGATGAGTTCGAGGGTTATGCTAAATTTCATGTGGTGTGCATTATAAACAAATGGCGTCTTTTCAAATACTTGAAATAGGATGAATACAACTACAAATTTTTTTTGTTTTTTACTAATTAAAACAATGAATAATAAAAAAATTGCACAGCGAAAAAAAAATGTTTAAAATGTTGAAATCAGCAAAAAGAAATCCGTCATTTAAATAAATTTCTTTAGGCATACAATGAGTTTGATATTATGACGCTAAGATTGGAAGGTGGTAGAAATAAAAATTTGATGTTTTTTATACCAACTCACGCCATTAAACCGGTTGGCCCTAGACAATCCACCCCCGAATTGGTCTCAAGCCTCTCCTTCAAAGAGAACTCTTTAGATATATCATAGACCTAGTTGCCACACACGAGGTGAATTCTACTCCCTAGACCAACCAAGATCTAGTCGCGACACAAGAGGTGATTTCCCACAGGATACAAAGATATTCAATATAGATATTCAATATAAGATCAAAATCACATAAGTACAAAGATAAATAAAAAACTTGTTATAGAGAACTCTCCAAATCGGATGCCGAAGGAAGACGATGAAGTTTGCTTGAAATCATCGTTTGATGCGAGCCCTTCACTTGAATAAAAGCTTTATTTTTAATCTTGTCTTGAATCTCTTGGAATTGAAGGTTGGGAGTGTTGGAGTCTTCTTGGACGGCTAGGGCGACCTTGTGTATCCAAAATCTCATCATAGATTCTTAATCTTTAGAGAATAAAATGAGTTTATATTTCTTTGGGAGCTACAGCTTGGCAGTAGCGTCAAATTTTGAATATTCCATGCTCTTTTTCATCATTTGCACGACAGAGGTTTCCAACTTTTGTTTGAGCTAGCGCGTAGTAGTGGGTATTGTGAGGCGATAGTAAATTTGAATTGCCTGCAACCATTTCTTCCTCTGTGCCGCGGGGTTTCCATCAAGAGTTTATTGCTAATGTCATGTGATAGTCACTACCCCCGGGAGGTAGTGTCCCTTGAAATGAATTTCAAAAACTCCATGTTTGTATTGTTGGTGTTATTGATTACCGCATGCGGTAGGGGGATATCTTCAAGGTCTTGCAGGTTGCCTAGTCCGTCCTGGGACTACTCCAGGTGCTCAGATGTGCTATCGCAACTGAGTGATAGACTATCGTCTATCGCTGGCGATCGCCTCCTTGAAATTTATCTAGCAACCATAAAATTCACCAAGTCCACAGAAGATCGTCAACTGCAAGTTGACAGATATGTAATATCGTCAGGTGTTATCAGCAACCGCTAGCGGTAGGTTGCATTTTTGGAATTAGACTTGTCGTTCCAACTCAATTTGTGTCATAGCATCCATTACTTGTATCAGTGGTAATTCCTGAACATGCAAATTTTGAAGCATTACAAATATAGATCAGTCACATATTAGTATTTATTATTCTCAAAACAATGGTGTGTCGAACTATCTTCCAACAGGACCCCCGTACAATTGCGACAGTACCTCTGTCGCACTGTCTCAATGGATAGTGTGCATTTGTGTCAGTATTAGGCTGTCGATCAACATCCCTCGTATACAATGTTGCGCACCAACAATACTAATTCTTCAAGGGGCCTCTCACGCCGATGAATAGGATGCTCACTAATCCTCCACTAGATATAGTGTCTCCTTGGGTTCCTCCGTCGTATCTTGGCGAAACAAATGTCAGACCATTTTATGCTGATCCAGCATTGAGATGAATTATAAGGCAATGATAAATAGATTTAATGAATTTAAATAGCCTCGTAATCACCTACTTTATATGGGTGTCTCATTTTTTTGAAACCCAATTTATTGTGACAGCAAAAGTATCATTGTTACAGCAATCAATTCAGTAGTTCAAAAATGGGTAGAACACATCAGGTTGATTGCCATCTGGTATGACAGAAACATGCAGCTAAACACATTGCCCTTTTATAATCAAGTGGAGAGCATGTTTACTATGACTCAACCAGTTTCTCAATTAAAGTTTTTTTTTCAAACTCTCTATTGTTGATCAGCTATGAGTTTGAGGGTTATGCTAAATTTCATATGATGTGCGCCCTTGAATTACCTTATTCTGACACTTTGCACCCCCCCCCCCTAATTACATATTTTGGCACTTTGCACCGCAAGACTGAAATTTTAGACATATTTAGGTCTGGGCACCGCTCAAAATGTTCATTTTGGCACTTTGCAAATAGCCAAAATATGATAGTTCGGGGTGCAAAGTGTCAAAATGAGCATTTTGAGTGGTGTCTGGACCTAAATACTCCTGAAATTTCAGTCTTGAGTGCCAAAAATCTATAATTCAGGGGTGCAAAGTGCCAATTTTAAAAATTCGGGATGCAAAGTGCTAAAATTTGGTAATTCGGGAGGTGCAAAGTGCCAAAAAGCCCTGAGTTTGAGGGTTATGCTAAATTTCATGTAGTGTGCATCTTAACTAAAAAATAAGAAATCTTGTCTATTCAAATACTTGAAACAAGCTGAATACAGCTACAGATCAATTGAGATTAACCACTCACCGATTCCACGGCTTGCACCAGTAATCCAAACGACCTAATCAAGAAGGAACAGTTTAGAGGAGAAATCAAACTGGGAAAGCGAATATGAAGCAACAAACAAGCAACCAATCATCACCTTGCCTTCAACCCGCTGGCGCTTAGCTCGGCCTTTGGATAGTAACGTAAAGTCCCCTGGATGTGAAGCATCGTCAAGCAGCAATGTAAGAAAATGTTGCATTCATTTTAATGCATAAGAAAAGGATTTAGGGTTTCGAAGTAATCACCATCTGCCGTCGCAAACTTCGCTAGAACAGCTCCGATCGCGAAGAGGGAGAGGGCGCCGACGGCCAACAACGCGAGCATTATCGATCAACAGGCACGTGATGGTGAGAAATTGGACACCATGGACGAGCGAGTTTGAAGAAAAAAATCTATTTAGAGTAAAATATTAAAAAATGTAAAATATCCTTCCGTTGAATTTCAATTAAAGGAGCCAGATTACGTGAAATTCACCCTAAAGTTTCTGCACGAATTCCAGGAACAAACTCCACGGGATCCGGATCTCAATCGGAATCCCTGGAGTTCGTAGGGGAACTCCAGGGTCAATTTCGCACATTCTCGCTCGTCCGATTGAAATCCAACGGACAAGTATTTTACATTTTTTAATATTTTAACTTTTTTTTTTGTCTTTTAGTGTGCGAGAAGTTCAGCCGTTGGATTGATGGAGTGGGGGGTTTTTGCACTGTTGGATTGAACTCCACCATGGAGTTCCCGCACGAACTCCAGAGGATTCGGATACATCCGGATACATCCGGATTCCTCTAAAATAGGATTTGGATCCCCTGGAGTTCTTACGGACAACTCCTGGGTGGAGTTCGATCTATCTCGCGCGTTGGATTGAAATCCAACGGGCGAGATTTCACGTTTTTTTAAATTATTTTTATTACTTTTTACTGTTCATTTTTTGTCATTTAGTGCTTGGATTCATGTCATCATAGGATTTGCGAGATGAATCGTTCTCGCGCGTTGGATCGAACTTCATCCTGAAGTTCTCTGTACGAACTCCAGACGATTTAGAGTATATTTGTTCTATTATCCCGAAATGTCCTAATTAAACAGTTATGAAAAGGTTGAGCAAACTAGAATTAGAAGGGCAAAAGGGTCATTTGAATTGCACACATTTGTTCTGTTAGCCCGCAATGTCCTAATTAACTAGTTACTGAAAAGTTTGAGCGAATTAAAATTAGAAGGACAAAAGGTTAATTTTGAGATGCACATATTTGTTTTACTAGCCCGCAATGATCTAATTATATAGTTATTCAAAATGTTGTGCGGACTAGAGTTAGAAAGGCAAAAGTGTCATTTTGAGTTGCACATATTTGTTCTAGGGTGTTGTTACTGGCAAACTCAATTTGGTTTCTAGCAAACCATTATTATTAGCAAATCCTTATTTTTCAAAATGGTTATTTGAAAACCATTTTGTTACTAGCAAACCAATAAAAAAAATTCGTGTCTCTTTGAACTGCATTTTATACGTACATTTTCATGAGAAATGTTCAACATAAAAGTTGTAGATCTCGACGAAATCTACAACTTTCATTTGAACATTTTTTGATTTGAAAAAATTTAGACCCCCGATTTGAGCCCTGAAAAAAGTCACGCCGAACATATGTACGGACACCCGGAATCGGCGTGACCTTTTTCGGAGGCCAAATCGGGGGTTTAAACGGCTTCAAAATAAAAAGTTTTTAACATAAAAGTTGTAGAACTCGATGAGATCTATAACTTTCATGTTGAACACTTTTGATTTGAAGCATTATAGACCTCCGATTTGGGCCCCGAAAAAAGTCACGCCGAAAATCTACACAGACGACTCGTTCCGTGCGTGTCTTCTTTCGGGCCCAAATTGGAAGTCTAAACGGATTCAAATCAAAAACTGGTCAACATGGAAGTTGTAGATCTCAACGAGATCTACAACCTTCATGTTGAACATTTTTTGATTTGAAGCAATTTAGACCCCCGATTGGACCGCTGAAAAAAATCACGCCGAACATGTGTACAGACACCCGGGATCGGTGTGACCTTTTTCGGAGGACAAATTGGGGGTCTAAATGGCTTCAACATAAAAAGTGTTCAACATGCAAGTTATAGATCTTGTAGAGATCTGAAACTTGCATGCTGAACACTTTTTGATTTGAAGCATTTTAGACCTCTGATTTTGGCCCCGAAAAAAGTCACGCCGAAAATCTGTACAGACGACTCGTTCCGTGAGTGTCTTTTTTCAGGCAAAAATTGAAAGCATAAACGGCTTCAAATCAAAAATGGTCAACATGAAAGTTGTAGATCTCGATGAGATCTACAACTTTCATGTCTATCACTTTTTCAAATAAGAAACATTTGAGACTCAAAATTCGAAAATACAAAATTGCAAAAAAACAATATTGGTTTGCTAGTAGTAATTTTTGAGAAGAGAAAGAAATGTAAAAATTGGCTGAATATGTTTTTTTTTCTGGTTTGCTAGAAACGAAAATGAGTTTGCTAATAACAGCACCCTTGTTCTATTAGCCGACAATGTCCTAATTAAATAGTTACTGAAAAGGTTGGTAGGATTAGAATTAGAAGGGCAAAAGGGTAATTTGAGATGCACATATTTGTTTTACTAGCCCGCAATGACCTGTTTATATAGTTATTCAAAAGGTTGGGCGGACTAGAATTAGAAAGGCAAATGTGTCATTTTGAGTTGCACATATTTGTTCTATTAGCCTGCAATGTCCTAATTAAATAGTTACTGAAAAGGTTGGTAGAATTAGAATTAGAAGGGCAAAAGGATAATTTTGAGATGCACATATTTGCTTTACTAGCCCGCAATGACCTAATTAAATAGTTATTCAAAAGGTTGAGTGAACTAGAATTATAAGGGCAAAAGTGTCATTTGAGTTGCACATATTAGTTCTATTAGCCCGCAATATCCTAATTACATAGTTATATATAAATATTGATGTAACTCGGGTTGCACCCGTGTCTCATTTTATCTAATGCACTTTTGTTTAGTATTTTGTAGCGTATGTACTAGCTGTTGAAGCCAAAAATGACCTCAAAGGGAGTTCAAAACAGGGGTGCAGCCAACACCTACTTCTCTCAAGCCTCAACCCTCGACTAGATTCAAAGGTCCCTGGACTGACCCAAAGCCTCAGCAGGGAGGTCCCACCTCACACCCGGAAGATCTCTGAGAGCTTCCCCTCCAAAGCCAAAAGCTGGGCTAGGAGATCCTCAGAAAGCACTGGAAGTTGGAAGATTATGAAAGCTTGCCTTATAAGGAGCTCTTATGGGTCTATTTATAGCATTTGCTGACCTGAAATTACTGAAATACCCTTAGTTGATCTGCCAATAGCCAAATCTCGTTGTTTATCCTGAGGGTAATTAGGTCATTTTGCCTAGGGCACTGGGCCCCACCCGGCGAGAACTCTGAGCCGAGAGCCTTCTGTAAAGAGTATGGCGCAAGCGGTCTCGCCTGCTTACAGGCGAGAGCTCCTTCGAGACAGGAGCCTGGCGCAAGCGCGAACGTTCCCGCCCCACTTATGGGCGAGAACTTCCTTAGGGAGGGAACTCCTCTGGCTAGCCCTTTGACCGATGGTGCTCTCCCGTCCCGACTCAGCGATGCATTCCAAGCACTGGGCCCCACTGTGGCTATATATATGTGCTGATAGACGGCCATAAATTTGCCCTCGAATCGTCGTTCTTCGCCTGAGTTATCGCCTCCTCTCGCGATGCATTCCAAGCGCGCCGACAAACCGCTTCCGCAGGATCTTCAAGACCGCATCGATGCGGCACAGGCGCGAGCCAAGGCTAACAGTGTCTTGATTGCCCCTTGGCTGGCGAGAAATTCGTCGGCCGCTGAGCCTTCTCAGCCAAAGAAGAAAAAGAAGAAGGCAAAGGCGGTCCAGCGAGACCTGCCCCACGAGAACAGGAGCCCGCCTACCCGACCCCAAGCCGCACGGATGATCCCTCTCCGCAGAAGGTATGTCTGATTCGCTAATCATTGAAACCACTAGTTGCTTATGCGGGAGGATTGGTAGCTGACGCGATACTTCCCGCAGGAAACGATCCCTGACGACACCAGGCCCCCGCGGGAGCCCTTGGACCCATCATCCTGTCCTCCTGAGGACCAACCGCGGGTCTCGGAGGTCACTCCCCCGCCTGACTCCTCGAGAACTGCGGGTATCTTTTCCACTCTCGCTCTTAACTCAAGTCTCAGGACGCTGAATTGTCTTCCTGCAGCACCAGCTTCCGCCCAGCCGTGTCTCGCTACCGGGAGAATGAAGTAAGGGTCGCTAATCGGCCTGCCCCCGCGGTTGATTCCTCCCTACCGGCGGGAGGAATGACTGTCGAATCTTCCGCAGCTCCACAGGATGCCAGCCATCCCGCGGGAGAGGAGACCTCCTGTAACAACCTCATCCATTCATATAATATATTCTAGAAGGTCCGGTCGGGGCCCCACAGGATATACCACAAAACAGATGATGAAGCTACGGAGTGATACCAAAGTAGCGTAGTGCACCTATCACAAAGCATTCTAGCGGAAGCCTATACTACCACTTGAAATCCTCTCTTGAATGTCCAACATATAAAACAGCATTGGCCTTATGGCCTTACAAGGCTTTCAAACAGTGGCTCCAACATTGGCGCGCAGGCCGGCCACATTAAAAGAAAACATAACAAGCATTTTCAAATAGCCTTCGAGGGCTAGCAGTAGCAGCAGCAGCAACAGTAAGGACCTCAACCTTTATGCATCCCGCTTGGCTCTCCAGCACATGTACAGGGACAATCCACCCAACTGTGGCAAACAGAAGCAACGGTCAGCGTTTAGCTGACCCAATTATAATGACTCTATCCCTTTTCTCGGGGCAACGGTAATCTTCCCTGCAGGCATGTGATATCACAAGCATGACAATATATTCATCTAATATGCTTTCACGCACACAAGCCATCACAACCGTTCGCCACCCGGCCCAACGGTCCGTGCACTCAGGGCACATTCTTGGTGTTTTGGCAAAGCACTTGCCCACCACCGTCTCAGGGTCACAACCCAACGGTAATTCTCTTGAGCATTTACTCCATGGCGTGCAGCCGGAGTTCTAGTCTTACTACACCGGGATGGCCCGTAGCCCCCCATTGTGTCATGGCGCGCAGACCTAAGACTCTTGCTATGCGCTCCAACAGACCGCACCTTTTGGTCTCACGTCGGACGGACATAGCGCGGGTCGGATCCTCCACCCCCGTTGCTTAAATCGCCTCGCCTTCACCGAGTACGGCGTACTCGCGGCTTAATCAAAGGCGCGGGTCGGTCTCACCAATCCTGTTCTTGGCATTCAGCTTGGGTATTTCTCTTACACCCATTCATTTCACAATCTCAGCGGTTCTTTCTTGGGCACCTCAGTACTTCCTGTTACTCATTCACAGGTACGACACCGCAATATCACAAATGTCAGGGGTCTTTCCTGGATACACCAGTACTTCCTGTTACTCTCTTCACAGGTGGACACCCTACGACATCAAGCATCACAAAAGGCCTTTCCTGGTCATACCAGTACTTCTTGTTACTCATTCACAGGTACGACCCAAATATCACAAACATACACGGATATTTTCCTGCACTACCACTCCAGTACTTCCTGCTACTACCGTTCACAGGCACAACCCGTTGACTCCTTAAACTACACGTTTATCACGGAGTCTTCTCTGATTCGTATGCAACATTATCAATCCAGACCAACCTGTCCAGATGGGCTTCACACAGCATGTCTATTCCGTACTCCATTTCCGGATCTATATGCCAACAAAGGGGATGTCATGCATCCACCCAAAGACTCCCAAAAGCAACCACCTCTTGGTGGGGGAATCACAAACATATGCCAAAAGGAAGACTTCACATGGCTAGTAAGAAAAGTCGTTACCCTTGAAGCCCTCTTCGGTGTCATGAACTCTAAGCTGGCTTGAACGACTCACAAGAGCTTTTCCTCCGCAACGCCGGCTTCGGATCTCTCGTCGGTAAACCGCAGCACCACCGGTGACCAGCCCCTTGCCTCCTCCTCCTTCTTCCTTTCCCTTTCTCTCACTAGAAATGAAGAAAGAGAAGACCAAATGAGAAATGAGATTTCACTTCTCATTCACGGCCTTAAGGAAACAGGGAGACAGTTCATCCATTGGATCCCAGCTGAAAGAACGGACGGCCACGATTTTGCCAGAAAAGCTAAATTTTGCCTGACACGACCTGGGACACGCCCGTGTCCATGGCCGTGTGCCTCAAGCGGTGCTCAACCGACTTATCCAAACCAGTGACACGCCCATGGGACACGCCCGTGTCATGGGCCGTGTCACCCAACACGTCTTAAGACACGCCCGTGTCTGTGGCCGTGTTCGTCAGGCTGAAAAAAAAAATCCCAAAATCACCCGAGACTCACACGGCCTATGACACGCCCGTGTCCCAGGCCGTGCGCCCATACACGGCACGCGACACTCCCTAGCTCAAAATTCGTCGGGCTGAGTTCGTCGAACCAAAGGGACACGCCCTGTGACATGCCCGTGTCACAGGCCGTGTTCACTTGTCGACATCTCGACACTCGACACTCGACGATCGTCGAGCAACTTTCGTGGAGCGCACTGACACGCCCGTGACACGCCCGTGTCACAGGCCGTGTCCAGAGTCGACCAAATTTTCTCGACCATTCGTCGACTGTTCCTCTCGACACTCGACGCACGCAGGACACGCCCTGGGACACGCCCGTGTCCCAGGCCGTGTCACTCGAAAATTGCCTAATTTGGGCTGTTACAACCCTCCCCTCCTACCAAGAATTTCTTCCTCGAAATTAAGACACATGAAGGCAACCAGCAACCAAAAAGTTATAACATTAAAATGTTTATGTTACAACACAATTCTCTCCACAAATTACAGAAACAGCTCGGGAAACTCTAATCGCATGGTTTGCTCTCGCTCTCATGTAAGTTCCTCACGACCGCAGTTGTCCCACCAGACTTTCACCATGCCGATCGTCTTGTTCCGCAACTGTTTCTCGGCTCGATCTTCGATCTGAATGGGTCTAACTCTCGTTGTTAGCCCATACTCCACCGGCACACGATCATCCACGATCACTTGAGCTGGATCTTTAATGGCCTTCCGAAGCATCGAGATGTGAAATACATCATGTAACCCACCCAAATCTGCCGACAAAGCTAGCCGATAGGCCGCTTCTCCGACCCGCTCAACCACTTCAAAGGGACCCAAATATCTTGGACTCAACTTTTTCAAGCGTCAAATCCGGGAAACACCTTTGAATGGCTTGGTCTTCAAGTAGACCCAATCGCCAACCGCAAATTCCACGTTTCGGTGCTTGGCGTTGTAGTACTTAGCTTATCGATCTTGAACAATCAGTAGCCTCTCTCGAACAGTCTGTATGGTTGAGTTTGCTTCATCAACTTCATTTGGTTTATACACTCGAGTTTCGCCCGCTTCTACCCAAGCCAAGGGAGTACGACACTTCCTTCCATATAGCGCTCCATATGGTGTCATCCTAATGCTCGCCTGGTAGCTGTTATTATACGCAAACTCCACCATATAGAGATGATCTTCCCATCTCTTTCCGAAGTCGAGGGCGCACATTCGGAGCATGTCCTCCATCGTTCTGTTGGTACGTTCCGTTTGACCATCCGTCTGGGGTTGAAAGGCCGTACTGAAAGTCAATTTCGTGTCCAACAGTCGGTGAACTAGCCTCCAATCATTTGACGTGAATCGCCCATCTCGATCACTTACGATGCTCCGAGGAACACTGTGAAGCCGTACAATCTGGTCAACATATAACTTTGCCAAACTTTCAACAGAATCATCTCGCCTGTTCGGGAGAAAATGTGCCACTTTCATTAGCCGGTCAACAATCACCCAAAAGGAATCATTTCCTCGCTGCGATCTCGGCAATCCGTGCACAAAATCCATGGAAATGTCATCAAATTTCCACTCTGGGATCGGCAGCGACTTCAAATAACCGCCCGGCTTTTGGCATTCCGTCTTCACCATCGCACATGTTTGGTATTTGGCCACATAGAGGGCAACATCTCTCTTAAGCCCTGGCCACCAGAATAGTTTTTTCATATCGTTGAACATCTTTGTGCTCCCGGGGTGAATGGAATAATTTGTATAATGTGCTTCATATAGTAATTCTTCCCTCAATTCCCTACATTCGGGACGCACAAACGGCCCTCTTTTCGCAAAAGACCGTCCTTCCAGGAGAATTTGCCTTCTGGCCCTTCGTGAACATAGCGTAAGAGATCTTCATCCAACTCCGTAGCCCGTCGAACTCGGTCCGCAAGGTCACATTGCACCTCCGTCCAGTTCAAACATGCATTGACAGTGGCATTTTTGTCAACACAATATATCTCTAACGCTTCCAGCTCCTGGATCAACCGTTCATCATGTCTTTGTAACCAATTCGCTCTAGCCGAAACCCTCCGGCTCAAGGCATCCACGACAACATTCCCCTTTCCGGGCGTATAGTGAATCTCAAAAGTGTAGTCCCCAAGGAACTCCAACCACCTTCGTTGTCGCATATTCAAGTCTTTCTGCTCCAATAAGTACTTTAGGCTCTTGTGATCTGTATAGATCTCCACCTTCACTCCATAAAGGTAGTGTCGCCACAACTTTAGTGCAAAAATCACTGCCGCTAACTCCAAGTCATGGACGGGATAATTTCGCTTGTGCACCTTCAGCTGGCGTGAGCCATAAGCAATTACTTTTCCATTCTGCAGAAGAACGCAGCCTAAGCGGCTCTCTGAGGCATCACTATAAATCACAAATCCATCGGTCCCACTGGGCGAAGACAACACCGGCGTCGTGGTTAACCAAACCTTCAGCTCTTCAAAAGCTCGCGCGCACTCTGGCGTCCAAACGAACTTCTGATCTTTTTGTGTCAACGTGGTTAGCGACAAAGCAATCCGCGAGAAGTTTTCAACAAATCTTCGGTAGTAGCCCGCAAGTCCTAGGAAACTCCTGACCTCGGTCACAGAAGACAACATTGGCCACTCTTGTATGGCCCTTATCTTCGCTGGATCCACTGCAATGCCCACTCCACTCACCACATGGCCCAGAAAAGCCACCGACGATAGCCAAAACTCGCACTTCGAGAACTTGGCGTAGAGGTGATTTTGCCTCAATGTATTCAACACCAACCGCAAGTGAGTCTCATGCTCAACTTCTGACTTCGAGTACACTAGGATGTCATCAATGAACACTATCACAAACAGATCCAGGTACTCTCGGAATATGCGGTGCATCAAATCCATAAACACTGAGAGCGCATTGCACAGGCCAAATGGCATGACTGTGAACTCATAATGCCCGTAACGCATTCCAAAAGCAGTTTTGGGAATGTCACCTTCCCGAATTCTCAACTGGTAATAACCAGACTTCAGGTCCAACTTCGAATAGACGGTCGAGCCCACCAGCTGATCGAATAACTCATCAATCCGGGGTATCTGTTGAAACCGATTCCTCGATCTCCCGTGGAGTTCGCCCTTGGGGAAGGGGTGGTCTCGCACCTACTTCGATCCTGCAAGCAAAACAACAAAGAAGACAAGGTGATACAGACCCAAGGGATCGGCGGGGGAGGTCCCACCACAAACCCGGAAGATCTCAGAGCGCTTCCACTCCTTAGCCAGAAGCCGAGCTAAGGTACCCTCAGAAAGCACTCGAAGATTGGAGCAGGAGAGCACGGGATAACCTGCCTTCTGGGGTACCCCTTGGGTCCTATTTATAGTTTTTGGAATCTGAACTGCCAATAACCAGAAGAACTGACCTGAGAATACCAAAAAGCCCTTGGTTGGGTCTGCCAACAACCAAACTCCGCTGTTTTGAAGGGCTATGGGCAGACCAGCGGGGGCAAAACAGTAAAAAGTACCTCATACGTCCAGGCGGGCTGGGGAGCTTTGACCACCTCGGCATGTTCTGCTCGCCTGCCGCTGCCGAGCTCCACTGCGAGGGCGCGAGTTGTGGCTCGCTTGGCGAATGCCGAGCTCGGGGTCGTCGATCGTCGATCTCTGGTCGATGGATGTCGAGCTCGAGCTCGCCCCCTTTACTGCCGAGCTCGCCTATTGTCCACAACCCGATCTGCCTAGACCCTGGTGACCTTGCTCGCCAGACACGGGGTTGTACACAATCCCCGCTCTTTTTGAGCTTGTCAAAGCTCGGAAAGAAACATCCAACCCCAAGTGTGCGGTGAGCGCTGGTTGGCGAGTTGGAGGGAATCTTCTGGTGGGGGCCACCTGCGGCTATATATATGTGCACCTGCCCACCTTCCTGACTCTTGTCATTCCCTTTGCTACCCTGCCAAGATGGCTCTTCCTAAGGAGATCCAAGAGCGCATAGATCGAGCCCGCCAGGCCTCCGCAGCTCGCGTTGCCGCTCTGACGGCGGTCCCCGCGAAAGCTCCCCAAATCGACTCTGCCGAGACCAGTTCCAAGAGGTCAAAGCCATTCCCTGATGCGGCTGAGCCCATTTTCAACGACCTGAGGGTCACCCTGGCTCGCGAGACCTGCTCTTCCACCCGAACTATTTTTGAGAAGGATAGAGAGGTTGTCGTAGTTGGCAACGACCTGGACGGTCAACCAGATGGCGAGGGCGTCGCGCCGCGAGAGCCCACACCGCGAGGCGAGACCACGCTCGCCAACTCGCGATTCTTGGCACCGGACAACCATCCCCGGGACCCGCCTCTTCTCTTTGGGATCCTGCCTGTGAGCTCGCAGAGGCCGAATTCGCTAGTGGGCTCCCCCCTCCTCGCCAAACCGACATGGCCGCGGGGGTGGTCTGGGGACCATTCCCACCCCGGGATTCGAGCTCATCTCGTCGGGGGCTCGCGGCCCAGGTCGCGGGAAGGATCTGAGGTTCATCCCTCCTTACACCTCCCTTGAGCTGTCGAGCTCGTCTGGTCAGTCCTGCTTGGCTCCTTGTTTCATGAGTTTTTTCTGCCTCTTTTTGCTAACACCTATCTTCACAGCTCTTCCCAGTCAATTGGCTGCCGAGGAATCCTCGAGGGCAGCCCACTATTCTCCCCTCCCCTCCCCGAGCTCATTGGACTCTAACCTGGGTCCTGAGGTTGATCAAGGCGAGTTGACGAGGAGGGAGGTCAAGCTCCTCAAAAAGCTGGTGTGCGGGCTGTGCGAGGTGCAGGGGGTCAAAGAGACGCTGCAGCGCGACTACGTGCGTCTGGCTGACGAGGTGCGTCGTGGCCAAGCTGGTGAGCTGATGTCCCCCTCCCGGCTCCTGAACAAGATAGATGACGGTCTCTCGGTTGCGCAGAGGAATTCCGGAAGGATCCGCGAGCTGCTCCGCGCGCGGCAGCCTGGGGGGCGAGGGTCGCGAGGCCGGGGTAGGTAAGTGAGCGGCTCCTCTGCCGAGCCGACCGACACTCGCATCCTGATGCCCTCCCTGCTTGCGCTCCCTGCTTTTTAAATCCTGAACTTTATTTCTGTAATAAATAACTCTTAGTATCAGATATTTATTTTTCTCGGTCAGCTTATTCAGATCACGGTAGTCAATACATAACCGCAACCCACCATCTTTCTTCTTCACAAAAAGCACAGGCGCTCTCCAAGGCGATATGCTTGGGCGTATATAACCCTGCTCCAACAATTCTTGTAATTGGACCTTCAACTCAGCCATCTCTTTTGGCGCGACGCGATATGGCGAGCGGGCCACAGGTTTCGCACCTGGCACCAACTCGATCATGAAGTCAATCTCCCACTGGGGTGGTAGCCCAGGGAGATCCGTGGGAAACACATCTGTAAATTCCGCCACAATCGGAACCTCGCACACACTGGCCTTAGGCTCAACAACCTGAATCAGTGCGAAATAACATTCCGCGCCCTTCCGAACAGCCTTGACTACCTGGAGTGCAGACATCAACGTCCCGCTCACTCCTCGCATACCCGCGAACTTTGTCTCTTGTTCGGTATTTTGGCCCAACGTGATCTCTTTGGACTGACAATCAATCAAGGCATGTTGCTCCGCAAGCCAATCCATCCCAAAAATCACGTCAAATTCTGATATCGGCAATACAGAAGCAGTCAAACTGAAGTCTCGACTTCCTATTTGCACCGCCACATCGCAAGCTTGATCCGCAAGCATCCAACAGCCATTCGGCAACACCACTCTGACGCTATCTGTCTTTGCACGACTAGGTATCCCAAGCCGCGCTATAAACTCACTAGACAGAAAAGAATGTGACGCACCCGTATCAAACAGTGCTCGCACCAGCGTGTCCCGAATCATCACAAAGCCTGAGACAATCATGTCACACACACAAACCACAAACATATATGCACTAAGACAAGCATACTAGCAATATACTATGCCAAACTAAACTCATACATGTGACGACGTCACTCTGCTTGATGGCCTCGTGTAGGCCAAGATTGTAGACCCGGGGCTGCGCCTGCGTGGCAGAGGAATCCACCACCGCCTTTCCTTTTTCCGTATACGACGCTCCCGCCTTCTTTTCACTCTTTGGAGACACCAGATAATCTCGAGCAATATGCCCCACCCGACCACAATTATAGCATATACAAGTATCTGGCTTGGAAGTAGCCCCTGACGTTGCTCCCATTGCAACTGATGACGGAGCTTATCCACTTGTCTTGGACTTTTTGCCCCATTTCTTCTTATAAAATGGTTTCCCGATCGGGGCACCTTCCACTCCGGTTGCGTCACAGCCAAAGCTCTCTTCCCCTACACCCTCTTCATATCCTTTTCCAGCGCGCTTGCAGTGTCAACCAACGCCTGGAAGCATTGGTTCACAGAACTAGAAACCAGGAACCTCAACTCGTCCCTCAGTCCTTCATAGAACCGATTGGTCTTCCTCTGCTCATCAGCAAAAATAGAACCTGCATACCGCCCTAAGCGAGTAAACTCATGCAGGTACGCGTCAACACTGCCCTCACCTTGGGTCAGCCTTTGGAATTCATTCTCCATGACAATCCGTTGCGCCGCAGGAAGGTGTTTTGCGAGGAAGAGTCAGGAGAATTCTTCCATCGATACCTGTGTTAAGGGACGACCCGCCAAGTGATGCAACTCCATCTCATCCCACCATAACCTAGCTTCTCCTTCAAGCAGGAAGGTAGCTAAGGTGACTTTCTGATGCTCCTCCATCCCAATCGCCATCATGACTCGCTTGACGCGCGATAACCAGTCCTCAGCCTGCGTAGGAGTTCCCGCTCCCAAAAACGTAGGCGGGTGGAAACTCATAAACCGCGTCAGCTGCTTCTTAGCCGCTCGAGGAGCCACATCCACTACAGGTTTAGGCCTTGCCGCCACCTGTTCCGGCTTCACAGCCGGTTGCTCCTGCCCAAGGGGCTGTCCTTGGATCATGGCAAACAAACCCTCAGCAACTAAACGCACATGTTCCGCAGACGGTGGAGGTGTAGGCACCGCGGCTGGTGCCGTACTTTCATCAGAATGCTGGAGTTCTGACTGCCCAGCTCCACTCCATATCACCTAAAGGTGGACAAGACACACACATTAGCGGCCTTACACAAGCAAACAACATAAAGTAGGAACACGCAAGATCCCCAAACACAATAATTTGCATTCCTATCATGGACATTCAGGAGTTCACTCGTAGAAATGTGGTTTGCACAAACATGTGCTCGCCACCCCATAAAAGAAGTCGATCACGACTTCGAGAGGGAAAGACCAAGATAGCTGATACCAAAAATGTAACAACCTCATCCGTTCAAATAATATATTCTAGAAGGTCCGGCCGGGGCCCCACAGGATATACCACAAAACAGATGATGAAACTACGGAGTGATACCAGAGTAGCGTAGCGCACCTATCACAAAGCATTCTAGCGGAAGCCTATACTACCACTTGAACTCCTCTCTTGAATGTCAAACATATAAAACAGCATTGGCCTTATGGCCTTACAAGGCTTTCAAACAGTGGCTCCAACATTGGCGCGCAGGCCGGCCACATTAAAAGAAAACATAACAAGCATTTTCAAATAGCCTTCGAGGGCTAGTAGCAGCAGCAGCAACAACAACAAGGACCTCAACCTTTATGCGTCCCGCTTGGCTCTCCAGCACTTGTACAAGGACAATCCACCCAACGATGGCAAACAGAAGCAACGGTCAGCGTTCAGATGACCCAATTATAACGACCCTACCCCTTTTCTCGGGGCAGCGGTAATCTTCCCTGCAGGCATATGATATCACAAGCATGACAATATATTCATCTAATGTGCTTTCACGCACACAAGCCATCACAACCGTTCGCCACCCGGCCCAACGGTTCGTGCACTCGGGACACATTCTTGGTGTTCTGGCAAAGCACTTGCCCACCACCGTCTCAGGGTCACAACCCAATGGTAATTCTCTTGAGCATTTACTCCATAACGTGCAGCCGGAGTTCTAGTCTTACTACACCGGGATGGCCCGTAGCCCCCCATTGTGTCATGGCGCGCAGGCCTAAGACTCTTGCTATGCGCTCCAACAGACCGCACCTTTTTGTCTCACGTCGGACGGACATAGCGCGGGTCGAATCCTCCACCCTCGTTGCTCAAATCGTCTTGCCTTCACCGAGTACGGCGTACTCGCGGCTTAATCAAAGGCGCAGGTCGGTCTCACCAATCCTGTTCTTGGCATTCAGCCTGGGTATTTCTCTTTCACCCATTCATTTCACAATCTCAGCGGTTCTTTCCTGGGCACCCCAGTACTTCCTGTTACTCATTCACAGGTACGACACCGCAATATCACAAATGTCAGGGGTCTTTCCTGGATACACCGGTACTTCATGTTACTTTCTTCACAGGTGGACACCCTACGACATCAAGCATCACAAAGGGCCTTTCCTGGTCATACCAGCACTTCCTGTTACTCATTCACAGGAACGACCCAAATATCACAAACATACACAGATATTTTCCTGGACTACCACTCCAGTACTTCCTGCTACTACCGTTCACAGGCACAACCCGTTGACTCCTTAAACTACACGTTTATCACGAAGTCTTCTCCGATTCGTATGCAACATCACCAATCCAAACCAACCTGTCCAGATGGGCTTCACACAGCATGCCTATTCCGTACTCCATTTCCGGATCTATATGCCAACAAAGGGGATGTCATGCATCCACCCAAAGACTCCCAAAAGCAACCACCTCTTGGTGGGGGAATCACAAACATATGTCAAAAGGAAGCCTTCACATGGTTAGGAAGAAAAGTCGTTACCCTTGAAGCCCTCTTCGGTGCCATGAAATCTAAGCTGGCTTGAACGACTCACAAGAGCTTTTCCTCCGCAACGCCGGCTTCGGATCTCTCGTCGGTAAACCGCAGCACCACCGGTGACCAGCCCCTTGCCTCCTCCTCCTTCTTCCTCCCCCTTTCTCTCACTAGAAATAAAGAAAGAGAAGACCAAATGAGAAATGAGATTTCTCTTCTCATTCACGATCTTAAGGAAACAGGGAGACAGTTCAGCCATTGGATCCCAGCTGAAAGAACGGACGGCCACGATTTTTCCAGAAAAGCTAAATTTTGCCTAACACGATCTGGGACACGCCCGTGTCCATGGCCGTGTGCCTCAAGCGGTGCTCAACCGACTTATCCAAACCAGTGACACGCCCATGGGACACGCCCGTGTCATGAGCCGTGTCACCCAACACGCCTTAAGACACGCCCGTGTCTGTGGCCGTGTTCGTCGGGCTGAAAAAAAATCCCAAAATCACCCGAGACTTACACGGCCTGTGACACGCCCGTGTCCCAGGCCGTGCGCCCATACACGGCACGCGACACGCCCTAGCTCAAAATTCGTCGGGCTGAGTTCGTCGAACTAAAGGGACACGCCCTGTGACACGCCCGTGTCACAGGCCGTGTTCACTTGTCGACATCTCGACACTCGACACTCGACGATCGTCGAGCAACTTTCGTCGAGCGCACTAACACGCCCTATGACACGCCCGTGTCACATGCCGTGTCCAGAGTCGACCAAATTTTCTCGACCATTCGTCGACTGTTCCTCTCGACACTCGACGTACGCAGGACACGCCCGTGTCCCAGACCGTGTCACCCGAAAATGTAACAACCTAATCCGTTCATATGATACCAAAAATATAACAACCTCATCTGTTCATATGATACCTCCCCCCCCCCCCCCCCGCTTCCGGCCAAGCCGGGATCACCACTCGCAAAATATTCCCCCCGGGAAAAGGGAAGTCGATCCACCTACTCTTTGGAACTGGGGGGGGGGGGGGCTGGGCCTTCTCGCCTGCCATCGGCTGGTGGTTCTCGCCATACTGCAGGTATGCGGTATGTTTATCACGATTATTTCTTAGCTCTCGCCCTGACTGTGGAATTCTTTTCAGGGGATCCAGGTTCGCGGTCGGGAGCTGACGCGGAGGATGAAGAAGATGAATACAGAGAGGGGGAGGACAGCGAGAGCTCCCCCTTCCCTTCATCTAACGAGATGGAGAAAATCTTGACCAGTGCCGGGAGCGCTAAAAGGCGTGAGAAGAAGGTTGTCGTTGTCCTGTAAAAGCTTATCCGGCGGGAGCGGGCCCATGACTCCGCGACGAGAGAGTTCCGCCAATCGGTGGAGAAGAGGTTGGAGGCTCTGGAGCGGGACTATTTAATCGGCGAGACGGATCAGTCAGGTGGGCCTACCACAGGGTCCTCTCCCGAAAGGTGCATCGCGCGGATCCGAGACCTGTCTCGCCGGATCAACCTAGGATGCACCGTCTTGTCGTCCTATTTCAACCCGCAGGCGCCACCGAGGACTAGGCAGCGGGAGCGAGGACGATGGCGGTGGGAACCCTACTGATTCGCGAGATCTCGCCCTTCCTTGCCCCGGTATTCCCCTTCCCCAATGTACACATATTTACTTTCATCAGTCTGTAACTAATAACCTTGCTATTATTACTATTACCTTTTATTCAGCTCTCGCTCGGCGAGAGTAACTCCTGACTTTATCATTTTTGTTATTTTTTATTCAGCTCTCGCTCGGCGAGAGTAACCCTGTTTCCGCTTATTTTACTTGTCGCGTGTCATCTCATAATGCTTGCGCTAATCATATCTGTCAGTCGGTCACTGTCAATCTTGGGTGGGAAACCGAGGCGCCGCCGACTTAGGGCGTGACGGCTGTACCCCCGCCACCTTTTTAGGAAACAGTCATGATGATCACGGTTTTCTATAAATAGAGAAGTCCACCTACCATATTTATTTCTCTGATCTGAATCCTGTCTTTTCTCTTGTCGCTCTCGCGGTTTGCCGAAAGCTCCCGCTTGCTTCCGCTTCCTCCTCCCGTTCTCGCTGTTCTCGCTCATGCCTCTCTTCTGCAGACCTCGCCTTCAACCTCTCAAACACGATGCCGGGCGGAAGCGAGGGACGTTCGAATTGCGCGGAAGCCTTCCAGAAGCATATGTTCCCCTCCTACAGCCTGACCATGGAGGAGTTCCAACTGACCCAGACTCGCTACGTTCCCGCCGGCTTCACCGCGCGAAACCCCGACAACCATGATAAAGTAAACAGTGCGGTAGAGGGGGAGCTCGCCATCCCCCTTGAGCACTTTGAGGTGGGCTTCCGCCTCCCCCTCTGGCCCGAGATGCGCCAGGCCCTCTGGTACTATGGAGTGGTTCCCGCGCAGTTGAATCTAAACTCGGTCACGATCCTGGTGGCCTTCATCTGTTATATGCGATCCGAGAGGATCGAGTTCGGCCTCCCTATCTTCCGGAAGCTGTTCACCTTCCGCGCCAAGGGAGGGGTGGTCTTCTTTTCAGGGCAGCTGCTCAAGACCACCGGTCTCGCCAACAAGCACCACCACTGGGGCGAGAAGTTCGTCTTCGTTTCCGGCGACTTCGGGAACGTCCCTCTCGCGCCCATTCAATATGAGGATGACGCTTACAAACCGCCTTCATTGGGCTCGCGCGAGAGCGCCCTCCTTAAGTTCTTCGGGACCAAGGATTTCGACGTCCAATTCCTCCGGCGGGGCGTCGATTCACTCCTCCACGTGCCTCCGGGCGAAGGTACGGTCTCGCTTTTGTCTTGTTATTCCCCTTCTTTTTAAGGTTAGAACTGAGTGCTGTCGCTTCCGCAGGAGAGCGCGAGATCCCCCTGCACCAACCTTTCGATGAGGCTCATGCTGCCGAGAGCCGATCTGTGAGATACCCGCTGGCTCTCGCAAAGGCCGCGGCGCAAGCTTGCCGGGATGAGCTGCCCCTGCTCCCGTCGACCGGCGCCGGGAAGAGAAAGCTCGGCGTCCCTCTGCCCCCACCGCTCAAAAGGCCCAAGATAATGGCTGCCGAGAAGGGTAAAGCCGTTGCGGTGCCGCCCTCTCAACCTCTCGCTGCAGGCCGCTCCTTTGAGGAGATCTTGCAGTCCACCAGCGAGATCGCGGTTACCAGGGGTGGCGCCGAGACACCTGCCGAGAACCCCCCGGCCCCCGGTGGAGTAGATGGCGAGGGAGCCGCCGCCGATACCTCCGCTCAGTCCCCGCCTGGAGAGGTGCCGCGGGGTCACCGCAATTTTGGACTCGGCACGAAGTGCTTGGATGTGGAGAACAAGTCGCTGCTTCATTGGGACCCTGACACCAACAAGGTCTCAATCTCATCTCTTCTGACCAGCTGGGCGGAGCGAGATGAGGTAACCAGCGAGGCCTTCTCCCTGGGCTACGACCTTTACAGCCGGGAGAACGCCAATGTCTATGACAAAATGACCACCAGGCTCCTGGCCTATGACTCCACCCGGGCTCTAATGCGCGGGATGGAGCTTGCGCATATGTGTGCTCGCCGGAGCATCACCATCGACCGCAACTTCCAGGATATGTTCAAGGTTAGGGAGGAAGTGGTGGCTCAGGCGGCAGCCTTGAATAAAGAGCTGGCAGATGCCACGCAACTGCTGTCCTCGCGCCGGGCGGAAGAGGTAAGCGAGACCTTTCGCGAAACTCGCTCTCGCCGCTGTAGATTTCAACTTCATTCTTTTCCTTTCATGCTAATCTCTCGCTATACAGGATTCCGCTTAGGCCGTGGCGCTTCACGCGGAGCTGGCCCAGGCGCGATACGAGAACGTCCTGCTGAGGGACCAGCTACTGCGCCTGGAGGCGAATGCGCCCCTCCTCCAGTGGACGAAAGGTTGAATAGCCAATACTATTCCGTCTACGACATCGACAAGCTCCTCCAGGCCAACGCGCAAGCTACAATCAAGCTGACCCTGGAGACGCTGCGGGATGTCGGTTGCTTGGACGGGAGGGGCAAGACCATTACCGCTCATCAGCTCGTCCCATGGCTCTTTGAGCCTGTCCCGAAGCCCCCAGACACGCCTGATTCCCCGCCCTCGGATGTCCCGAAATACCCTGTCGCGGGTGGCGAGACATCCGGGGAGAGCTCAGGCGAGAGCTCCAGCGAGAGCTCTGAGGGGTACAACGTGTCTCCCTGAGGGACCCCCCTTTTCCATTTCGTTGTAAAGAGCGAGACGCTCTGAACTTGTAATCACATTGAATAAATACATTGTAAATGTTTTGTATGTATTGTCATTTTCTTTTTATTGCAAATGCGCTTGATACAATTGTTGTGGTCGAGTGCTTCTTAAGCACGCTTCCGCTGAGGACCTTAGCCTCCCTAGGGTAGTATCCCATAGTGACGGATATGGGGGAACCTGTCGAAAGAGCTCGGGGCTTAGACATTTCGTTTTCGCATTCTGCTGAAAACCGTCTGCCGGGAACATGGCTTGTAGGCCTAAGACGAGGTCGTCCCCCTTTAGCTTGCGCGAACTATTCGAAGCTTTCGCCGTGCACTTCCCGCTGTCTGACCGATAATAGTTTCAGGATCCTTCCCGCCGAGCACTTCCTTCGGCGAGATCTCCTTGGAGGAGACCTCCCCGCCTGGATCTATTCTGGCCGAGACCTCTCCTGCCTTCTTTACCTCTTTTCATTCTGTGTTTCGGGTGCGTTTCTCGCCTTGCTCAGAGCATCCGAGTCGGAGCGTCTCCTAGGATCAAAGACTACCCTTCCCCAGGTGAGCCTTCGGGCCTGCCAGCTAGATGAGAATCTGCGCAGCGGGTCTATCTGGGGACGAGCCGAGCTCGGGGTGCCGATAAAGTTCTCAAACCAAACCTATCCCCCACAGGCGAGCCTTCGGGCCTGCCAGCTAGATGAGAGCCTGCGCAGCGGGTCTACCTGGGAGCCGAGCCGAGCTCGGGGTGCCGATGAAGTTCTCAAACCAAACCTATCCCCCACAGGCGAGCCTTCGGACCTGCCAGCTAGATGAGAGCCTGTGCAGCGGGTCTACCTGGGGCCGAGCCGAGCTCGGGGTGCCGATGAAGTTCTCAAACCAAACCTATCCCCCACAGGCGAGCCTTCGGACCTGCCAGCTAGATGAGAGCCTGCGCAATGGGTCTACCTGGGGCCGAGCCGATCTCGGGGTGCCGATGAAGTTCTCAAACCAAACCTATCCCCCACAGGCGAGCCTTCGGACCTGCCAGCTAGATGAAAGCCTGCGCAGCGGGTCTACCTGGGGCCGAGCCGAGCTCGGGGTGCCGATGAAGTTCTCAAACCAAATCTATCCCCCACAGGCGAGCCTTCAGACCTGCCAGCTAGATGAGAGCCTGCGAAGCGGGTCTACCTGGGGCCGAGCCGAGCTCGGGGTGCCGATGAAGTTCTCAAACCAAACCTTTCCCCCACAGCCGAGCCTTCGGACCTGCCAGCTAAATGAGAGCCTGCGCAGCGGGTCTACCTGGGGCCGAGCCGAGCTCGGGGTGCCGATGAAGTTCTCAAACCAAACCTATCCCCCACAGGCGAGCCTTCGGACCTGCCAGCTAGATGAGAGCCTGCGCAGCGGGTCTACCTGTGGCCGAGCCGAGCTCGGGATGCCGATGAAGTTCTCAAACCAAACCTATCCCCCACAGGCGAGCCTTCGGACCTGCCATCTAGATGAGAGCTTATGCAGCGGGTATACCTGGGGCCGAGCCGAGCTCGGGGTGCCGATGAAGTTCTCAAACCAAACCTATCCCCCACAGGCGAGCCTTCGGACCTGCCAGCTAGATGAGAGCCTGCGCATCGGGTCTACCTGGGGCCGAGCCGAGCTCGGGTTGCCGATGAAGTTCTCAAACCAAACCTATCCCCCATAGGCGAGCCTTCGGACCTGCCAGCTAGATGAGAGCCTGCACAGTGGGTCTACCTGGGGCCGAGCCGAGCTCGGGGTGCCGATGAAGTTCTCAAACCAAACCTATCCCCCACAAGCGAGCCTTCGGACCTGCCAGCTAGATGAGAGCCTGCGCAGCGGGTCTACCTGGGGCCGAGCCGAGCTTGGGGTATTGCAAAGCACATAATTACGTCCTATTATAAAAATTTCACAATAGGCAAGGGAAAATCAAGACAACTGATGCAGTATAATAAGTTTAATTTTGGATACACAATTACATCACTCTCATTTCATGGGTAGAAGCATTTCAGGTCATCGCTGCTCCAGGTGTGGCTTAAGGCTCTTCCCTCCACGTCTTAGAGGTAGTAACCTCCTGTTCCGAGTACTTCCTTCACTATATACGGTCCTTCCCAGTTTGGGTTGAGCTTGCCCACGGGAGCCGACCTTCCTGCCGCGTCAACCTTTCTCAGCACCAGATCTCCTTCAGTAAACTGCTTGACCCTGACATGCTTATCAAAATACTTGGCCATCCGCCGCTTGATCTCTTCTTGCCTGATAGCTGCCACGTCCCGCAGTTCTTCCGTCATATCTAGCGAGAGGCGTAGCCCCTCTTAATTTTCCAACCTCCAAGTCTCATCTCCTTCACCCGCGGCTGTGACCCGCGGGGACCGAACCTCGAACTCCATTGGTAGGACCGCCTCACACCCGTGAGAAAGCTTGAAGGGGGTCTCACCGGTGGCCGTGTTTGGGGTCGTTCTCAAGGCCCATAGGACCGAGGGGAGCTGCTCCACCCAATTTCCCTTTAAGTTCTCCACCTTCTTTTTGAGCAGGTTTACAATGATCTTGTTTGCCGCTTCCACCTGGCCGTTGCTCCGGGAGTGGTGGACAGAGGCAAATCTGAGGTCTATCGCCAAATGGGCGCAGAAGATGATGAACTCTTCACTGGCAAACTGAGGGCCGTTATCTGTCACTATCGCTTGAGGCAACCCGTGTCTGCATATGATCTCCCCCCAGATAAAGTTCCTTATGACTTGCGAGGTGACCTTGGCCAAGGCCTTAACCTCCAACCACTTTGAGAAGTAATCGACCATGACCAAGAGGAACCTCTTCTGTCCACTAGCCGGAGGAAAAGGCCAAACTAAATCCATCCCCCAGATGACGAACGACCACAGTGCTGTGATGCTTCAGAGTCTTTAAGATGCCAAGAGCTGGAGGGGGCGCAGAGCTGATACTTTTGACACCTCCTTGCAAACTCCGCGGTATCCTTCCTTAGGGTGAGCCAGAAGTATCCCTGCCTGACCACCCTTGCCTCCAACATCCAACCTCCAGAATGACTGTCGCACTCATCCGAGTGCACCTCTCCCAAGATCCTTGGGATCTCTTCTTCGGTCACATATCTAGCTAGGAGCCCTGACAACATCTTACGGTGCAACCCTCCTTCTATCATCAGGTAGTGAGCTGCCTTGTGTCTTAAGCTTTTTGAATCCTTAACCTCCTCTGTCAGCTTGCCTGTGGTCAGGAAGGTTACCAACGGGTCTACCCACGAGGATCACCGACCTACCTCCATCAACTCCCCTTCCTCAATGGCTGGCCGAAAAAGTTCAGTCAGGGTCCCTCCTCCCTGAGGTCCAAACTTTGCCAATCGATCGGCGGCCGTGCTCTCCTCCCTGGGGACATGCTGGATTGAGAATGACCGGAACCCACCGATGATAGCCCTTACCTTGGATATGTACCTTATGAGGGTAGGTTCCCGAGTCTCAAACTCTCCTTGGATCTGCGACGCTACCACCATTGAGTCGGTGAAGGACTCCACATCCTGGATCTCAAGCTCCTTTGCCAAGCGAAGGCCGGAGATCACGGCCTCATACTCTGCTTGGTTGTTGGTCACGGAGAAGTGGTAAGCCACCGCCTGCTCTATCGCGACTCCCTGGGGGCTGATCAGCACTACTCCTCCCCCGAGGGAATGTCTTCCCGAGGCCCCATCGACCATCATCTTCCACGCTTCCTGTGGCTGCTGCTCTCCCTCCTCGACTTCAACAACATAATCCGCCAGAAAGTCCGCCACTGCTTGCGCCTTAATGGAGAGTCTCAGAACAAAAGAGATGTCGAACTCACTTAGCTCAATAGACCACTTGACAAGTCTTCCCGAGTACTCTACTCCTTCAAAATCTTGCGAAGAGGATGGTCGGTGACCACCCTAATCGAGTGTGCTTGGAAGTATGGTTGGAGTTTCCTTGCAGAGATGACTAAAGCGTAAGCCAACTTTTCCAAGATGGGATAGTGGAGCTCTGCCTTCTTCAAGATCCGGCTGACGTAGTAGATTGGCAGCTGCTTCTTCCCTTCCTCCCTTACTGGGACGGAGCTCACCGCCTCCGCTCCTACTCCAAGGTATAAGGTCAGGTCCTCCCCTTCTTTTGGGCTCTGAAGCAAAGGAGCCTGAGAGAGTTGTCTCTTCAGCCCTTGGAAGGCTTCTTCGCACTCCGCGGTCCACTCAAACATTTGATTCCCTCGTAGCACCTTAAAGAATGAAGAACACTTGTATCCTGACCTGGAGAGGAACCTGCTCAGCCCCGCCAGTTTGCCTGTCAAGTGCTGGACCTCCTTGACATCGCGAGGAGATTCCAAATCCAGGATGACCTTCACCTTGTCCGGGTTAGGTTCCACCCCTGCCGAAGTCAAGAGGTGCCCAAGGAACTTCCCGTGGCTGGCCACAAAGACACACTTCAAGGGGTTCAGCCTCATCTTGAACCTCCTCAGGGTGGCGAACGTCTCTTCTAGATACTTCAGGTGTGAATCCACGCACTTGCTCTTGATCATTAGGTCGTCGACATAGACCTCCAAGTTTCTCCCCCTTTGATCTCGGAAGACCCGATCCATCATGCGTTGGTATGTAGCCCTTGCGTTCTTCAACCCAAAGGGCATCATTTTATAACTGAAGCATCCCTCTCTCGTGATGAAGGAAACATCCTTGACATCGGGAGGGTGCATCCGGATCTGGTGATAACCTGAAAAAGCATCCAAAAAGCTCATAATAGAAAAACCGACGGCTGAATCAACCAGTGCGTCGATCCGAGGCAGGGGGTAGCAATCCTTAGGGCATGATTTATTTAATAAAGAGAAATCGATACACATTCTCCATTTACCACCCCCCCCTTTTTAACCATTATCACATTGGAGATCCAGCATGGATACTGGATCTCTGAGATGAAGCCGGCCTCCAGGAGCTTCCTGACCTCTTCGCGGATGGGCTCCTCTAGCTTGGTGGCGATGGCTCTCATCTTTTGGCGTATGGGGCGAGTGCGGGGGTCCAGGTTCAGGCGGTGACAGGCCACGTCCGCGTCGATGCCCGGCATGTCTGCTGCGCTCCAAGCGAAGATGTCTATGTTGCTTTGTATGCAGGCCCGCACCCGCTCCCGGGCCTCGGGACTTAAGCCCCCGCTGACCCACACCCTCTGCACCTGTCCTGTGGTGGTGAAGACCTCCATCTCCACTACTTCTTCGGCCGGTTCTAGCCGCGACTGCTCCCAGCCGACCCTTGCTTCTTCCTCCAGCTCCAGCTCCTCCCTTCCTACCTCCTCCTCAATCTCCATTGCCTCCTCCGGCCCCTCCTGCTACTGCCCGACTTCCATGCCCCTTTGGGCCTCTCCCTCAGCTCCTCATGTTTCCTGCTCTTCCACCTCCATCGCCCCCTCCGGGCTCTCCTGCTCTTCGTCCCTATGGACCTTCTACACATCTCCTCCATGCTGCTCCTCCCCCTTGACTTCCTCTTCAGCTACCTCTCTCGCCTCCTCTAGGCTCACCTCCTCTCCTCTAACAACCTCTTCATGCGCCGCCATCTCCTTCTCCAACTCCTCCGCCTCCGACATCCAAGATATGGTGTTGACTGTCGTAACGTAGCACTGTCTTGCCACCTTCGGGTCCCCTCTGACCCTGACCTGCACCCCTCCATTGTTGAACTTGAGGCACTGATGAAACGAGGAGGGGATGCAGCGAAAGGCACTGATGAGGGGGCGCCCGAAGATGGCGTTATAGCTTCTTGGGGCGTCCACGATCACAAACATGCAGTTTCGTGACACGCCCCCCAACTTCACGTGCAGCCCTACTCCCCTTTCCACTTCCTTACTCTCTCTAGAGAACCCGAACAACGGTCCATCCGAAGCCAAGATCCTTTTTCCCTCAACTCTCATCTCATCGAAGGCCTTCTTGAAGATAACATTTACTGAGCTCCTGTTGTCTACTAGTATCCTTGAGACTGTGAAATTCTCCACCGCCGTCTGGATCACCAGGGTGTCGCAGAACGGATCTTCGTAGTCCGACATGTCTGCTGACGAGAAGGTGATCTTTTCTTCTGGCGGTGGAGCCTGGGAGGTAGAGGCGACCCCCCTTCGGTACATGGTTTGGAGGCTCCCCTTGCGGGTTGCCTCGATCCCCACTCCTCCGTGAATCACCCTGATTCCTCCCTGGGTTCCCACGTCTACCCGATCTTCACACCTATCCTCCATCTCCCCCTGCTGTACTTCCACGATCCTAACCGGCAGATCCTGCTTCCCTGCTCCTTTTGCTTCCCTCATATCCAAGAACTCAGGGCAGGTGGCCGTTGCGTGACCCTCCTCCTGGTGGAAGTCACAAAAGAGCAACGCCACCCTACCCCTTCTTCCTTCTCCTCCTCCGCTTCTCCCTGCTCCTCGAACTCCTCTCCTCGATCCTCTTCCTCTGCCCACCTCCATGGCCTCTTGCGGCGGTGGGACACGAACTCTTGGCTCTTGCGTCCACACCGGTTGGTCGAACCTCCTGGGTTCCCTCAGATTATCTCTTCCCTGATAGCCTCCTCCTTGGCCCTGGGGGCGACCCTCCTGGGGCCTCCAACCCAAACGGTTGTTCGGCTCCCGGGCCCCCCATCCCTGTTGCTGCCCCTGCCTTCGGGGCTCTTCCCTCCTCCTTTTTTCTCTCTGCTCCCTCTGCTCCCTCGGCTCCTTCTTCCTTCCTGCAGCAGTTTCCTTCACATCATCCTTCGCCAGCCTGGCCAACTTCCTGGCGAACACTGGGTTTGCTCTCTCGAAGTCTATCTCTTTTGCCGCCCTCTCCATGGGCTCCTCAAAGGAGAGGGGGGGGGGGCACTCTCTTCAACTCCATACTGAAAAATCCTGGCCTCAGCCTCAGGGTAAAGGCGAGCATCAATGCGTACCCTGGGACCTCCTGGACCAGGAGGATCTCTTCCTGAAATCGGTCGACATAGTGACCCAGTGTCTCATCCGGCTTCTGCCTCAGCGCAAACAGGCACTCCGCCTCCTTCTTCCGCTTCTTCGATGTTGAGAACCTCAACAGGAAACTTCTTCGTAGATCTTCAAAACAGTAGATCGACCTTGCTGGCAACTGGTGGAACCAGTCCCGAGCCTTCTCCTTCAACGTGATGGCAAATAACCGGCACTTGAAGACATCCGTCATCTGCCGTATCGAAACAACATCTTCAAACCACTGCACGTGATGTACAGGGTCATCCTTTCCTGAGTAGTAGGACATGTCAGGCTCCCGGAACCCCTCTGGTACCGGAGCTGAGATGATGAGCTCGCTGAATGGGCTTGTTGGGTACATTGGTTAAATGTACCTGATTTGAAGAAGCCTCACCCAACTCAATGATATACATCATAATGTATTTGATGTATGTTGAGTTTACTTATGCAGGTTAAGTAATCACTGGACTGAAGCAAAAAGTTTCTAAGTCCATGTGTCGACACCCAGAGGGAAAGTGTCGACACTCAAGAAAGCTTGTGTCGACACCCAGACAAGCAGTGTCGACACTTGGAGTCATTGTGTCGACACCTGGGATGCAGAGTCGACACCAGACAGAAAATGTCGACACAAGGAGCTGTGTCGACACTCAGTGAAGTAAAGTGCAGACAGAAAGTGTCGACACAAGGAGCTGTGTCGACACCCAGTGAAGCTGTGTCTACACCAGAAAGTGTCGACACTTGGAGCTGTGTCGACACTCAGCAAAAGACAGCAGAGACTAAGTTAAAGTGTCGACACCCAGAACAATGTGTCGACACAACAAGAAGAGTCAACACTTGAAGAAAGTGTCGACACCAAAAACAAAGTGTCGACACTCACCAGAAGAGTCAACACATGAAGTAAGTGTCGACACCCAGCACAATGTGTCGACACTCAGCTGAAGACTCTACACTTGAAGAAAGTGTCGACACAAGGAGCTGTGTCGACACTTAGCAAAGAACAGAATTATCTCCAAAATATTCTAAGTACAAGTGTCGACACTAAGGAATGTGTCGACACTCAGCTGAAGTCTCGACAGAAGAATCAAGTGTCGACACAAGGAGCTGTGTCGACACTCAGCAAGTATCAACATAGAAGACTATGTGTCGACACCAAGAAGCTGTGTCGACACTTAACAGATTCAACACAAGAAGTTGTGTCGACACAAAGGTGATGTGTCGACACTTAGAAGAATTCAGTTAAAGATAAAAGATCAAGTACTTGTGTCGACACTCAATTTCAGTGTCGACACCTGAAGAAGAATCTGTGTCGAGACATACAAGGAGTTGTGTCGACACCTTGTAGACTTGTGTCGACACTTACACAGCATGTGTCGACACTTGGACTATAAGTGTCGACACTTAAAGACAGAAAGTCTCGACACTTTCAGACAGTTAGAGATTTTCAAGAAATGACTGGATGACTTGACAGATGCCGTTCCAGCCGGTCTACAACACCTGTCAGAGATGTCAGAAGACAGTTATGAACCGGAACAGCCGGTTACCATGAAGAAGGCCTATAAATAGGCCTATGCTGTTTACAGAAACGGTGATTAACAAGTGGTTCAGATTATTGTTGAACAAGTTATTGAAGTGGTACACAAAGTATCAAATCAAGAAGATCTTGCAGTCCAATTGCAGATCTAAGAAGTTGGAGAGAGAGGGCTCCATCCAAGAAATCAGCCGTTGGAACTAGGCTGAGAAGAAGGGTTCAGATCTATTCTGAATTCTAAGTGGCAGAGGTCAAGGAACAACTGCAGAAGGAGACAATCTTATTCAGTTCTACTCAAGAAGCTTTGAAGAAAGCTAACTCAGATTGAATCCAGCTGAGTTCTTCCAAGAACTCATCAAGAAACTCTCAACTCCCCTCTCTTGTTTCAGAGTTGTTGAGTTATTATTTCTATAATCATTTTTATCTTGTAGGATTCATTGGATCTGAGTGAATTGTAAGCCTATAATTATAAAGGCTGAGGGTAGGGCTTGAGGGCCTGAGTGTAGGAGATTGTTATCTCTGAGTGTAGGCCTTGATTGGCTGAGTGTAGGCCTGGGTGGCTGAGTGTAGGCCTTTGTGGCTGAGTGTAGGCCTTTGTGGCTGAGTGTAGGCTTTGAGATAAAGCTGAGTTGTAAGGCCTTGGGCCTGAGGTGTAGGAACCAATTTGGGTTCTGAGACAGTGGAGAAGTTTGGCCGAATCTAGTACACTATTAGATAGGCGAAGGGGGAAAGTGGATGTACCCATATCTTGGGGAACTACTATAAATCACTGTGTATGCTGTGCTGTGATTGTTATTTGCTGTGTATGCTTTGTTATTGCTGTGCAAAAGTAGTTAGAAATCTGTGATATAACTGATTGCTGCCATTAAAATTCAAAAAGGATTAGGTCACCTATTCACCCCCCCCTCTAGGTGTTTAGGTACCATATCTTTCAGGGCTCTCGCCTCCTGCCTGGCGAGAGGGCACGTCCCGCGGCCTCGGCTGACTAGCCCGATCCGCGAGACCGTGTCCAGGGAAGAGCTCTCGCACTGCCGCCTCCCTCTCGCCCAAATCTGTCAAAACCTCCTTGCCCGGGCGCTGGCCTGGGAAGAGCTCCCGCGCCACCATGTCTCTCTCGCCAGCCTCCGCCAGGACCTCCTTCCCCGGGCGCTGTCCAGGGGCGTTCTCGCCCAGGAGCGAGACCTCCTCTATCGGAACCTGAGGTGTGGCCCACTCGCTTCGGGCCGAGAAGGCCAAGCTGATGGTCTGCAGGATTTCTCGCCTGAAGTCCTCCAACATTTTTCTCATCGCTTCCTCTCCCCGGGTGGGGGAGCCTCCAAAACCGGACAATTCACTTTCACCTCCAGCCATGAGACAAAACTCAAGGCTTTCTTGTATCAGCTGCTATCCACGCTCAACGCACCAGAACTGTTGAAGCCAAAAATGACCTCAACGGGAGTTCAAAACAGGGGTACAACCAACACCTACTTCTCTCAAGCCTCAACCCTCGACTAGATTCAAAGGTCCCTGGACTGACCCAAAGCCTCAGCAGGGAGGTGCCACCTCACACCCGGAAGATCTCTGAGAGCTTCCCCTCCAAAGCCAAAAGCTGGGCTAGGAGCTCCTCAGAAAGCACTGGAAGTTGGAAGATTATGAAAGATTGCCTTCTAAGGAACCCTTATGGGTCTATTTATAGCCTTTGCTGACCTGAGATTACTGAAATACCCTTAGTTGATCTGCCAATAGCCAATCCCGCTGTTTATCCAGAGGGTAATTAGGTCATTTTGCCTAGGGTACTGGGCCCCACCCGACGAGAACTCTGAGCCGAGAGCCTTCTGTAAAGAGTATGGCGCAAGCGGTCTCGCCTGCTTACAGGCGAGAGCTCCTTCGAGACAGGAGTCTGGCGCAAGCGCGAACGTTCCCGCCCCACTTATGGGCGAGAACTTCCTTAGGGCGGGAACTCCTCTGGCTAGCCCTTTGACCTAAGGTGCTCTCCCGGCCCGACTCTGCGAATATGGGGTTGTACAATAGCGCATATGCATGCATTTTGCTTCTCACTCATTGTATGGTTTGTCTTCCTTTAATATTATTAATTAATGCCGATTTGCATTAACGCTATTTTGTGCTTGACCAGCCTTCCTTTAAAATATTGGGCGTTTATATTGGCAGCCTGACTTTTCCTATTGTCAGCCCATTAAAACAAGGTGATTGTTAACCGCAACCCGTAATTGGGTAGTCGCACCCCAAAATCACCCAATTATTTACGCCTTTTCGAAATACGCTTTGTACATGCAATTTCAGGAAAAGTGTTCAACACGAAAGTTGTAGATATCGACGAGATCTACAACTTTCGTGTTGAACACTTTTCCTGAAATTGCATGTACAAGCCGTATTTCGAAAAGGCGCAAAACCTGAACATATTTCTAAAGTACAACTTGTACATACATTTTTAGGAAAAGTGATCAACACGAAAGTTGTAGATCTCGTCGATATCTACAACTTTCGTGTTGAACATTTTTCCTGATATTACATGTACAAGGCGTATTTCGAAAAGATGCGAAAACTTGAGAAATTTTGGAGTGCGACAAACAAAATAACGGGTTTCGCTCCTGATTTCAGCGCCCATCTCCCGTAACCCTCGCCGTTTTCACCCCTGCTCCCTCGATTTCTCGTCGCCGGCCTCCGGAGTTCGCCGGAGAAGGAGCTATAGAGGCCGGCGAGCTCCTTTGGGGGTCTCCCGAGACCTTAGTTGGGATGAGTTTGAGAGCTTCGAAGCTGTTGGCTTGCTACTGGTGCAAGCAGAAGAAGAAGCAAGCGACTCTTCGTGGTGATGCAGCCGAGGAGGAGAGGTCGAATTGTTGTTAAGAGGTTTAACAGATCGGTTTGGCCTGATCCTCGACAGTTCTTGGTATGGATTTCCTGCCATTTCTAGATGTTTGATGTCAAGAAACTGATACAACCCTGTTCTTATCACAACAACAGAGATCACCAAGAACAAAACAGAACCACTTATATTAAATGGAACAGGAGTACAATCAGAAAATAGAGAGATACAAAATAAGATCCGCCTAAGTAAGACGTGTTGAATTTTCCGGATCTTGGAATGAGCAGGAGTTATCTCAAATAAAGTAAGTCACAACCAGAAACACATGCAACAATCAAGAGTCTTTATTGATAACAACAATCTCCTTTACAAGTCGAGACATACATGACGAGACATGATTCGCCAAAACCATCACAGGGAAAACAGAGACAATACAAAAAACAAGACAAAACAAGCCGCGCGAACTGCACAAGTAGCCGCCGGATTTACTGCTGCAATAAGGAGTCTGCACCGTCCGACAGGTCGCCAGACCGCAAATCAAGCTGCGCGGACTACCCCTTATTCCAATGCTGAGCTCTAGCCGTCGATCTACAAACCACCTAACTGCGAGGTCGCCTATCTGCCAGACCGCACAAGATGCTGATGCCGAATTGAACAAGCCACCTGAAGTAAACGACTTATTGAACTCGAAAACAAGTTGCCAAAGAGAAAACTGTCTGGTCGTTGTCCGCAACCTGTTGTTTACTGCTTATTGCTTAACCGCAGAGTCTGCATTGTCCCTGACCGCAGTCAGAGCCAAGTCCTGGCTTTCCAGAGCTATCTGCACAACCTGCACAGCACAAATCGGTCAACTCCATCAACCCGCGCGGATACTTAAATCCAGTCCGCAGCAACTGTTGGCGGGCTCACTTACTATTCATTCGCACCTTCTTCCTGATGTGACAGGGGTCCTATTTATAGGCACGATGAGAAGTGTGGTCACCGCCCTAGTTGATAGGATCACCGACTTATCCCGCAGGAAGAACAAGTGTATTCGCAAATCGCGGATACACTCCTAGTCTGCCGCGACCTCTGCGAGATAGCCAAACCGCCTATGCTTCACCAAGGTCGGACAACAAGCCAGTCTACCTTGCTTCACCAAGGCCGGACAACAGGCCATTCCGCCTTGTCTCCAAAGGCCAAGCTAGGCCGCCGACAAAGCCAGACTCTACAACAACACCTTGTCCGCCTATCCGCGGACACAACTCCAGTCCGCACACACTGTAGACTCAGCTCTCGTCTGCATATCCTGAGTCCACAGCCACGCCACCAAGATAGCTGTCATACTCAGCGGACACGACTCCAGTCCGCACGCCTTGCGGACGCGACTCCAGTCCGCATTCCCCCAGCTCGCAACCAAGGCACTCCGCACTGCTGTCAAGCTCGGCAAACTGAGTAGCAGTCTGCACTTACCTGCGCGATCTCCCCGGACTGAGCCAAACCTGAACTTGGTCTATAACCAACCAAGTCCACACCATTGGCCACAAATGCCAGTCCGCCATTACTGGCGGACACTGGATCCAGTCCGCCTGCTCCAGCAAACTCCAACACCTGTCTGCACTAATTGGCGACCTTCGCGGCTTCCGCTTGCCGCTCCACCAGAGCTAGGCCAAGGCATCTGCCAAGCCGGTCTGCCGAGCTCCAGTCCAGTCCGCTCCTTATTGGACTCCGCGGATAGAGTCGCTATCCGCCCGGTTACCTGGGATCCAACTTCCTGCTGAGCATAGGCCGGCCTGGCAGGCCGCCGCTTCTGTTCGCTTAGTCCGCGCGAACAGACCGCCCAGGCGGCCAAAGAACAAGCTGTCTATAACAGCTCCGCTGACCTGGCTATCCGCCAATCCTGTCTGCGTGGTCCGCGCAGATAGGTCTCCCAAGTTGTCAAATCACCCACTTTCACTTCACCATTTTCAACACTCCCTCTTAAAGTGAGAAGTGGTGAACCACCCCAGCAGCTCCCATAACCTTGCACCTGGTCCCTCTGATAGCGCCTTCGAGGAGATGTCCAAGACATGGTCCCCGCCCTACATATCTTGGACCATGAGGGAGCCCTCCAGCATCTCCCAAAAAGAGTCATGCTTCCCTCTGCCTTCTTCTTCAGCTTAGACCTCCACTCGTGTGTCACAGGAATATAACCAACAACCTTGGGCCCAAGGGCCCAAGCCTCGTCACCTCTGAGAATAGTCACCTCCTCAGCCTTGGCGTCATCCACCTCCTTGACTCCAGTAGTGTCATTACAGTTAGAAGGTACTCACTCGACATGATGGCTTGAAAGGAAACATGAGACCAAGCTCACCGCGTTCCTTTCGCTATATCGAGCTGGTGGGTTGCTGATCCTCTTTGACCTCCGAAGAGTCTGATCACGGCTAGCCACCTCCACTGCTCCTCCTGAACCAGCTCCATTCCCGGGCAAAACCGGAACGATGCACCCCTTGCTTCCTGAACAAGAAGCCACCGTACTGGAACCAGAATCACCTGGAGCAACGCTCCCCCCACTACCTGAACCAGAAGCCTCCGCTCTTGAAAAAGAACTACCTGGAACATCGCTCCCCTGCTTCCCGAACTAGAAGCCTTCGTCTTTGAGCCAGAAGCACCTGAGCGTCGCTCCCCCTGCTTCCCGACCTAGATGTCTCTGCCTTGGAGCTAGAACAACCTGGAGCTCCTAGTGACACAGGCAGCTCCATCTGACCCTTAGTAGCAGCCACCTTCAGCCCATCATCTGACCTGCTCCCCTCTAGCTCCACACATGAGCTACCCCAATACGACGTCAGCTCATCGAAGACAACGTCTCTCGACACGATGCACGTCTTCATCGCAGGATCCATACACCTCTATCTTCTCTTCCGCTCATCATAGCCAACAAAGACTAGCTTTGTCTTGAGATCATCCGGAGCGTGTAAGTAGCAGGTAGATCCAAACACCCGAAGGTGCTGCACACTGGGCTTCACACCGAACATCAGCTCATATGGAGTCTTCACATTAATCAGACTAAGAGGCATCCGATTGATGACATGTGCCGTAGAGGCCATCCCTTCCGCCCAAAAGGCCTTAGAAATGCCTTTGCACTGAAGCCAACACTTGCAGGTCTCTGTCAACAAACAGATCATCTGATCTGAAACACCACCTTGCTGTGAAGTATGTCCACGAGAAAGCTCCCTTCGGATCCCATGCTTCCTACAAAAGTTCGAGAACTCGGTTGAGCCGAACTCATCACCGATGCTTGTCCTCAATTTCTTTATCTATAGGCAAAGCTGGCCCTCCACAAGCTTCTTGAACTCCACAAATAAGCGAGACATGTTGGACTTCTCCTTCATGAAGTATACCCAAGTATACCTCGTACAGTCATCAACCAATATCAGCATGTACCTGCTGCCTCCAAGACTGGCGGTGACAGTCAGTCACACCAGATCACAATGAACAACCTCCAAGGGAGCTTTGCATTTAGACCGCGTCTTATCAACCGTAAAGCGAAGAACTTCACCTTGTTGACATCCCGTGCATGCTTGATCGTCACCATAGGATGACCATCTAGGCAAGCCTCTTACGAGTCTTCTTACCGCCATTGCTTTCAGCTTATTCATCCCCATATGTCCCAGTCTTTCATGCCAGATAGCTGCACTATCACTGGCCTTCATCTGATCAGCACCAGAATTTGTTGATGACCCAACCAAGTTCTCCTCCTTACTATGAGTATGAGCTACGTTCATCGAGTGCAAGACAACCTTACACTCCTTCCTGAGATGACCATGTTGCTTGCATCTATAACAACTTTTTACTTCCTTCCTATTCCCATCACGCCTAGGAGATCCACTCCTCTCTTATTGATATGAAGTAGAAGGACCATCCTCCGCAGTAACCTTCACCTCCTTGTTGAACAACCCATCAAGGGAGGTCCAAACCTCTGTAGCTGACTGACATTCACTGATGTGGTCCAAGAGCTCCGATGAGATCACGTGCTTGAGAATAGACTCTGCTCTCGCATTTGTCTCCTTCCAAGCTCTCATCACTTCAGCATTGCCAACAATAACCTCTTGTATTTCTGCTCCGCACACAACCTCCCAAAGGTCCTCGCCAAGAAGAAAGCTCTCCATATAAGACTTCCACCTCTCAAAGTTAGTCTCTGTAAGGAGTTCAATCCCAAGAAAACTTGCATATCCCACTACCATGGTTCTACCACTGGTTCCCTCTTCACAAGAGCAACAACCACTTCAGTTGATCACTGCTTATCCACTCCAACCCCCCTCTGATAAGAGGTTAAATTTCCGGATCTTGGAATGAGCAGTGGTTATCTCAACTAAAGTAAGTCACAACTAGAAACACATGTAGCAATCAAGAGTCTTTATTGATAACAACAATCTCATTTACAAGGCGAGACATACATGGCGAGACATGATTCGCTAAAACCACCACGGGGAAAGCAAAGACAATACACAAAAACAAGACAAAACAAGCCGCGCGGACTGCACAAGTAGCCGCCGGATCTACTGCTGCACTAAGGAGTCCGCACTGTCCGCCAGGTCGCCAGACCACAAACCAAGCTGCGCGGACTGCCCCTTTGTTGGGTATTGTATCCACGATTACCTAGATTTGAGGAAGCCCCCTGTCAAGCTAAGATGAATTCACAATGTATTTGATGAAACATTTCCAGTTGTGCTTGTAGTTTCTCCACGCTAAGTGCACACCAATGTCAGGGTGCAGTAGGTCAATATACACGGGTCTGCACGACGTAATCCCTCGTTGAGCAGATCAGTGTGTTGGCCTACGTGTACTCTCTCTATTGGAGTGCACTTATTTTCAAGCACAGGGCCGCTCATATGCAAGAGAAGACAATGAGCATGGAGGATCAAGGAGCAGCTCCTGTGGTGGAAGACGAAAAATCTTCCAAGGCAAATTCGACGAGAATCACCAAGTGATTCTCGCCGATTCGGCGAGAATCACTAGTGATTCTCGCCGAATCGACGAGAATCATTAGTGATTCTCGCCGACTCCTTTTGGCCATCTCAAGACGGTGCCAAGTAAGATTCGGCGAGAATCACTTGTGATTCCCGCCGAACCAGTGGTCAAGCAGCCCATGTGTAAAGTAAAATTCGTTGAGAATCGACAAGTGATTCGACGAGAATCACAAACGATTCTCGACGAATCGTCGAGAATCACTTGGTGATTCTCGCCGATTCGTCGAGAATCGTCTGCGATTCTCGCCGATTTTGACTTGGCGTTTTCTCAGAATGCTGCTGAACCAGATTCTGCTTCTGGATTTGTTTGAACCGGATTTTGGGGATCTCAATTGTGGGTCCCACAAACGGTCATATTTGAGAATCCTACAGTATTTATACTCAGGTACTTTTGAACAGTAATGATACGGATAAGAGAAAAAGAAAAACAAGCGGCGACGTAACCCTAAATCCGCGAACTCGCTCCGCTCCGCCGCCGCCGCTCGCGTCAAGTGGTCGCCGCTGCTGATCACTCTTCTTCCCGATCTCCGGTGACAGAAGCTTAGCAAGGCTTGTGTCTCACGCGTCTATCCGGAGATCTCTTGTCTCTCGATTCGTTGACCGGGAAAAACTCCCCCGTCCGAATCGATCGAGACGACTGATCCTAGAGTGACCGTTGGTAGACCTAGCTTGCTTCGCTACGAAGTTTGGATCTCCAAGTTCAGCAGCTGCTCTTCATCGTAGCCGCCGATCCCGAAGCTAGCCGCTGCTCGTGTGCCGCCGCCGGTTCCGGGGAAATCCTCTCCAAGAGAGACCAAGGTCGTAGACTCTTCATCGACTTCAAGAACACGTCGTCGAACAAAGAGGAACACCGAAGTCTCCAAGAGAAGTTTGTATCACGTGTACATTCTACTTTTATTTCATTGTAAAGGAACTTTAGTTCCGTGTTGTAAGGGTTGGGTGCAACCCGATTTGTGGGAGTGTTGACTCTCACGTGTGGAAGGGCTCCTTCCGTTAGTGAAGGGATTGGATTTCAATCCCGTTGGTGAAGTGACCGAGTCGTCCCTTGTTGGGGAGATAGGTCGAAGGGGGAAAGTGGATGTACCCAAGTCGGGGAAACCACTATAAATTTGCTGTGTTTTCTGTGTGCTGTGTTTGTTGTTTTTATTGTGCAGGTACATCTGTAAATTCCGCAAAAGAACCACACGTCACCTATCCCCCCCCATAGGTGCACATAGCCGACACTAGGTGGACTTTCAAGTGGTATCAGAGGGAGGTTCCTCAACAAAAAGGCTAACACCTTGAGGTGAATCCTGCCACCAGTGTCAGAAGCATGGATCTGGATTATGACGTATTGCCACTCAAACTCTCTGCATGCACAAAGGATTATTATCCTATCTGGAGGATGAGAGTGTTAATTCACCTGGATGCCATCGATCCTCGAGCATCCCTCATCCTGGAAGAGGGTCCATTTATCCCCATGAAGACCACCGACTCGGGGACCCAAGTGCCCGTGTGCATCCCTGAGATGACAGAGATGGAACTCTCATTTTTCCAACTGGACCAGAGGATTCGACAAATTATTATGGATGTCTGGTCTGGAGCCTCTCGCTCCAGGTTGGAAAAATGTAAAACGGCTAAATCTCTATGGATGATGATCTCAGAGCTGATGGGGGGTCAGAGGAAGCTGAAATTTGCTGCCAATCTGAGGATGAAGCTTATGTGGGGGTTCTCACTTCTGAAGATGAATGCAAAGATCCTTCGGATTGCATCAGAGCTCCAGTATCCTTGTCAGAGACTGAAGAAGATAGTGAGGAAAGCAGCTCCGACGAGGACGAAAACATTGGTCACTGATTCTAATGACAATAACCCAGATGAGCAGGTATCATCTTCATCCTGTCCCACATCTTTTGACTTTTCTGAAGACAGAAACTGCTCTCCTCCAGAAGATACTGATTCCCTGAAGAGAGCCCTTCAGGAAAGCAATCTACTTGCTGAGGAGCAAGCTCGAGAGATTGCTCAACTGAAGATCTTGTTGGTTCTCCAATTGGCGTCCAACAAGGTCAAGGACTCTAAGATCTCAGCTCTAGAGAATAGTCTAGAAAATGAGAAACGTATAGTATCCAACTTCTCCAAAGTTGATGCTATAAAGAGAAAACAAGAAACCGGGTGGATCTCCCGGATTATCCAGGGATGGAGAAATGGGGAAACGGTGTTCCGACCTCCCACTCCAAGCGGGAAGGCAACTCATCATGCCTTCAGGTATGACCACAGGAATAATCGTGGTCACTGTAAGGGTGAGTTGTCCCCATGTGGAAATGTCCATAGTGCAAGAGGCATCATGACCACCCATGAAGAAATACCTAAGGCTCATTCTGAGCCCTTTGTATTCACGGCCACTGCCACAACAAAGTGTGAATCTGCAGGTCCTGGTTCACAGAAGAATTCTCTCCATTCAAGGACACGGGATAGGGAGAATAGAAGTCATGATGTCAGGCGTCATGGAGCCTCAGCAAGGAAGATGCCTGAAAGAATGGCACCACCTTCTCGGCCTCATAACGCTCACATCATGCATTCATTCCACCCTTCATCATGCCTCGATGGAAGAGGAATTTGTGCAACAAGAACATGCCCTATCCCTTTGAGACCTAGGACCGTGACTACATCAGTCACTAGATCAGGTCAAAAACGGCGATACAACATTCACTCTTGTTGGTGCTGCGGCAAAGTGGGACACTTTGCCATTGACTGTTGGCACAACCTCTCTGTGCCCACAGCAAGGGCTTCTCCACATTATAGGGACAGAGGCAGTCTTCCAGACAGGTTTTCTCACGGAAGGCAGTTGCGTGTTCATGCTAATAGAAACCTAGGACCCAATATGATTTGGGTTCCTAAGGTAAAGTAATTCTGTTTTGCAGGGTAGTCTAGATCCCCGTGAATACTTGGGAACTAGACAGTACGTGGCTCAAGGCTAACTTGGAACAAGCGCCTACAATAACAGACGTGCTACCTGTTGAGCATAATCACTTTAAGCTACTGATATGTTCTACCTGTGGGACTAAGACGATGACTCTCCTTATCCCAGGTAACTTTGATCAGTTCAAGGACTTGTGTCATGATGCATCCTCATTCAAATTAAATATATATATATATATATTTTTATCCTTGTGTATAAGTATACTTATGCTTATCATATATGTGTGCACCTTTAAGGAGAGATTACCTCGAGGCATGCAAACCATTACACATCGATACAAGGATAACAAAGATATGTCATTGCGAATTTTGACACATCACAGTTGACATCAAGAAGGGTCTGAAGAGGTCTCGTTCTAATCCTAATAAAGTGTCGTTATAACAAACATGTATGTATTAATCCTGTATTAACTTGACATTCGAGGACATGTCGTTGTAAATTTCGACAAACATACAATTGACATTTAGAAGACTTTGCAAAAACCTCAGTAAAATTCAAATAGATTGACTTTAGAATATACTTGCATTTATCATTCCTTTTAGTAACTTGACATTGGAAAATCTAAAATGGTGCAATGCTTCCCAAAGTAATCAAGAAAAACATCAATATTTACTCCGAATCCCGCCGACCCATTTTACATCTCGCCGAATTAGACAAATCCCGCCGAAGAAGCTCCCGACCGCTCGACTTCCTTACGAATCCCGACGACTGATATAAATCCCGCCGAAACCGAATCCCTCTCACAGCCGTCGCCCGTTCGCCTTCCTCTCGACTCGCGCAAGAACACACCCGACGACCCTCGCGCAAGAGAACTCACCAAGACTCGCGCACGGGCACTTCCGCGAACTCGCCGACTCGCGCACGGGCACTTCCGACGCTCTTGTCGACGCCGTCGAATCGCTGCTGTGTGTGACCATCCTCTCTCCGCAAGGTGCTAGCAAGGCCGCACACCTCGGGACACTCTTCTCTCCACCGCGGATTTTCCCGAAGCTCGTCAACTCTCCTGCGAGTAATCCTTTAGGTAACCTCCTCTTCAATGGCTCCAAGGCCGAACCCCAAGTGATGTTCTCCTTTTGAATGTTCACTAATGTTTAGAGTCGGGCTTCTTTCTAGATCCTCAATGGCCCCAAGGACGACCGCAGGTTTGATTTCTGGTTGCGAACTGGTTCGCACTGGTTTTTCTCATGCCTCGGACGAGTTCCGGAACATCGTTCTCATGCTGGAAGAAGCCGGGCTAACCTTCATATTGGAGCATCCTTGCAAAGTCTTAGATAAAGAAGTGCTGGAGTTCTTTTCTACATCAAGGCTTCGAAACCGAGACTCCATCATCAAGAGCAAGGTGGCGGGGACTAAAGTAAAGATGTCTGCCAGTAAGCTAACACGCTACCTGCAGCTCTCAAGTGCGGAGCAGGAAGACTATTTGGAGGACGAGGACAAAGCCAGAACCCTCCTGTTCTGCGGTCTACCCAGAGGCACACGATCAGTAAAACGAAAAGAGATGAATGAAGAAGGGAAGCTCCTATCCGACATCATAGGAAAAGTACTCATCTGTAAGCCAGGCTCCCATGATCATATCTCCGGAGATATGTTCAAAATTCTCATAGCCGTGGTCTGCAGAAAGAGGTTCAACTGGGGAGAGTTGATGTTTCAAAAGATCAAGGACACTCTGGGCACTCCGAGCTTCGGCCGCATCATCAGTCTATATCTCAACCAGCTCAACGGAGATAAATTCGACATGAGCAAAGGAGTTCCTCTACATTACTTGAAAAAGATGGATGCTACTGTATTTGATCGATGGGAGCGGCGCATCGGGCAGCCGGCTGTGGAAGAGCAAGAGGAAGTATCTCCAGCATCCTCCCCCCGTGAAATTCCTGATACTGTGACTGCAGGAATCGAGGGGGAGACTCTACCCACTCATCTGGATATAATATCTGAAATTGCCCAGGTGGCAAGGGATGCGGTGGCAGAAGTTCATGAAGAAAGTGAACCTGGGTTGGAGGATGAGGAGGTCCTGAACAGAAACACCCTCGGAACTGAAGCTGAAACACTGGACTCTGCTGATCAAGAAGTGGAAGAAGATGCTGATATGGATGAGTTTTTGGATGAGGACGGAGAGGACGAGGTCAGTGAGGGCCATGAAGTGGTTGAATCTCCAGATACTGATGAACCTCCTACTGATAAGTCTGCACCAGTGGAGGGGGAGGTAAATGAGGCCACCAACGTTCCTCCCATAGAGGCTGTGATTGTATCCAGCTCTACTGATGCTTCTGCTGCCGAGCCAGAGCAAGGCCAAGAGGTGCCTCCGGGTATTCCACTACGAGATAAGCTGGCCACTCACACCATCACTGTCATTCAAGGAATAGTGAACGAGCTTAAAGATTCTTTTGATACAGCTCATAAAACACTGCTGAAAAAGATCAAGACTTCGGAAGATCTCATGTTGAAAAATATGGTGGAAATCAACCATAAGCTGGATGTGATGGAAAAGAAATTCGAAGAAAAGTATACTGCGGCCGGCGAAGCTGTCACACTGTTAATGGCCGGCTTGAAAAAGACTACTGATACTCTAGCTGTTGTCAATCAGAACGCACACGTTGTGGCCAACAATATTCAGAAATTTGATGGCAACATGGTCACTTTAAATGCAAATCAGCAGGCCCTAGTCACTGAATTCAGCAAGACAACTAAGCACATTGATGACTCCTTGCACTCATATGCCAATTGCATAGCTGAAGAAGCCAAAAAGGGGAGAAGGAGTATATCGCTAAGATGGCCGAGCTCCAGAAAAGCATGGATGCAAACTTTGTGAAATCAAGCAACTACGTCTATGAGAGTTGCTGGTGGATGCTACAACAGGCACTGGGCACGTTAGGAGTCGTCCTACCTGACCAACCTGCCGGTGTTCAGGCTCCTGAGACTTCTACGGCTGCCGAGGAAGTACATATTGCTGAGAATGTAAGTACAAGTGCTGCTGATATTTTCACTGATGAAGCTGACGCTAGGGCCATCTCCAAATCTAAGCTGAGAAGCATGTTTGACCAGGAGGCCTTAGCTAAAGCAAGGGGAAAGAGGAAAATTCAGGAAGGGACATCAAAGGAGACACCAACTCAAAAGAGGATCAGACTAAGTGAGGAGGAGGTAAGAACGAAAGGTGGAGCCCAGTCTCAAGGAACATCATCCTAGACACCTTCCGGCTGCAAGAAAGAGGAGAGATAAATCAAAATGAAGCATATAGCCAGTATGAATGGGAGACACACAAAGCATTTGAAGCGAAACGCAACATTTTCTTCAGAAACAACAAGGATCCAGACAAAGTTGCTCCTCCTAGGTACTACCCAAAGCCCAAGGAATACATGGAAAGGCAGAGCAAAAAGTACTTGGCGCAAACTCTTAAGGGTGACGGAGCTAAGGACAAATAGTCATTATATTATAGCTGGTCACGGTGTATTAAGAACATTTAACAATTATTACTGTCGTGTGAACAATTCTGACTTTCATGTGAATATATTTCTCTTGGTATATATATATATACTTGAATGTGTGAATGACTCAAGTCCTGTTCTGATTGCATATATTCCCTTGTGTCGCATATTTAATCTTTAAATGCTATTATTATTATTTGATAGGTGTTATTCATCTTAGCTAGTAGGGTTTTGGCTTCGTCAAATAGGGGGAGATTGTTGGGTATTGTATCCACGATTACCTAGATTTGAGGAAGCCCCCTGTCAAGCTAAGATGAATTCACAATGTATTTGATGAAACATTTCCAGTTGTGCTTGTAGTTTCTCCACGCTAAGTGCACACCAATGTCAGGGTGCAGTAGGTCAATATACACGGGTCTGCACGACGTAATCCCTCGTTGAGCAGATCAGTGTGTTGGCCTACGTGTACTCTCTCTATTGGAGTGCACTTATTTTCAAGCACAGGGCCGCTCATATGCAAGAGAAGACAAGGAGCATGGAGGATCAAGGAGCAGCTCCTGGGGTGGAAGACGAAAAATCTTCCAAGGCAAATTCGACGAGAATCACCAAGTGATTCTCGCCGATTCGGCGAGAATCACTCGTGATTCTCGCCGAATCGACGAGAATCATTAGTGATTCTCGCCGACTCCTTTTGGCCATCTCAAGACGGTGCCAAGTAAGATTCGGCGAGAATCACTTGTGATTCCCGCCGAACCAGTGGTCAAGCAGCCCATGTGTAAAGTAAAATTCGTTGAGAATCGACAAGTGATTCGACGAGAATCACAAACGATTCTCGACGAATCGTCGAGAATCACTTGGTGATTCTCGCCGATTCGTCGAGAATCGTCTGCGATTCTCGCCGATTTTGACTTGGCGTTTTCTCAGAATACTGCTGAACCAGATTCTGCTTCTGGATTTGTTTGAACCGGATTTTGGGGATCTCAATTGTGGGTCCCACAAACGGTCATATTTGAGAATCCTACAGTATTTATACTCAGGTACTTTTGAACAGTAATGATACGAATAAGAGAAAAAGAAAAACAAGCGGCGACGTAACCCTAAATCCGCGAACTCGCTCCGCTCCGCCGCCGCCGCTCGCGTCAAGTGGTCGCCGCTGCTGATCACTCTTCTTCCCGATCTCCGGTGACAGAAGCTTAGCAAGGCTTGTGTCTCACGCGTCTATCCGGAGATCTCTTGTCTCTCGATTCGTTGACCGGGAAAAACTCCCCCGTCCGAATCGATCGAGACGACTGATCCTAGAGTGACCGTTGGTAGACCTAGCTTGCTTCGCTACGAAGTTTGGATCTCCAAGTTCAGCAGCTGCTCTTCATCGTAGCCGCCGATCCCGAAGCTAGCCGCCGCTCGTGTGCCGCCGCCGGCTCCGGGGAAATCCTCTCCAAGAGAGACCAAGGTCGTAGACTCTTCATCGACTTCAAGAACACGTCGTCGAACAAAGAGGAACACCGAAGTCTCCAAGAGAAGTTTGTATCACGTGTACATTCTACTTTTATTTCATTGTAAAGGAACTTTAGTTCCGTGTTGTAAGGGTTGGGTGCAACCCGATTTGTGGGAGTGTTGACTCTCACGTGTGGAAGGGCTCCTTCCGTTAGTGAAGGGATTGGATTTCAATCCCGTTGGTGAAGTGACCGAGTCGTCCCTTGTTGGGGAGATAGGTCGAAGGGGGAAAGTGGATGTACCCAAGTCGGGGAACCACTATAAATTTGCTGTGTTTTCTGTGTGCTGTGTTTGTTGTTTTTATTGTGCAGGTACATCTGTAAATTCCGCAAAAGAACCACACGTCACCTATCCCCCCCCATAGGTGCACATAGCCGACACTAGGTGGACTTTCACCCTTATTCCAATGCTGAGCTCTAGCCGCCGATCTGCAAACCGCTTAACCGCAAGGTCGCCTAGCTACCAGACCGCACAAGCTGCTGATGCCGAACTGAACAGGCCGCCTGAAGCAGACGACTTATTGAACCCGGAAACAAGTTACCAAAGAGAAAACCGCCTGGTCGCTATCCGCGACCTTCTGTTTACCGCCTATTGCTTAACCGCAGAGTCCGCACTGTCCCCGACCGCAGTCAGAGCAAAGTCCTGGCTTTCTAGATCTATCCGCATAACCTGCACAACACAAACCGGTCAACTCTATCAACCCGCGCGGATACTAAAATCCAGTCCGCAGCAACTGTTGGCGGGCTCACTTACTGTTCATTCACACCTGCTTCCTGATGTGACAGAGGTCCTATTTATAGGAACGATGAGGAGTGTGGTCACCGCCCTAGCCGATAAGATCACCGCCTCATCCCGCAGCAAGAACAAGTGTATCCGCAAATCGTGGATACACTCCTAGTCTGCCGCGACCTCTGCGAGATAGCCAGACCGCCTATGCTTCACCAAGGCTGGACAACAAGTCAGTCCACCTTTCTTCACCAAGGCCGGACAACAGGCCAGTCCGCCTTGTAGCCAAAGGCCAAACCAGTTCGCCGACATAGCCAGACTCTACAACAACACCTTGTCCGCCTATCCGCGGACACAGCTCTAGTCCACACACACTGCAGACTCAGCTCCAGTCCGCATATCCTGTGTCCACAGCCACGCCACCAAGATAGCTGCCAGACTCAGCGGACACAGCTCTAGTCCGCAAGCCTTGCGGACGCGACTCCAGTCTGCATTCCCCCAGCTCGCAACCAAGGCACATCGCACTGCTGCCAAGCTCGGCAAACTGAGTAGCAGTCCTCGCTTACCTGCGCGATCTCCCCAGACTGAGCCAAACCTGGACTTGGTTCAGAACCAACCACGTCCACACCACTGGCCACAAGGGCCAGTCCGCCATTACTGGCGGACACTGGATCCAGTCCGCCTGCTCTAGCGAACTCCAGCACCTGTCCGCACTGACTAGAGACCTCCGCGACTTCCGCTTGCCGCTCCACCAGAGCTAGATCAAGGCATCTGTCAAGCCGGTCTGCCGAGCTCCAGTCCAGTCTGCTCCTTACTGGACTCCGTGGATAGAGTCGCTATCCACCCGGTTACCTGAGATCCAACTGCCTGTTGAGCATGGGCCGGCCTGGCAAGCCGCGCTTCTGTTCGCTTAGTCCGCGCGAACAGACCGCCCAGGCTGCCAAAGAACAAGCTGTCTGTAATAGCTCTGCCGACCTGGCTATCCGCCAATCCTGTCCGCGTAGTCCGCGCGGATAGGTCTCCCAAGTTGTCCAATCACCCACTATCACTTCACCATTTTCAACAAGATGAACTTCCTGAACAATAGATTAACTGGGAAGAGGGAGACGTCGTTCTTCACACAACAAAGCAACCAGTTCAAGCATTAGACAAAAACTTCATAACCATAAACAACATAACTATTTATATCCCCACCAGAAATAATAAAAAAATACCCAAACTACCCTTCCAGCCAAATTTACTGAGCCCCCCAAGATTGGCTCGCATCAACGGCCTTCCCCATCCGAAGTTCCGTGTCCCCAAGGAACAAAAGCAGGAAACTTCTCCTGCAGCATCCACAAGTCTTCCCAGGTCGCGTTGGCCCTTGAGCAGCACATCCACTGTATGAGGAATTGAGAGACTGTGCGTCCACATCGGTTGATGATTCTTCGCCCCAAGATCCTCAATGGTTCAACCAACAAGTTCTGTTTCGATGTCACCGTCACTAGTAGTGTCCCGACTTGGCGAGGAGGTTCCCCCACATGTTCCTTCAGCTGGGATATGAAAGGTTGAGTGAATTTCACATTGGAAGGAAGTTCCAGGCGATAGGCCACCTTGCCCACCCGTTCCAATACCTTGAAAGGCCCAAAGAATTTGGGCAATAACTTTTGATAGTCGTGCTCCCGTAAACTCACTTGCTGATACGACTGAAGCTGGATATACACCCAATACCCAACTTCCAATTCTCTTTCACGACGCTCTTTATCCGCTAGCACCTTCATCCTGTTTTGTGCTTGTGCCAAGTTTTGTTCCAACAGGGACATCACCCTTTCTCGAGCCTCTAGTGTGCGGTCCACCTTCCCCATCGGGGACTCCCCCTCTGTATATGGTGCGGGTACCTGCTGCTCCTGCCCGTAGACGGCCTCGTACAGTGTCATTCGTATCGCATTGTGGAACGAGTTGTACCATCATTCGGCTAAGGGTAGCCACTCCGCCCAACTTCGTGGCCGCTCGTGGCACATACAACGTAAGTACGACTCTACGCATCGATTCACCACTTCTGATTGGCCGTCGCTTTAAGGGGGGTACACTATTGAATGATGGAGTTGCACCTGCAAGATGCAAAACAATTCAAGCCAAAAATCACTTATGAAGACCGCATCCTGGTCGCTCACAATGGTGGTTAGAGCTGTCACTTAAAACCGAAAATGGAACCGGAACCGAACCGGAAGCGCAAAGAACCGAACCGAACCGTTCGCGAATTATTTGGGTTCCGGTTTGAGTTTTGGAACCGTAAACATCATTGATCCGGGTGTGGTTCTTTCATTTTATTATCCGAACCGGAACCGGAACCGGAACCGGAACCGGAACCGGAACCGGAACCGGAACATACATGTCTCAAGCGGTTCCAAGTTTTTTAGACCCGATCCGAACCGGATCGAAGCAGAACCGAACTGCAACCCGTTTATTATTATAATTTATTAATAATTATAATTTTATTATATTATTATTTTTTATAATCTATCTATAATATCTATACTTACTAGTATGAGTGAATCTTGCACAGTTTGATCCAAGCCGCAATCGCACTAAAAGAGGTTGGTTTTTGACCGAACAAAATCGCATCACACCAAAACTGTGCAGTGTGGTTTGACATTGGTGCGGTTTGGAGTCGGTTTCTGCGGCACAGTTTCAATATTTACACTATTATATAATGTATTTTCAATTATACTCATACATTTTCCTGAAATAATTAAAGTAACTTGTACTTATTGGTGATGATTGAAATATCATGCCCTCTCGAAGAAAATGATGCGGCGCGGTTTTGTCGATTTTGCACCGTCAAAAACAGCACTGTAAAATATGTTGTTTTGCAACCAACGAAGCCACTATACAACCAAATCATTTAGTACGGTTTAAAATAGGTGTGGTTTAATATCAGTGCGGTATAGTGCAATTTCTTGGTTTTGTCATTTCAGTTTTTAACTTTAAGTGTTACTATATTACACAAAAAAATAATCTCACTTGAAATAATGCAAAACACCTACGCCAGGGCCCCAAATTTCGATGTCATTGCAAAAAAAAAAAACGAACGGATTGGGTCGCATCCGATAGGGCTTAGAGATGTTGGCAATCGTAGTGGCTCTAATACCTTGATACAACCCCGTTCTTCTCACAACAGCAGAGATCACCAAGAACAAAACAGAACCACTTATATTAACTGGAACAAGAGTACAATCAGAAAGTAGAGAGATACAAAATAAGATCCGCCTAAGGAAGAGGAACTTCCTGAACAGTAGATCAACTGAGAAGAGGGAGACACCATTCTTCACACAGCAAGGCAACCTGTTCAAGCATTAGACAAAAACTTCATAACCCTAAACAACATAACTATTTATATCCCCACAGGAAACAACAAAAATACCCAAACTACCCTTCCAGCCAAATTTGCTGAGCCCGCCAAGATTGGGTCGCATTCAGAAACTTACTTGAAATGTCAAGCTCCATGGTGAGGCAACTGCTGGGAGGAGGGATGGGGTTCGTTTCTCCTCCAGCCACCATGCTGAAACTTGCAAAATTACATCCTGCACTCATGGTGCTTGTGGAAATGCCTTATCAGATAAAAGTGTACTTAAATGAAGTCTATATTAGTTTAAAATACTATGGGTCCGTTTGTTTCCGCGTTACCACTCCATTGAGTTGGGATCGTATCTGAGTTTTTTTTTTTGTCAGTTTGTTTCGGCATTGCGGCGGGATCGGAGGAGCAAATTTCCGTTCTCAACGGAGCTTTGGGACAGCTCCTGAGAGCTCCTTTTCACCGGAGCTTTCCAACGTCACGCACAGCTGCAACGGTGATGGTTGCCGAAGCAGTGCTCCGGTGACGAGCGGCGGAGGTGCGCACGTTTCAGAGCAGACGTTTCATGGTTGCCGAAGCAGTGCTCCGGTGACGAGCGGCGATGGTTGCCGAAGCCGTCCTCCGGTAAGGTCGGCGGAGCCTTGCTCCAGCGAGGGAAGGTGGAGCGTGCTCCAGCGAGGGAAGCGTGCTCCAGCGAGAGAAGATGATGAACAGTATTATTAAATTTATAATTATTATAATAAATATTAATTAACCTATTATTATTATATTCATTTAATTTATTATTACGGATTATTATTATATTTATAATTATTATATTTATGATTACTATTTTTATTATTATTAGGATATTATATTTATAATTATTATATTTATCATTATGATATGGATTAGCCCATTATTATTATTGTTATTATTATTAAACATAACAGAAACGCCACCGTTGTTTTACCAAACTGTTTCTCCATTCTGAACAGTTCTGTCACCGCTGTTTTACCAAACTGTTTTGTCATTTTGAACAGCTCCATTCCAACAGCTCTATTTCCACAACTCTATTCCCACAACTCCTTTTCTCACCGTCACCGCCGAAACAAACTGACCCTATGTTGCATATCAGATAAAAGTTCGAATAAGTGCACCCATCATATGGCTATCCACACTCCATTTTTGTTTTAAAAAACTTTTTTCTAAAACTTTACTCGCATCCCATCTTCCCCATTTCGCGGAAGCCGCACTCTGTCTTCCTCTTCGCTGAGCTGCTCCCGTCTCCAGCATCTTTCTCGGGCCATCTTACTCTATTAGCTGTCTCACGCACATCACAAGGGGATATTTTCGGGTGTGTCAAAAAAAATATCGGGGTGCGACAAGAAAAAAATGATGTGCGATTATATTTTCGGGTTCCGGTTAACAATGAGATGCGAATAGTCAAAACCGAGTTGCAGTTAACAATCACTTTTTTTTTTCATTTTAACATATTGAGGTGGTAGGGGGTTAAGGTATTGGGGTTCAGCCCCTAAAGGTGCAGAATTTTGTGCAGAATTTCAGGAGTTGCAACCTGGATATTTTGAGGTTGCCACCTTTTTGTGCTGGTTGCTTTTTGGGCTGGGTGGGCAGTTTTTTTTATTTAAATCTGTGAGCAGTTTTTATAAAAGGGGGCGTGACTTTTGAAAACAGTGCTGCTCTTATTCTCCCGATTGAAGGCAGGCTAGGGTTATTAGAGAGAGCGGAAGCCCCCAGCCCGTGCGCCTTCCGCCGTCCGCCATCCCCGCGCCTGTGCCGTCCGCCGGCCGCTATCCCCGCGTCTGCGCCGTCCGCCGGCCGCCATTCCCGCTGCTGCAAGTGATTTTGCCGCTGCTGTAGGCAGGAGTTCGCCGCTTGAAGGAGGTGTTTCCTCTGTGCTATTGGAAGGAGTTTTCTCTACCGTTTCAAGGGCTTCTTCGTCTACGGTTTCAGGTGTACCCTTTCTTGTCTTCGTTTGCTATTTTGCTTGAAGAGAGAGTAGGATTTTATCCTGTTGTAGAGGAGTTGTTGTTTGTCTTGGTGGTAGAGAGGAGTGGATTTGTGTGTCAAATCCGGAGGGCTTTCTAGGTTTTGGGCAAACCTAGATAATTTCTGTAATCCTTATTTATTATAGTGGATTTTCGTTGTGCCGTGCCCCGTGGTTTTTGACCTTCAAGTGGTGAAGGTTTTCCACGTATATCTCTGTGTTCATCTGTAGTGTTTTTGTTTTGCTTCTTATTGTTTTGACTCTATTGATCGGTGGGGGTTGCCGTTATCTTCGGACCCCCGTTCCTTATCAAGTGGTATCAGAGCCAGGTTCTTTGACTAGTCGTTTTTATTTCTCGGTTTCTAACTTGGTGCGGTAGGTGACGACCATCGCTCCGCTCCCTATCCTCTCTTGTTAATCCCTTGAAATAAATCGACTTGTGAACCGTAATAGAGTTACTTGTTTGAGAAAGTAATGGAACAGAACACAAGGATGGTCAGTATGAATGACAAGAATTGGAGCATCTGGAAGCCTCGGATGGAGGATCTCTTATATTGTAAAGATCTCCATGCTCCGTTGACGGGGAGACCTGCTTCAGTTAAGGATGATGAAGAGTGGAAGAAAATGGATCGAAAGGCAGTAGGGTTCATTAGACAGTGACTCGATGACTCTGTTTTTCATCATGTTTCCACGGAGACCTCGGCTCAGGAACTATGGAAAAAGCTTGAAGCCTTGTACGAGCGAAAGACTGCAGGTAACAAGACATTTCTGATTAGGAAGCTTGTCAATTTGAAGTACCGGGAAGGTTCACAGATGACTGAGCATCTGAACCTTGCTCAAAGTATTATCAATCAGTTGGAGTCCATGAAGATCACTTTGGAAGATGAACTTCAAGCTCTAATGATCCTTAGTTCTTTACCCGAGAGTTGGGAGACTCTAGTAGTGTCGTTGAGCAACTCAGCACCTGATGGCGTGGTAACCATGGAAATGGTGTCTGGTTGTCTCCTGAACGAAGAGCTGAGAAGGAAGGATTCTGGATCTTCCACTTCGGGTGTTTTTCTCATGGAGGGAAGAGGCCGGTCTGTGAAGAAGGATGTGAAGCACAAGGACAGTTCCAGGAGTAAGTCTAGGGGCAAGTCTAAGAAGGATATCGAGTGCTACTATTGTAAGAAGAAGGGTCATTTCAAGAAGAATTGCTTCCAAATGAAAAGAGACCTGAAGGGAAAGACCAAGGAGGTTGGAGAATCCAGTGGTGATGCGACGACTTCGATTGTGGAGGCTGAGCCGTTATGCTTGCAGTGCAGTGGGTCGTCTTGCCAGGACTGCGTTTACACAGACTGGATCGTGGACGGAGGTGCATCCTATCATTGCACTCCTCACAGAGATTTCTTCTACACCTATTCTGAGGGAGATCTTGGTGTGATCCGGATGACAAATTCCGGTGAGTCGGTGATTGTTGGTAGTGGTGATGTCCACTTGGAGACTGAATTGAGGAAGATTGTTTTCAAGGGCGTCAGGCATATTCCTGACTTGAGAATGAATCTGATTTCCATTGGTAGGCTTGATGATGGTGGTTTCACGAGCATTGAAGGTGGAGGGACCTGGAGGTTGTTGAAGGGTTCTTTGGTAGTAGCCAGAGGAAGGAAGTGTTGTGGCCTTTATCGTACTAAAGCCAAGATCTGTGGTCCAAGTGTGAATGCGGCAGAGGGCGACTCTATGGAGTTATGGCATCGCAGACTTGGGCATATCAGCGAGAAGAATTTGAAGATCTTGGTGAAGAACAAGGTCCTTCCGGAGCTATCAGGAGGGCTTCCTGATACGTGTGTGCACTGCTTGGCCGGCAAGCAGAAACGTGTTTCCTTTGCTGATTCTGAACCAAAGAGGAAGGCAGAGTTACTATACTTGATACACACTGATGTGTGTGGTCCTATTGAGCCCAAGTCTGTGGGTGGAGCCGCTTACTTTGTCACGTTCATTGACGATCACTTCAGGAAAGTCTGGGCATATTCTGTGAAGCAGAAGAGTGATGTTCTAGCAAAGTTTGAAGAGTTCAGAGCGAAGGTGGAGAAGATGACCGGGAAAGAAATAAAGCGAGTTCGATCTGACAACGAGGGAGAGTACACTGGTGCCTTCGACGCTTACTGCAGAAGGCATGACATAGTACATGAAAGGATAATCCCGAGGACGCCGCAACAGAATGAGTTAGCAGAAAGGATGAACATGACGATTATTGAGAAGATCAAATGTATGATTTCTCAAGCTGACATTAGCAAACAGTTTTGGGCTGAGGCTGTGCAAACTGCTGTACATCTGATAAATCTGTCTCCTTCTGCACCTCTAAATGGTGATATTCCAGAGCGTGTTTGGTCTGGGAAGGAAGTGTCGTACGGACATTTGCGGGTGTTTGGGTGCAAAGTTCACGTTCATGTCCCCAAGGAAGAGAGATCGAAGCTTGATGAGAAATCCCGGGAGTGCATCTTGATGGGATTTCCCCATGAGGAGTTTGGCTATAGACTCTGGGATCCTGTGAACAAGAAAATGATCAGAAGCAGAGATGCGATATTTGTTGAAGATCAAGTGGTTGGTGAGCATAATGCTCCGGAGTCACAGGTTCCACAGTTTTCACCTGCGGAGGAGAGACTCTATGCTGATGATGGGCCAGTAGAGACTGCTGCTGATGATGGGCATGCTGAGGAAGAAGTTGGTGAGTTTATTCCTGATGAGGAGATGATTCCGGATGCAGGGGGAGCTCTGCCAGTTGATGTACCACCTGTGGTGGAGGTTCCTCTTGTCAGATCTGAGAGAGTCAGAAGGCCCAATACCATCTATTCCCCTCATGAGTATATTTTGCTTACAGATAGTGGAGAGCCTGAGTCCTATGTGGAGGCTCAGAGTGCTGAAGATCGTGAGGCCTGGACAGCTGCCATGGAAGAGGAGTTGTACTCCCTTTAGAAGAACGAGATATATGATTTAGTCCCATTGCCTAAAGAGAAGAGAGCTTTGAAGAACAAGTGGGTCTTCAAGTTAAAGTTGGATGAAAATCGCTCTCAGCCAAGGTACAAGGCGAGACTTGTGGTGAAAGGTTTCAGTCAGAAACAAGGTGTCGATTTCGATGAGATTTTTTCCCCAGTGGTGAAAATGTCCTCTATCAGACTAGTGTTGGGTATGGCTGCCTCCATGGATCTTGAAGTCGAGCAGATGGACGTCAAGACGGCATTTCTGCATGGCGATTTGGAGGAAGAGCTATATATGGAGCAGCCCGAAGGCTTTGTGGCTAAGGGGAAGCATCATCTGGTCTACCGACTCAAGAAGAGCCTTTATGGGTTGAAGCAGGCACCCAGGCAGTGGTATAGGAAATTTGACTCTTTCATGATGAAGAGCAAATTCCAACGGACCAAGGCTGATTACTGTGGGTATGTGAAGAGGACTGAGAAGATGTTCACTATTCTGCTGTTGTACGTAGATGATATGCTGATTGTTGGGCATGACAAGGCCAGCATAGCTGAGTTGAAGAAGGAGCTCGGTGAGTCCTTTGAAATGAAGGATTTGAGACCGGCAAGGAAGATCCTTGGAATGAAAATTACCAGGAACAGGAGTGCTGATCAACTATGGCTGTCTCAGTCTGAGTATGTGGAGAAAGTGCTGAAGAGGTTCATGATGGACAAGGTAAAACCCGTTGCTACTCCTCTGGCCGGGCACTTCAGACTTTCCAGTTCTCAAAGCCCCTCATCTGAGAAGGAGGTGGAAGAGATGAGCCAAATTCCTTATGCATCCGCAGTGAGGAGCCTGATGTATGCTATGGTCTGCACTAGGCCAGACATAGCTCATGCTGTGGGGTCTGTGAGCCGTTACTTGGCAAACCCAGAGAAAGTCCATTGGAGTGCTGTGAAATGGATACTCCGCTATCTCCGAGGTACCTCAGACCTTTGTTTACAGTTTGGTGGAGGTCCACTAGAATTTATTGGGTACTCGGATTCGGATATGTCAGAAGATGTTGACACGAGGAGATCTACTTCTGGATTCGTGGTCACTTTTGGAGGGGGAGCAGTGTCATGGCAGTCAAGGCTTCAGAAGTGTGTGGCATTGTCGACGACGGAGGCTGAATATATTGCATTGACTGAGGCGTCAAAGGAGCTTATTTGGATGAAGAAGTTCATGCTAGAGCTTGATCTCCGACAGGACGTGTACACAGTTTTCTGTGACAGTCAGAGTGCTATATTTTTGGCCAAGAATCCCGCCTTTCACTCCAGGACGAAGCACATTGACGTGAAGTATCACTGGATTCAGGATGCTGTGGAAGAGAAGCTGTTGGTGGTGGAGAAGATCCACACGGATGAAAATCCTTCGGATATGATGATGAAGGTCGTCCCAAAGGAAAATCATGATCTCTGCCGGCGGTTGATCGACATGATCCCCACCTGAAGGAGTCAAGGTGGGATACTCCCCTTTATGGTCTGAAGGGGGAGTTTGTTGGGGTTCAGCCCCTAAAGGTGCAGAATTTCAGGAGTTGCAACCTGGATATTTTGAGGTTGCCACCTTTTTGTGTTGGTTGCTTTTTGGGCTGGGTGGGCAGTTTTTTTTATTTAAATCTGTGAGCAGTTTTTATAAAAGGGGGCGTGACTTTTGAAAACAGTGCTGCTCTTATTCTCCCGATTGAAGGCAGGCTAGGGTTATTAGAGAGAGCGGAAGCCCCCAGCCTGTGCGCCTTCCGCCGTCCGCCATCCCCGCGCCTGTGCCGTCCGCCGGCCGCCATCCCCGCGTCCGCGCCGTCCGCCGGCCGCCATTCCCGCTGCTGCAAGTGATTTTGCCGCTGCTGTAGGCAGGAGTTCGCCGCTTGAAGGAGGTGTTTCCTCTGTGCTATTGGAAGGAGTTTTCTCTACCGTTTCAAGGGCTTTTTCGTCTACGGTTTCAGGTGTATCCTTTCTTGTCTTCGTTTGCTATTTTGCTTGAAGAGAGAGTAGAATTTTATCCTGTTGTAGAGGAGTTGTTGTTTGTCTTGGTAGTAGAGAGGAGTGGATTTGTGTGTCAAATCCGGAGGGCTTTCTAGGTTTTGGGCAAACCTAGATAATTTCTGTAATCCTTATTTATTATAGTAGATTTTCGTTGTGCCGTGCCCCGTGGTTTTTGACCTTCAAGTGGTGAAGGTTTTCCACGTATATCTCTGTGTTCATCTGTGGTGTTTTTGTTTTGCTTCTTATTGTTTTGACTCTATTGATCGGTGGGGGTTGCCGTTATCTTCGGACCCCCGTTCCCTATCATAAGGCACTCAGAGCAGGTGAACCTATAGCCCAACACTGTATGTTGAATGAGTGCATATCTTTGCCTTTATTCAAGCAACTCCTCAGTCCTTAATCTTGACACAACTGCCTTTCTTAGAGGAGCTAAGTTGTCATGTTTTCTACTTTTTTGTTCAGTCCTTAATCTTGACACAAATTTTGAGATTAAGAAACGAGAATAATTAGCACTCAAGAACAAATCACAGTAAAATGGAGAACAAACGAGACAAATTCGAGAGACATGCTCCCGCCAATCTCGAGGGTTGATTCCCCTAACGAGTCTATCTACAAACTGAGAGAACAAGCAAGACTTCCAAGTCCAAGACACCATCCCAAGCTAGTCCTTTTCCGCACAAGGGATGCACAAAAGGTGGTGAATCACTCCTAACAACATCGGCCTCTTTTTGCATGTATAGTTTACATTTGAAATATCTAAGAAATTCATATTAAAAATGAGATTGAGCGTTTGCTCTTGCGGAAGTTGGTGCTATAAGTCACTGCAAAACTCAAAATACACAGGATTTACTCGTGCTGCTTAATTCGATGTGATTATATGTTTTTTTAAAAACTGAGTTGTCAATATTCAATGAGATGTCATTATCGATTTGCTGAGCTGCTATTATAATTTGGTTGTCAATATTTAAATCTGAGCTGCCAATATAAACGCATATATTAATTCCTTAAAAACTTATGCCAGCTCTATTAAAAAGCACCTCCTTTCCCGTGAGAATCAGCTTGCACAAGATTGTGGAATAGAGAAATTAATTCTCTGTTTCCGCAAACGTCCAGCCGGTCTCATCCGTCTCCTCCCTCCCCCACACGCTGAGCGCCCATCCTAGATTCCAGTCGTCGCCATCACTCCGCCTGGGCTCGTCGATGCTACCGTCGGCTTCCTAGGGTTCCGACAATCCTTCCTCACCCACCGTCTGAGGGGTTCGGCTCTGCTCTGTCGGATCTCCCAGTGCCAGCCAACGCCAAGTGCTTCCTCAGCCAGCTCCACCACCGCCGTCAACTTCCTCGCCGCCAACCTCCATGGGCTCTGGCGAACCGTCCTCTCCCCTCCTCTGCCCACTCCAGCCACTCCCAGGCTGACTTGAGCCTCAACAGTTGGCCCTTGCTGATCCCGACCAACCCTCTGGTTGAACCCCTCCACCTTTTACATTGTTCCGTTCATTTGCCCTCAAAATCCAGTTGACTACGACATTTCACTCTTGTTCTTAAGGTATATCTCCGTCCTTCTCCCACTCGTGATACGGTAGAATAATAATATGCTTAATTTATTTGATTATTAAGATTTCAAAGCATGCTTGCCTTGGTTATTTGAATACTTGTTTGTCAAATTTTCTCCCCTTTTGTGTACTTGGGGAAGAATTACGTCATGTTGTTAAATATTCCCAATTGTTAGGCTCATAAGAGCGTTTATGAAACCGAGATCGATTGTTGCTTACCGTTTGCTCGAGAAAATCGCGCATATTTTAAAATAAATTCCAATTTATTTACTTAAAAATCGTCTCGAGGAATCCGGTTTACAACAAAGATAAGATAAGACATGCATAAAGAGACATTATATATTTAAGATATTTAAACCTACTATTAAATAAATAATTTATCTTCTACCAAAGGGCAGTCCGGTGCACAAAGCATCCCCGTATAGTAAGGATCTGGGGAAGGGTCCCACCACAAGGGTGAAATATAGGCAAACCTTGCATTTTTGCAAGAAGCTACTTCCAAAACTCGAACCCATGACCTCAAGGGCACACAGAGACACCTTAACCAGTGCTCCAAGGCTCCCCTTCAATTTATTTTCTAATAAAATGATAAAATTTATATCCAACAGAGAAATGTGGCCATGGGAACACATTTGAATATGGAGGAGAAGCTGAAATCTCATAGCAAATCCTGTTCAATCAAGCAGTAGAAGAACATTATTTGCCTCAAAAAAATAAGAATTCATGCTCAAAAAACATGACTTCTGCAAGGAGACGAACAATATAGATAAACAGTAGTACACCATTAATTAATTAATATTGTTAAAAAAGTTGAGCTTCTAGAGAGATGCAACTCAATTTTATAAATAAATTATTCAGCTGCTCTTTTTCCTTCTAAGTGGCAATGTTCTTCATTAAATTGTATGTAACACTGGCTCCAAATCTGTAAACATAAGATTGATAACACTTGTCAGTTATAGCGTTTCAGCATCAAAATAGCATTTAGGGATTGGGGAGTTTGTGATAGTGAACACAGTTGACCCTATAGTTTTTTCATAGGGCAAGGGCGTTTGCGATCACAGTGAGCGGACATTACCATCGTTTTCCACCCTTCCTTTTAGATGGCTCTGTTTGGGAGAATGACGGCGGGAAAAAGTTCTATTCGCACTGCCACTGCTGTTTTGGGGGTGTTTTGTTTTTCAGTGGTGGGAAAAGTGTGTCAAAAAGGTGTTTTCGGGACTTTTTGATGAACCCTCTCACTTCTAGAATGGTTAAAAGAAGCTTTTAGTATTTCCATGCTCCTCTACCCGTATGTCAACATCCTCATGGATTCCCACCATTGCTTTTTCTGCCGCCACAATCGTCTCAAACAGAGCCTATGAAAGAGCTTAATTTTTCCATTCACAACCAGCTGGGAAACTGTTGTGGGTTGTTATTCCCATAAGGCCATAACAGGGCCGCGACCCACACACCCTAACCCCTTTCCGCACGGTTTTCCGGTGCGGCGGATTGTTGAGGCCGGGGCTCGATACCCAGACCACCTTGATGTAAGCTTTTAACGCTAACTCACATAACCAGCTGATCCGCGGCTCAGTTAATGATGTGAACTAACGTTGAGACCTTACATCAAGGAGGTCTGGATATCGAGCCCCAATCTCAACAACCCATCGCACCGAGAACGCGTGCGGAAAGGGGTTGAGGTGTGCGGGCCGTGACCCTATTGTGAGAATAACAGATGCTGACCCACAACAGAAATGCCACGGAAATTGACCGCAAGTTTAAGGCACAAATCTCTCAAAGCATTGGAAGCCACAACTTACGAACATCGCCCCAAACAGGGCTATAATGTTATCAAATGAGAACTCGCTAAAAATGAATGAATGAGTAATGCATACATGTCATGTCGCCCAGCTATCGTCTTCTCGCAGAAGAATTGGGAGCTCGTTGAGCAGTTGGCTGCGGTGCTTGAGCGGCAGATTGGTCAGCAGGCTGCTCCTCGGGGACATTCATAGCTTGAGTGACAGCATTCATCACAATCAACCCAAGAGGAATCATATACATCCACTGCAATAACCGGACGAAAAAGGTAAAAAAATGTGTTGTTTTTATGTTTAGGGTAACCAATTTGCCAAGCTTCCAAAGATCATATTAAGTGAAAGGGAATTAAATGTTCAGACATTTCTAACTGATAAAGTCATTCTAACTCATAAAACAATGGAACTCACATATTTTGCCCAAAATGACTTCTCTGGCGGTTTTAAAACTTCTTCCTCTCCAGTTTCTGCTGCAAGTAATTCCTCTGCAAATGTTGGAGTTCTGCATGTCTTGAAATGTTAGTTTCAGTTTACACTGAGTTTATTTTTAAATGCATAATTTCACAAGGTTTTCGTGTAGTAATGAGAATTAAATATATTTACAAGGCTGATATCCATTAGAAAACAGAGCTCACTCATTCAGTAATTGTGAATTTTAAGAAGAGAGGTGGTGGTAGGGATTGGGATAGAAGTTAGTCCGGATACATTATCAGTGAAATCCTTATTCAGCTTACAAAATTAAGCTCGTGTCGGGGTCAAACACATGATATTTATACATCGACATATTTCACGTATTAAATGCGGGACCAAACCAATATTATCTTGTTTTACCAATCCCCAATACATTGAGCTCTCCAAATTGCCCACCGTTGCTCCTCAAACAGAAGAATTTTTCTCACCATCAAATATCATGTGAATTATCTGCTCTTGAACATTGCTCTAAGAGACGATTCTCTGTGGGCGGGGTAGGGCTGCGATGGAGCTCACAACATAAGAGGTTGCTGTGAGAAATGCAGCAACTGCGGCGATAGATGGAGTCGGGACAGATACAACGATAGGGGATCTGTACTCAAATTTGTAGCAAAAACAATGATTGCCTGGAGAATGATCGTCATAGCGGAAGATGGAAAGTAGCTTCTGCTTCAATTCAGTGAAGCAAGAAGCCATCGCAGGGACCCCTAGATGATCAAAAAGGTGATAGGTAACCTATCTCTGACAAAAATGTGACGCATGGCGAAACTATAAGAGACTGACACGATGACCAAATCATAGATGAATGTGACAAGTACGTGAAAACATAATAGTACTACGGAACGACAAAACTAAAGATGTGAATGAATGCAAGCACGCCAGCCAACAAACAATGCACTACGTAAAATGCAAGCACGCCAGCCAACAAACAATGCACTACGTGAACTCTACTAATGCAAATGGGCACACACTCTAATGAACAACCGATGTTAATGATATAAACCCTAATGTCATGCAAATGAAGCAACCATGCAAAAAAATTCCGAGGCACAATTATATTAAATGGTTGTTTACCAGGACCTCCCCTGTAAGTTTGCATAATTATAGGCTCCCACTATCTTCTGAAATTACATAAATCTCCCCTCTAAATTTATATTTCATAACATTCATGCACAAAAATATGCATGTTATGAAAATTAAACTTAGAGGGGAGGCTACCTGAAGCAGTGAAACTACTGGACAGTAGCTGTCCGAGGGGATAAATGTGTAGATGGGGAGGGAAAGTTGTCTAGGATTTCTTGAGGTTCAGGTGGTTGGCTATGGATGGAGAAGGGGAGGTGGAGGCTTGAGGCCATTGTTCCTGGAGGTAGATGAGGGTACAGCTGCTGTTCGAGGGTAAGGTGCGAACTAGATGTGGGCTGAAAGAGGAACCGTTGGCAGGAAGCAGTCAGGGAGGTGGCTGGAGGACTCGTGGAGGGCGTGGACATCGAGGAGGATGCTGGTTGAGGGGTAAAGGGCTAGGAAGTGGCTAGGAGGCAGTCAGTTGCAAGTGGGTGGCTGGAAACAAGCTGGGACTAGCATTGTTGTGGACGCTGACTGCAAACCACGACAGATGGTGACGGAGAGTGATGATGGGAGGTCAGGTGTCGTCACACCTGAAGAATGAGACCAGCAACGTCGCACCGTGCGGGATCCTGGGCTTCGCACTGAGGGGTAAGGATCGAGCGACACTACATATAGGAGACGCAATCCTCAATGAAAAAATCCTAAGTAAACAGTGGAATACATAAAAGAAGGGACTTATGCTAGGTATATCTGAAATCTATGATTGTCTGATCAAACAACTTAACCTAAATCTCAGAATAGATCTTAAAAAATAAAAAAAAAACATAAAAATAGTAAAAATCAAATTGGTCATAATCGCAAGCTCCAATCTTCGATCTGAGAATTCTAAAACTATCGATCACCTAAATCCCTCAAATGACGTACGATCAATCTCAATCATTCTCTCAGACTCAAAAACATTCATCTCTATTGAATGAAGATTGTAACTCTGGGTATAAAAAGTCTTTGTTGAAGGTTGACGGCGCACCACGACTGACACACGTATATTCCCGCAGGAGGCGGTGATCCTCTACCCGGACGGGCGATCGGAGCCCGTGGTCGCGTCCGGATGATGATTTCTAGTCACTTTCGTATTTTATATTTTTTATTTTGAGGTGAAATTAGCCCCGATTGGACCAAAACAGTATTTGCCGTCCGATCGGGTGATTTAATTTCAGATTATGATGTGCAGTTAATAGGTAGTTTTATTTCAAGGCTTATAAAGAGCAGCTGGCGGTTCAGAATCGGGCATCAAGGGTTTCCGCAGAGTTGAAACTGTTCCGGTCATGTGCTTTCCGGTGCGACGCCGGAGAAGACGCCATACTTGGTGCGACTCCAGGCAAGTTCATCATCGACGCTTCCCCACTCCCCTGCGCCTTCAACCCCATCGGCAATCCCTTCATCATCTCTGTCCAAGCCCGCAGCCCAAGCCGACTACTTCATCCCTGTCCAAGCCCGCAGCCCAAGCCGGCACCTTCCTCCCTGTCCAAGCCCTCAACCCACGCCGGCAACCTCCTCCAGGTCCCAACCCGCAACCCAAACCACCAGCCTTCTCCCTACCCCAAACCGCAATCACATCGCCGGACATTTCCCCCTCCCGCTGGCCGCTGATGCCTGCATGAATCCCGCAACTCCTCCACCTCCTGTGTTTACCCTAGCCCTTCTAATTTCCTTTTAAACCATTTTACCTCCTGCACTTGCTGCCGTAATTTCTCCCATTACAACACTGTTCACCTGATTACCCCTATCTCCTTTATCATCCTCTGTCGTGGACTCCACCTCCATCAACCATAATAGCCCAGATTTGCAACACCCTTGCCTCCCCGTATGCTACGACCCTTAGATGCCCGCCAACAACCGCCGCCACCGCCGTTACATGTGTGAAGTGCGGTAAAAGTTATTTCCTTTTATTGTTGTTTATTTTTGCACTCATATTGTGATGGATTTTATTTTCATGGTGTTACTAGTTCATACGTTGTGCGATTTGGATGACTAATTCTTCTTGTGCTTAAAATTATTGTGCCTTGTTTGTTTGCAAATTAATATTTTGTTCTCCGTTAATTAATTATATGTCACCGCACGTGCCTCTGTCGTTTTGTTATAATAATTAATCACTTGTTGCAATTTAAGTGGACCACTCTTTCATATTCATAACTTGCTTCGCATTTAGGGTTGCAATTAGCGAGTCCACCCTGTGTCTGCCTTACCACAACATCAACTTGGTATCAGAGGGCTAGGTTAGAGTCATTGCATGTTACGTAGTGGTAGGGATTATCGTAAGTCCATGTCAAGTCACAATCACCCCGACGATAGGACCGCTAGCTCTCAGACGGACATGACGCCCGCAGAATTCCAAAGGCTTGTCCTCGATCGATTTGATCAAATGGGTGTCCAATTCGACACACTTAGAGGTGATATTGCGAGTGTTAGTACGAGAGTAGACCAGTTAGAGACACAAAGAGATCGAACAAACCCTCCACCTAATGAGGAGCCTCTCGAGGACATTTGAGATGCCACACTACCTCCCGGGAGACGTGGTAGAGACGGCCCTCGCCGAGATATCCCACCTCCACCAAGAGCGAATTATCGTCGTGGTTACGAATTTCTATGAGATCGTCCACTGGATGAACCCCGTCCTCCACCACCTCGTCGTAGAGATAGACCCTGATATGATTATGACGATGATGACAGTTACAGTGACTTCCGAGAGCCCCGTCGTGGGATGACTCCAGAGGAGGATGACATAACCCGACAGATCCGTATTGATGCTCCCACCTTCGATGGTCACCTGGACTCGAAGGCGTTCAGTGATTGGCTCATGGACATGGACCACTACTTTGACTGGTTCGAGATGAGCGCCGAGAGGCGAGTACGGTTCGTAAAAATGAAACTTATTGGCCAATCAAAGATATATTGGTCGAGTCTGGAGAGATCTTTGGAGCGTGATGGCTACCACCCCATTACTCAATGGGTTGAGATGAAGCAGCGCCTACAAGATAAGTATCTTCCTGCATCCTATAAAGATCAGCTTTTAGATCAGTTGTACGCGCTGCGTCCGGGTACTCTTTCTATTGCTGATTACATGTCTCGATTTGACGAACTCGTAGTTCGTAGAGACATTATGGAGGAGCCCATTGCCACTGCCTCGCGCTTTCGTGCGGGACTTAGATCAGACATCCAAAGGGAACTAATTCCCCATAGGATGGAGTCGGTTGAGCCGGTCTTTCAACTTGCCCTCGAATACGAGCAATATTTGCGCTCAGCCGGCCCGAGACAGGCTTCCACTAGACCTGACGCTTCCACATTTAGGAAGCCCGCCCCTGGCACGACTTCCGCCACCCCTCGCGCTCCCACAACCGCGACGGGGAAAGCTATTGTTCCCGAGGCCACAAACCTGGGGGCGTCCAATGCTATCGTTGTTCCGACAGAGGACATTTTGCAACACAATGACCTACCAGGAACTTGCTGATTGAAGATTCTGGCGAGCCCAACGCCAAGGCTGAGGACGTCGCCACTGAGGAGGTTTCTGCTGTTGTTGAGGATGGATGGGAGAGCGATGCTGAGAGATCGCTAGAAGTAGGAGTCCTCCGTCTCATCCTCCACACCCCTCGTGCTGAGGAGGATTGACGCCGCACCACTATCTTATTCACTTATTTCCCGAGCGCAGGAGGACCCTGCAAGCTCGCCATCGAAAGTGGTAGTTGCGTAAATATTATTGCAAGGAAAGGGTTGGAGAGGATGCAGCTTACTGTTGAGCCCCATCCACATCCGTATCGTGTCCTATGGGTGGACAAGTCCACCATTCAAGTTACACAGCGGTGTCTGGTGCCGATCCGATTAGCATCTACTGAGTACCGGGTTTGATGTGACGTATCCCTATGGATGTCGCTCACGTTCTTTTAGGGAGACCCTGGCTTTACGATTGTGACGCCACGTGTTATGGCCGTTCCAACACATGCGTGTTCTTCGACAAGGGTCGAAAGATTACTCTTACCCCGACTCAGCCCAGGGATCCTCCCAAGGATAAGGTTGACTTGTCAGTTAGCGCGGGATCGTCGAGAGCCCTGCATTTCTTGAGAAGAGGTGATTTCTTGAGAGAGCCTAGAGACTGAGATCATGTTTATTATTGCGGCCATGTTGGCGGCCGAGAGCCCTAGCGAGGCCGAGATTACTGATCCGGATGTTCGACAGTTAATGGATGACTTTATAGACATTATGGCCGAAGAGCTCCCCGATGAGCTTCCCCCACCGAGGGACATCCAACATGCGATTGATCTGATCTCAGGGGCCTCTTTGCCCAATCTGTCGAACTATCGTTTGAATCTGACTGAGCATGCCGAGCTAAAGCGGCAAGTTGATGATCTTCCACTGAAGAAGTTTTTACGAGAGAGTTTGAGTCCATGTGTCGTACCGGCCCCTCTCACCCCGAAGGACGGGAGCTGGCGCATGTGCATTGATAGTCGTGTCGTAAATAAGATCGCGGTGAAGTATCGTTTTCTGATTCCCCGCCTTGACGATCTCCTGGATGCGATGGCTGGTGCCCAGATCTTTTCGAAGATTGATCTCCGCAGTGGGTACCACCAGATTAAAGTCAGAGAGGGAGATGAGTGGAAGATAACCTTTAAGACGAAGGATGGCTTGGACGTGTGGTTGGTGATGCCGTTCGGATTATCGAACAAACCCAGTACATTTATGAGGGTGATGACTCAGGTCCTGCGACCCTATATGGGCAAGTTCTTGGTCGTATATTTCGATGATATTTTGATATACAGCCAAGGTCGCACCGAGCATTTACGCCACATTCGCCTGGTGTTCGAGCTTCTCCGAAAGTAGCATCTATACATGAGCTTGAAGAAGTGCTCTATTCTATCCATATTCGTTCATTTCTTGGGTTATGTGGTATCAACATCTAGTATTTCTGTCGATCCTGACAAGGTCAGGGCGATTCGAGAGTGACCTATCCCTACGAACATTCATGAGGCCCGTAGCATTCATGGACTTGCCACCTTTTATAGGAGATTTGTCCAAGCCTTCAGTTCGGTCATGGCCCCCATTACGAGCTGTCTTCGTAAGGGTGATTTCGTTTGGACAAAGGCTGCCACTCGAGCTTTTGAGGAAATCAAGGAGAGACTGTCTACTGCTCCCGTTTTACGCTTACCAGATTTCTCCAAACCCTTCGAGGTTGCGTGTGATGCATCGGGAGTTGGTATCAGCGCAGTCCTTAGTCAAGAAGGCCACCTTGTAGCCTACTTTAGCGAGAAGTTGAACGAAGACCGACAAAAATATTCAAACTATGATCGGGAGTTCTATGCCATTGTGCAGGCACTGCGATATTGACGACATTATCTTTTGCACAAAAGTTCATTTTATATTCTGACAATCAGGCCCTGAGATATCTCGATTTTCAAAAGAAATTAGGTCACCGTCATTCCAAATGGGTGGAGTATATGCAGGAGTTCCACTATGTTCTTAAGCACCGTGCAGGAGTTGAGAACAAACCGGCAGACACATTGAGTCGCCGAGTTAGCATCCTCCACACCATGAGCACCCGACTAGTGGGGTTTGAGCAACTAGTTCACGCTTACTCAGAGTGTCCTGATTTTGGGGATATTTATTTCGCGTTCTCGAAGGACTCGCCCGACCTTCGGGTGGGTTATTCGATATCTAATGGATATTTATTTATGGACTCTCTCCTCTGTATTACTCAGTCATCCCTCCGAGATTTCCTTATCTGGAAACTACACGCAGGCGGAGTTGTGAGGCACTTTGGCAGAGATAAGACGATTGCGTTGGTTGAGAATCGTTTCTTCTGACCCGGCCTAAAGAAAGACGTCACCAGAGTGGTGAAACATTGTAGAGTTTGCCAAACGACAAAGGGATCTCGCCAACCCACGGGGCTATACAGTCCACTTCCCGTCCCTGAGAGGCCCTGGTCTGATATTAATATGGATTTTGTTCTCGGGCTCCCTCGCACCCTGAGGAAGCTCGATTCGATATTTGTTGTAGTCGATCATTTCTCAAAGATGGTGCATTTCATTCTTTACCGAAAAACCGCTGACGCTTCCCACACAACAACGTTATTCTTTAAAGAAGTGTTTAAGTACCATGGTGTCTCTCCACTTCCATAGTCTCTGATCATGACGTGCGATTTATGAGCTATTTCTGGAAGACTTTATGAAAAAAAACGGGTAAGACTGTGAAATTTTCCTCCGTCTACCACCCACAGACGAACAGACAAACTAAAGTGGTTAACCGTAGTCTTGGAACTCTTCTTCATTTCCTACTTGGAGATAGTCTGATGACCTTGGATTCTGTCCTTCCCATAGCAGAATTTGAATACAATAGCCCAGTCAATAGGACCACAGGCTCGAGTCCATTACATATCATATTAGGGCATGAGCCTAGGAAACCAGTTGATTTGGTAGATATCCCTCTAGGGTTCAGACCTAGTGAGTCAGCCGAGTCTTTCATTTAGCATGTGCACACACTACACGAGTTGATTCGTAAGAAGATTGCAGCTAGTAATGATTATTATAAGGATCAAGCAGATCAACACAGACAAGAACAAATCTTTGAGGCAAGAGAACATGTATTAATTAGCATTCGATCTGAGAGGGTTCCTCAGGAACCAGCAAAAAAATTAAGCGCACGCAGAATGAGCTCCTATACAATCGTGCGGCGAATTGGTACGAACGCATATGAGATAAACATCTCTCATGGTATGAGCATTTACCGAGTATTCAACGTAGAGGATTTGACTTCTTACTACGAGGAGCATGTATACGTGGATCCACTCACCACACCTCTACCCGAGCCTTCATCTATCATAGCCCCACCACCTGATCCATCTCCTCCTATTGCCTCCACCAGTCCTTCTTTGTTGCCACCAGCGGCGTCGCGACATGCAGACCGAGTTGCACCACCGATGGTTCCACCGACATCATTTCCAGACGGAGATTCATCAGTGCAGAAGGAGATACATTGGTACCGCCTGCTTCTACAGACGACGTGCTTCAGATCGTCGGTCACAACTTCTATGCCACGGGCGGACGAGATACCCTGTTTTATCTTGTCCGTTGGAGCGGCCGGCCCTTGCACAATGACACTTGGATTTCCTCGGAGGAGCATCAAAGACTCACCCCACGGCTGCTCAGCGAGTACAACCACCCACACTCATCGAAGTTGAGTGCCTTTAAGCCGGGGGAGTTGACGGCGCACCACGACCGACGCGCGTATATTCCCGTAGGAGGCGGTGATCTGCTGCCCGGACGGGTGATCAGAGCCCGTGGTTGCGTCCGGATGATCGTTTCTAGTCACTTTCGTATTTTATATTTTTTTTATTTTGAGGTGAATTTATCCCCGATTGGACCAAAACAGTATTGGTCGTCCGATCGGGTGGTTTAATTCAACGCTTCCCCACTCCCCTACGCCTTCAACCTCGTCGGCAACACCTTCCTCATCTCTGTCCAAGCCCGCAGTCCTAGCCGACTACTTCATCCCTGTCCAAGCCCACAACCCAAGCCGGCACCTTCCTCCCTGTGCAAGCCCGCAACCCACGTTGGCAACCTCCTCTAGGTCCCAACCCGCAACCCAAACCACCAGCCTCCTCCCTACCCCAAACCGCAATCACATCGTCGGCCATTTCCCCCACCTGTCGGCCGCTGATGCCCGCAGGAATCCCGTAACTCCTCTGCCTCCTATGTTTCCCCTAGCCCTTCTAATTTCATGTTAAACCATTTTACCTCTTGTACTTGTTGTCGTAATTTCTCCCATTATATTAACAACACTGTTCACCGGATTACCCCCATCTCCTTTCTCATCCTCTGTCGTGGACTCCACCTCCATCAATCATAATAGCCCAGATTTGCAACACCCTCGTCTCCCTGTATGTTACGACCTTTAGATGCCCACCAACAACCGCCGCCTCCGTTACATGTGTGAACCAAGGTGGGTGTGTTGTTACAATAAAGTTATTTCCTTTTATTGTTATTTATTCTTGTACTCATATTGTGATGGATTTTATTTTCATGGTGCTACTAGTTCATACCTTGTGCGATTTGCAGGACTAATTCTTCTTGTGCTTAAAATTATTGCGCCTTGTTTGTTTGCAAATTAATATTTTGTTCTCCGTTAATTAATTATATGTCACCGCACGTGTCTCTGTCGTTTTGTTATAATAATTAATCACCTGTTACAATTTAAGTGGACCACTATTGCATATTCATAACTTGCTTCGCATTTAAGGTTGCAATTAGCGAGTCCACCCAGTGTCTGCCTTACCACTGCATCAAAGGTCTTCGTGTCACAAAAGTTGTTGAGGGCCCGCGTGTCAGAAAGTTATCAAGGGCCTCTGATGTGAACCAAGGTGGGTGTGTAGTTTTGAACGACAAAATAATTGCGACCTATTCAAAAGTGTGGCGCGAGAGGGCTTTCACAGGATATTTTAACGAACTTGTTAGAAATGACTGTGTAAAGGCTCATTTATAAGCCCCATTTATTTCTTATTTTTAGTCCCACATCGTGGATTGGGATCTTCTCTCCTTACTCTCTTCCTATATAAATGTACTCATACTTGTAATTATTCATTCATCAAGTATATACAAGGTTGGAGGTTTCTCTATTTCTACATGATATCAAAGCCACCGGTCTCCCTCTAACCGCCTGTTTGTTTGCTAACCGCCTGGTCACCCAACTGACCGCGCGGCCTGTTTTTCTCTCCTGCCCAAGCCGCCGCTTCCGGCGACCTGTTCCTTCCCGGGCGGCCTGTTCTTCTCTCTTCCCCTCTGCTCTCCCCTCCTCCTTCTCTTCTTCTCTCCCTCTTTTTATAACCTTCTCTCACGTGGGGCCCACTCTTTCTCCCTTTCTCTTTCCTGTCCGGTCTTCCTCTCTGACCGTGCGGTCTCCCAGCCGCTGCGCTCTCTTCCCCGCGGCCTTCCTTGTCCAGCTGCCCGGCCTTCTTCTTCTGCTAGCCGCCCGGCTTCCCTCTGCTTGCCGACCGGCTTCTTTCTTCTCCAAGCCGCCCGGCCTCCCTTGTCTAGCTGCCCGGCTTCCTTCTTCTGCTAGCCGCGGGGCTTCCCTCTGCTAGCCGGCCGACTTCTTTCTTCTCCAAGCCGCCCGGTCTCCCTGGTCAAGCCGCCCGGCTTCTTTCTTCCCCAAGCTGCCCGGCCTCCCTTGTCTAGCCGCCCGGCTTCCTTCTTCTGCCAGCTTGATGTCCTCCGACGCCTCTGCTGCTACTTCTGCTCCTCCAGCCTGTGAGGCTCCTCCAGCCTCTGAACTACGCGATGAACTGCGCATTACTACTATCTCTTTGACGGGCAAACGAAATTTTGTTGAATGGGTCCACTCTGTTCGTCGTGTACTGCAGACGAAGGGTCTTCTCCACCACTTGACTCGGGCTACCCCTGCTGTCCCGTCTGATGATTGGCTCCGGGATGACGGTCGGGTCCAGTCATGGCTCCTCAACTCTATGGACACCGAACCCTATCAGATGGCCATTGTATCATGATACGGCCAAGGCCATGTGGGAAGAGCTCCACTCCTTCTACTCTGGGCAAAACAGTCTTCAGCACCTCTATGATATTATCTCCGGCCTCCAGAATCTTGCTCCTGGTTCTCCTACCTCCACGGGTCTTTGGGTGCGTCTGTTATGTTCATCTTCTTGGCCCTCCATTAGACAAACTCGCTCCTCGTGCGGCCAAATATATGTTTGTGGGATACTCCCGTACTCAAAAGGGGTATGTTTGCTACTCCCCTTCCACTGGCCGGACGGTTGTCTCCGCGGATGTCACCTTCTGCGAAGACCAGCCCTTTCACTCACCCTCCTCCTCACCGAGTTCCTCTCCTGCTCTGCCTCGCCCTGCGGTTCCCACGGCCCCTTCCTTTCTACCCTCCTCCTCTCTTCCTGCTCCCAAAGCTTCTCCGCCCGTTATTCGTGTCTATACTCGTCGCGGCTCCAAGGATGGTTCCCTGCCTCAGCTCCCTGCTCCCAGTGACACTCCGGCACCGGCGGATTCTGCTCCTGCTTCTACGGCTCATCCCCTCGCCAACTACGTCTCTCTCCACCGGCTCGCTCCCCCTCTCTACGCCTTTGCCTCTTCTCCGTGCTCGATTTCTATTCCTAACACTGTGCAGGAGGCGCTTTGACACCCCGGCTGGCGGGCGGCCATGGAGGATGAAATGAGGGCTCTTTGGGCTAATCAGACTTGGGATCTCGTGTCCCTTCCTGCTGGCCAACACTGTGTCAGCTGCAAGTGGGTCTTTGTTGTCAAACATACCGCGGATGGGTCTGTTGAGCGTCTGAAGGCTCGCCTCGTGGTCCGGGGTTTTACTCAACAACACGGCCTTGATTACGAGGAAACTTTCTCTCCCGTGGCCAAATTGAACACGGTCCGGGTTCTTATTTCCTTGGCTGTGCATCGTCATTGGCCTCTCTATCAGCTGGATGTGAAGAACGCCTTTCTCAATGGCGATCTCCAGGAAAATGTTTATATGCGTCAACCACCCGGGTTTGAGACCACGGGGGAGTCTCGGGTGTGTCATCTTCGCAAATCAATTTATGGTCTCAAACAGTCCCCGCGTGCTTGGTTGACAAATCAGTAAGGTGGTCCGCGATATTGGCTTTACTAGGAGCTCGGCTGACTTCTCCCTCTTCACTCGACACCAGCCAACCGGAACTGTGATTCTACTTGTTTATGTTGACGATATCCTCATCACTGGAGATGACACTACAAGAATACAACATACCAAACAACAATTGAACTCCGCTTTTCAGACCAAAGACCTTGATAACCTATGGTATTTTCTTGGGCTGAGGTTGCACGACGGCCTGATGGCCTTTGTATTATCTCAAAGGAAGTATTGTATGGATCTTCTTCATGATGCTGGTTATTCGGGATGCAAACCTACGGATACTCCAATGGATGCTAATCACAGGCTCTCAGCCCATAGTTCTGACTCCGAGAGCTACTTACAAATCCGGAATACTACAGACGTCTGGTTGGGAAACTGATCTACCTCACAGTTACTCGACCAGACATCTCCTTTGCCGTAGGGTCGTGAGCGATTTGCATGCTCCTAGACATCTCATTCTTCAAGCTGTCGAGCGCATTCTTCGTATCTCAAGAACGCTCCCGGACAAGGGCTTCTGTACAAGCCATCCACATCACTATCCCTCGTTGCATACTCGGACGCTGACTATGCAGGATCTGTTGATGATAGGCGCTCTACATCTGGTTTCTGTACCTACTTTGGTGGTCATCTCATAACCTGGCGTAGCAAGAAACAGAATGTGGTTGCTAGATCTTCTGCTGAAGCTGAGTACCGGGCCATGGCTTCGGTAGTTCCGAGTTAACATGGCTTGAGAGTCTTCTGGGAGATTTGGGTGTCCGTCTCTCATCACCGGCAATCATATTTTGTGATAGTCAAGCAGCAATACATATTGCCAAGAACCCGGTATTCACGAACCACAAAGCATATTGAAGTTGACTGCCACTTTATTCGGGAAAAAGTTCAGTCAAAGAAGGTAGACTTGGAGCATGTTTCTGCTACAAATCAAGTTGCTGATATTCTGACCAAAGCTCTCTCCAGACCGTTATACTACCAGTTTTTATCCAAGCTTGGCGCCTACGATTTGTACGTCCAGCTCTGCGGGGGAGTGTTAGAAATGACTGTGTAAAGGCCCATTTATAAGACCCATTTATTTCTTATTTTTAGTCCCACATCTTGGATTGGGATCTTCTCTCCTTACTCTCTTCCTATATAAATGTACTCAATACTTGTAATTATTCATTCATCAAGTATTATACAAGGTTGGAGGTTTCTCTATTTCTACAGAACTAAACGGTCAAGGCGCCGCTCGCGAATGCAAGGCTACCACACGAGCGTATTAGCGTTGTAAATCTCAATTCCACAGGCATAACAATTAGGTGGCGGATATTCCAGATATGAAAATAAACGATAATCAGGAGATGCGATTATCCGGGCCTGCTAGCTTGTCCGCGGTGGACCTCTTCTTTTGTTGGACGGGGCGTGTTCCCGGGTCCAAGTTGAGGCGGTGGCAAGCCACATCCGCGTCAACCCCCGTCATCTCCGTGGTGCTCCATGCCAAGATGTCCACGTTCCTCTGGATGCACTCCAGCATCCTGCCCTGAGCCTCCGGGGTCAGCCCTCCGCTGACGCGGACCTTCTCCACCCTGCCTTCTCGGGTGAGGACCTCCAGCTCCACCGCCTCTTCCGCAGCCTCCAACCTGTACTGCTCTCCCCATTCTTCAACATCCCTCTACTCTGGGATGAGGACCTCCGCCTCCACCTCTTCTTCCACGGTCATCGCCTTAGCCAACTCCTCCCAATCTCTTCCTGCTGCCTCTACCCCGATGCAGCTCTCCGCCTCCAGCTCCTCCCTGCCAGCTTCCTGCTCCGCCTTCTCCATCCTTCGCTCCATCTCCTCGGCTCCCTCCTGCCAAGAAATGGATTTCACGGCGGTGACGTAGCATTTCCGTGCCACTTTGGGGTCCCCCCTGACCCTGACCTGAATCCCCTCGGCATTAAACTTCAAGCACTGATGGAACGATGAGGGGACACAGCGGAAGACACTGATAAGGGGCCTACCAAAGATGGCGATGTAGCTGCTGGGGGCATCCACGATGACGAACCTGCAGTTCCTGGACTCCCCCCCAGGGTGACATGGAGGCCCACCCCTCCTTCGACCTTACCCCCAATCTGGGCGAGCCGAGCAACCCTAATGCACTCGCCACCCACTGGCTGACTTGCCTGAGATTCAAACTGCGCCAAATGGCTGAGCATGCTGCTGTCGATCCCGCTTTCCGGATATGGGGTTGTACACAATCCCCGCTATTTGCAAGGTTGACCCAAGTTCAGAAAGAATCATCCAACCCCAAGAGATTCGGCGAGTGCGGCAGGAGCCGGCGGGGAATCTTTTGGTTGGATCCACAAGCTGCTATATATATGCCCGCCTGCGGGGAGAGCGTTGCAAATCCCCACTTTTTTGCCTTTTGTCATCATGCTCTTTCAAAGGAGTTCCAAGAGAGGCTCAACCGCGCCAGGGCGCTCAACTCGTCCGCGCGTGCCGAGCTGAGCCCCTGGCTCTCACACCCGTCGCCTCGCGAGTCACAAAAACATAAGCCTACCAAAAAGCCAAACCTGACGCCAAAGTCGGCGAGGCCATTTAGACGATCTGACCTCTACTCTGGATCGTGGACTCGCCTCTTCTTCCAAGACGGCGCCAAACCAAAAGGGAAGGAGATTGAAGACATCCCCCGCTGATCTGGTACCCACCTAGGCGATGCAGGAACCCCTCCGACGCGAGCGATTCCCCTCATACAGACTCGCGGCTCCAAACTGCCACCGACTCCCGCGCGAAGAGCCTGACGCCCACCTTGGGACAACCGGGCTGGGGTCGCTGCCGTCCAATCACCGGCTCGTGAACACCTTCGGGCTCCTACCCCCGATCCCGCACTTGCGGGGGGGGGGGGGGGATTTCTTTAGAGTCGCGGAAAGACCTTATCTCTCCTCTCGTTCGGCCCTCTTCAGGGACAAACAAGTTCTTCCAGGCAGCCCACCTCCAGGGGGCATCCGCCTAGCACGGTTAGTTGAAGCATTCATCATATTTAGAACCCCAGGCCTCTTATTTGGATTGGATATCATCGCAGGACTTCCCGGT